>CM051455.1:36878404-37478404 GCA_028274465.1 Plantago ovata | reverse complement strand
AAAAATTGAAACTACACAGAGTTATATTTATATTGATATCTCTCAATAATTAACCTCTATTAAATAAGTGGAAAAAAACGCGCGTGGAGGTCACGCAAAATTCCTAATTTTTCGGCTGATTTTTATCTTTCTTTTCCTCTTTCCTTCTCCGGTTGAAAATTGATCTCTCCCTCTTCTATTTTCCTCTTCCAACAACAATCTTCTGATGGAATCATACTTCCCACAAACACTGAAATTAAGTAGAAATGGGTTTCATCTCTCCTACAGACTCTATTTATATCTCCCTGCACCATTCTTTTTGTTTTTCATTTTCTCAATCAACAAGAATATTATACCGGAAAATTACTCCTCTGCTCGAAACGGTTTTATTAAAGCTTAGTCGAGTTTGGTACAATGGTGCTTACGAAGCTTGGCCACAATTTCTTGACCTTCTAATGTCCTTCTCACAAAATCAAATAGATAGGGGAGGTGCTCTATATCCATTCCTGCTATATCGTTATCTCTCCAGGTAATTTTTCTTTCTTTTTTTTTTTTTTTCTCTTTAAATTGCACTTAATTTTTTTTTAGTTTGATTATCATTGCTTTTTGTTAGGTTCGACTTTGTGTTGTAGCAACTTTCGAAGCAATTAGCAGGCTGGGCCAGGGATTAGTGGTGGAATGACTTGGTGCTGACCAGCGTACAGGAAAGAAGTGGAGGTGAGGTGGCGGGTTACGGAACAAAAGGATTGTGGGAGACGACGTGTGAGCTCTTGGGGCCACGGCATAATATATGCAAGAGTGAGGTATGAATCTTTTTGTAATTGAATTATGTTTAAGGCTGAAAGTTTGATTTTGAAAGATTTAATTGGGAAGTGGCAGCTTTGGTGGTCTTATGTAACATTTGGTGGATGTATATAATTAATGGATTTGGTGTTGAGTTTTGTGGATCGGGTTATTTCGGTTTTATTGAGTGATATGTGTAGGGCGTCTGAGTTGTTTGTGTGTCCAATTCTTAATAATCTTGTTGACATACTGTTTTTGTGCATTATTGCAGCTTCATTTTACTGAAATAGAGTGTACATTTGTTTGTGGAAAATATGACGGTTTGCTTTGGTTTCTAATTCCACTGCAGACGGTCTCTTCTATATCAAAAGGTAGCTTGAACCCGTTATGTGTTGTTCGTCCTCCTGGCAAAAGCGATGTTGCCACGCCTGAAGTTGTAACTACCAGACACATTTTGTTCTTCGATCACACAAAAGGGAGCAATGCTATTGAAAGAAATAATAAGTGTGTCGATTGATTATACTCTGGTGGTTTAGAGGTAGTTTTGCATGTATGGTACAATTTGAGGTTGTCATTAAAGCTGGCTTTCAAAGTGCAAAGGTATTTTTAAAGAAAATTAAAATAAGAAATTGAAAATGTTATGGAATATGCATCTGGATTAACTGCATTGAAATTGTCATGTACAAAGGTCGTTTCTCCCTCGTAGACGTAACATAGATTACGTTTCTTTGCTTTGCCAATTGTATTGTCAACTATGAAATGTGGGATTGTGCATGGCAGGAAGACCATGGTATTGCATCTCCATTTTACAGTTCGCTAAATCTTTCAATTACCTTACGGTGAGTTGAATTGTTACACTCTCTTTAATCTCGTTTAGATGGTGACAGTTGTGTTATTGCTTATTTTGTCAGATCAGTGAAAGCAGTTACCCATCTGGTAATCCTCTAATCTTTTAGTCATCATCTCATCTCTGGTTTGTATGTCGGTTGAAAGATCTTCTTATGAAGTGATGAGTTTTTCTGGGAAACGTTTATATAAGATTTCTGTTCAATTTTGTATTCTTGCTGCTTCTTAAGGGTATATGGATGTATAGTTAACCCATTTGAGAGTCTTGAGTCTTAGTGTCAAGGTAATTCTACTCGTGCTCCATTTTGGTTCTTGCTCTATTAATTAGTCTTGGGATTCAGCGGGTGAGATCTGATTGTACATTTTATTTCTTTGTTATGCATCCTTATTTTTTTGCATACATGGAGTTTAAGCCTAAAGTTCATTCTTATCACTTCACATGCATTTATTTCCGAGCGATGAAGATGAATTAGCCAAAGGGATGGTTTAGGTAATAATTTCGGGTGTGAGTGATGACAATTATGTAACTGATAGTTGTCTTGGGTTTGCAGAATATAATTGAGAATGGGACACAGTTTGTACAGTAGTGAAGTTCGTATGACACAAGCAATATGTAGAAAGAAAAGAAGTTGTTCCTTTGTTGTATGAGTTCTCTAAATCAGGAAAATGGTTAGAGAGTATTGGTTTTATTGGTGGAGCTATCCACAGTATAGTAGTAATAGTTAGCAACAACTCAGAAAATGTTTTAAGCATTTGAAAAGGCTGATACATTGAACAACTTCACGGTGTGAGAGAATAACATCTGAACCGGGAGGCGGACGACTTGACATGGTTGCTACAGATCATGGGGGTCAAGTTCTGGTGTAGGAAGGTGCTTACTGTTCAGACATATTTTGAGTTCAGAAGCTAGCTGCTTGAGGCGGCAGCAGCTAAGATAGCTGTGAAAATGGCTCGTGGTTTTCAGTGGCTGAATGTGGTTGTTGAAGGAGATTGCTCCACTGTTATAAAGGCTCTCCGGCCTGCCCAACCCTCTATTGCTCCTGTTGGATATTATATATCCTTGCGCCATCACTTTAGTCATTTGGATTTCCATTGTATCAAGCGTACTGGCAATTTATTGGCTCATAGAGTAGCTGAGTGTTTGAGTAATTCTTATATACTAGCAAGGATCGATCTCTTTTATTAACTGCTGGAGCCTGGAGGAATTGTAGTACAGATCAAGTCGTTGGGGACATGTTTAAATTCATGTCCTAATTCTCAGCATTAGGACAAGTGGTACTTGAAAATAATTCATCTGTACCAATGTTCATGAAAAATATTTGCTCTTGTTTTAAGTTTATTGCTTTTGATGGTATAACAATAAGAAGGCCCATTTGCAACGTGATATCTGTTCTTTGCTAATTAGGCATTATGTTCGTTAGAGTATGCACGTTGGCGTATAATTGTTGTCTAAAGCTTGATTTGTGAAGTGGTTTTCAAAACTATCATGCATGATAATTTAGTCGATGACATTTGAATTACAATTTATATCGGAGCTATCCATGTGATTTGCATTCTCTTGGGGGCTATAGTTTTACTTGAAATTATCATACTGAGTAATAATGTATGTCACATTCCTAATTGTAAATTTGTAATTCTTAGAACCAACTTATATTTTTATTTTTTTATTCTTAGAACATATTTGCTTGAACGTACAAACTCCATCCGTCAAGAGTAGTTGTACCATTTATTTCTTTGACACATAAACTAAGAAGAAAAGTTAAATATTTAGCTATATTGATATATTAGGGGTTACTTTTACTTTATTGAAAATTTGCGGCCACTGAAATGTGTTGATGTAACATAAAATTATATTATAAATATGTGTGGTAACTAGAGGGAGGCTATGTTTAATAAAACCAATTGAATTAATAGTGTACGTGTTAAATTATCGATATACATATCATTATCAAATTAACATTAACAAAAAAATAAAAAAAAAATAAGAAGAACGTTTCACACGCGTGACGTAAATTTCTAGTAATATGAATAATATAATTTATAATAATTTGTAGTCTCGGTGAATTATTAATACACGAGAAAAGGAAGGAAAAAATATTTACCTGAAAAATCAAATACTGAAAAAGAAATAAAGAATGTAATGAAAAAAAAAAAAATACTAGGAAACATCTTTTGACTTCTCGATCCTTCCATTGATGAAACCCATCCCCCTCGATAATTGCTATAAATAATGATGCTCCGATGCAATGTTTCGTCGGCGAAACCAGCCACTGAGTTTCTTCCTTCATCCTCCATTGATTAGATTTCTCTACAGCATCTAATCAAATCAAATCAATCAGGTATTTTTAAATTTTTTTTCTGTAAAACTCTAATTTTGTGTTTCATTGTCTTATTGTTCTGTAAATTGAAAGCAGTGGGTTTTTTTTTTATGTTTATTGAATTCGTGTATTTGGTAATGGTGGTTGTAGAGATAATAATCAATCAGCCTGAGCCTGGTGTTGATATATAATTGCCCTAGCTTGCTGTGTTGGAGGATCAAATCCAATTATGTCTCATATCCTACTTCCAGTACAAAACAACATTTGATAGATTTCTATTATTATTTATTATTTATTTATTTGTTGAACGCAATTGAGATTTATCACAAAAGGGAAGGGAGGGGTTTGGATATTTTGGTAGTTGATCTACGATTTGTTTGTTTTGTTTCTGTACGTGTCTCCCTTAACTGAAGAAAACGTGGAAACCAAAGAGACCGAGATCGGGAGCGTGCTCAGGCAAGAAATGGTCACAAGGCTAACAAGAATCACAAAGATGATGGATTGACTCCCGAACAAAGACGAGAACGGTAACTAAATTTTCTTCTCTTGAAAAATAATACGCTACCTTTTGAATTCAACTGGATTGATGCTTATTTTTTCAGCTAAATCAGAAGGTCTAATAAAAAACTTAATTGTGGTAAACCGCTGGTCAAATGGAGAGATTTTCTGTGTTTCCATAATTTTATTTTTTATGTTTTGAAATGATGGATTACAGGGACGCAAAGGCGCTGCAAGAGAAGGCTGCGAGAAAAGCAGCACAAAATGCAACTGGAGACAATGGGGGAGGAAATACTAGTATCAAAAATTCCAAGAAGAAATAAAATTGCAACTGTCTTCATTATTTAGTTAGGATAAGAAGGTCATCATGTTTTTGTGTTTCTTCTTTCTTTCTTTTTGATTTGTGGTGGTCGTACGTTGTTGTTGTATCCGTCTTTCTTCTCCTCAATTTCTTTTGTAATTTTTCAGAAATTAGCTTTTCGACCTACATGTTGTTCAGAATTCTGACGTTCCAATTTTTCCAACGTTTAAAATACTCACCCTCTAACTCTACGCTATTTCCCCTCCTTCCCGTGACATCAAATACCCATAATAATAATAATCATAAATAAAAAATTAAAAGAAAAGAGATAAATGGCAAAGGAACACAACAATTAAAGAAAAGGTAAAAATAATACATAAAATTACATAAAAGAACCAGTTGAGGGCAGCTAATTGTTAAAATAGTCACTTTAAATAACTACTTACAAAAAATGTCATTCTATTTTTTGTGCCCTAAAATCTAATAACCTTTTACAAAAAAGTCATTCTATTTTTTGGTACCCTAAAAGCTAATCAATTTGGATTTCAATTTCTCGATGGACACCTATGTTCTCACTAAAATGAATTCTGATGGTGTTTTTGACATCCATTAGTGTTAATTAATTACTAGCTAATTATATTTAACTATTTTTTTCTAACTAATTAATAATATACACAAAAACTAATGAAACTGGCATTTAATTTTTGTTGTTGAAACTAATGAAACTTTCATCTATGTTGTTGAATCTAATGAAACTAACATTTTTTGGGTTCGCTTGTGATGCTGAATTGAAACAAATGAATTTAACATCCGTGTTGCTGAAACTAGCATTTTGTGGCTCAAACTAACACTTATGATGCTTAAACTAGCACTTATGATGTTTAAACTAATGAAACTATCATTTGTTTGTGTTGTTGAAACTAATGAAACTAGCATTTGTGTTGCTGAAACTAGCACTTATGATGCTGAAACTAATGAAAATAACATTTTTTTATTGAAACTAATGAAATTAACATTTTATGATGTTGAAACTAGCATTAATAGTTAGTTTCAACTAGTTTCAGCTAGTTTCGGCCAGTTTATGAAACTAGTTTTTATTTGAAACTAGCTTCTGAAACTAGCTTTTTGTCTGAAATTAGCTTCTGAAACTAGCTTTTATGTATTTAAAACTAATTTGAAACTATGTTTTTTCAGTTAAAATAATGATTATATTTTTGTAATTATAGTTTCCATATTTTTTTAAATTTATTTAGTTTAGTATAAATAATTTTTAGAGTTAATTTAATCATTTTATAAAATTAACAACTAGTTTTAAAGGTTAATTTCAGGAAAAATATAAAATTAACAGTTAGTTTCAAATTGTTTCAGTCATTTTTAGCTAGTTTCAGCCATTTTTAGCTAGTTTCACCTAGTTTCAGCCATTTTTAGCTAGTTTTAGTGTCTGAAACTAGCTTCCGGATGTCAAATTTGATATTAAATTCAGTTGAGTGAGATTTTGAGGTCCATTTCTGTAGGCGGATTTCAAAAATCTTCATTAAATTCAGTTTAGCGAGTTTTTTATGTCCATTCCACTGAAACTAGCTTCCGGATGTCAAATTTGCTATTAAATCCAATTGAGCGAGATTTTGAGGTCCGGAAGCTTAGTAAGTAGCGAGCATTTGGTAACTAATGTTTTAAAGTGGCTTTATTTGCAATTAGTTGTTGTTTATGATTTATATGTGTATTTTTCCCAAAATAATAATATTAATAATAAAAATAAATCTGTTTTACCCATATGCTCCAACATACCAATATATGACCATCTTACACCATTATTGGCAAAGTGTTTGAGATATGATCCTACTTTATCTTACCGTGGATGAAGTGGGTATTACAATGATTTTCGATGGCAATTCTTTCTCAAACACAACATTAAACTAAGAAGCAAACACAACATATGTTAGGGAATTTTTTAGAATTTTTTATCAGTAACCTATGACACATTTTAGATAGTTTCAAAAAGATGGTAGTGGTAAGTATTTCTAGTTCACATGAACTTTGTCAAAGAAGAACAACACTGAATATGGTAGTCTAACAAATCTTGTATAGGATGTTAGGTTTCTGGTTATTTGAAAAAGATCGACATTAATTGAAGACATTTTGCAGAAAGGACTGAAGATTTATGAAGACATGAAGACTGCACAAGATTGTTGAAAACGGGGAATTATCTCATCAGAAACTTAGGCTCAAAAACCTTAAGGAGATGTGCTTCTGAAATTGAGTCTTTGCGAAGGTCATCCACTGAACCTTTAGTCTCTGAGTAACAACTACAATTGAAGATAAGATTGCTAGGATAATGACGTTGAGATGATAAGACAAAATGTAGTGCACTGCTTTAATTGAAATCAGCCTGCAAAGTTTGAACCAAAAGCACACTTAAACGTGATAGTGATTACACAGTGCTATGTCCTATGTATGAATACTGTGAAATCACATCTTGACCCAACGGATACTATCCAAGGGTTTATAACTCTCCACTATAAATACCAACACTTGCTATGGTTTGCATAGATAAGTTGAATTGAGTGGATTAACACCTCATAACACACATTTAGCAAAAACACTGGTTACATGCATTCTCAACTGAAAAGATGAATGATATGACATGGATTAGACCTCGTGCACTTAGCATACACTACACAAGGTTAGATGGCTCAGCTCCACTAAGATCATACAAGGATAACCTCTACAGGAAGACTACTCGCGTAAGGAAACACCCCTCTAGAGCACAATACAATAGCCCCAACATGTTTGATTGGGCTAACATTCATGGACGAAGGGCTTCTCTCAGTTTGCTGCAAACTGCAAACTGCAAACTGAGAAAGGAAAATGAAATGAAATAAAACATGCGGGCTAGGATATGAAAATCTGTTTTATTCAATACCCGCATGGGTTATGGCCCAAAAAAAGGCTACCGCAACATCTCAACATAGCTACTGGACTAGGAACGGTGCACGGAAAAACATGGTCTTCTTTGCGAATATTACTCCGGATCCTGGATTATAATGCATGTTTCCCTAAAATTGATAAACTTTTCTCAGATACTCACACGAATTGGTGAAATTCCTCCTCCGGACTATTCATTTTTTCCTAGTGAACGAGAAAGAAAATTTCCCACGAAAATTTCCTAGTACCGGCCTGTAATTACCCCATTAAAATGGGATGGTGGTTCAGCATTGACTGAGATGGTCTAACCCAATCAATCACACAGCCCACAGGGTCCGGTCCATACCTCAAAAAATGTGTCTAAATTAAATCTAAAGCATTAGACAGACACAGTGCCTTTACCCAAAACTCTTGCTGAATTTTGAAGCCCTAGCCAACAGAATTATCTGCTCGTTCATCTTCTCCGACATCTATTAGTATTTCTCCTCTCGCTCTTCAGGTACAGTCATCAACTTGAATTTACACTAATTGAGTCAATTTCAGCTCAATTTGCAGTTGATTTTCTTCTATTACTTCAAATCGAATCTTGTGCCCTATAAATACTTGGTAAACATGTTGTTTTACTGATGAGATGATGATGGCGAGAGCTTTATTCCAATAATATTATTAAGGTTTTGTAATATTTCAGGTAAGCTCTCGGCACAATGGGGATCATTGAAAAAATTAAAGAAATCGAAGCCGAGATGGCTCGGACGCAGAAAAACAAAGCCACAGGTGATTGATTGATTCCTTATTAATATTATTATTATTATTATTGTAGATAGTCGATTTTATGTACTAACTGTTTGGGATATTTAGTAACCCCTGTGGAATGGGGGTTTGTTTGATGTGCCGCAAATTAGTTCTGGGTGTTATTGCAATTCCAGTTAAATCTTTATATTTGATGTGCATTGCTCTTGGATTACTAATGAACTGTGCCATGTTTTGCTCCTGTAACTTGGTGACTGTACTGATTGATGGCTTTGGGTGTTTTAACTTTACAGAATATCATTTGGGCCAGCTCAAGGCAAAGATTGCGAAGCTGAGGACACAATTGTTGGAGCCCCCAAAGGTGTGGCTGTTTTCTATTGTTCTCTTATGATAGATATCATAAACTAATTTAGCTCATGTTACAGAAAGGAAAAGAGAAAAATGAAAATGAGTAGGAGCTAACTTTTGTTCCCCGAATAGTGATTTGCTCTTGGATACCACTGAGAACTGTCTTTCAGCCTAGTCTTGTCCTGAACTTCTTGTTCACTATTAGGACTCCTTTACGCTACTGTTCTTACATTGGAGTTTCTCTTGTTGTGGATCAGGGTTCTAGCGGTGCTGGGGATGGTTTTGAAGTTACAAAGTTTGGCCATGGGCGTGTTGCATTGATAGGTTTTCCCAGGTTAGCCTTTTCAATAGTTGAGGATTTTGTACGTAGAAATTCTACATCATATTGTTGAAGTGGATATGGGAAAATGCTATAATCTATACATCATATTGAGCTATCATAATGCACACTGTTACATCTATAGATTTATATAGCATTTTTAGGAATTAGTATTTCATTATATTAGGTATCTTATTAGAGTGAGTGTTATATTAGGATGCTAGTATATTTTATTTTATACTACGTATAAGATAGCTGAGATCTATGTTTGGTATCCAGATTTTTCAGATTCAGATGTTAGTTAGTGCACTTGTAAGAATTGGTTTCACCCTCTTTGGGTTGGTGTCTCTTCGGAGATTAGTTGTTCTTTATCTTTTCCTTTCTATCCTGTCAATGAACTCCAGAAAACTTATATTTGCTACACCAAAAATATTCAATATTTTGGCAGCCAAACTTAAAGTTCTCTATCAAATACAATGCCAATTTTTTTGTTTCCTTCCCAGTGTTGGAAAATCTACACTCTTGACAATGTTGACGGGAACTCATTCGGAAGCGGCATCATACGAGTTTACAACGCTTACTTGCATCCCTGGTATTATACACTACAATGATACTAAGATTCAGCTGCTTGATCTTCCTGGAATTATTGAAGGTGCATCTGAAGGGAAGGGGCGTGGTAGACAGGTGACTACAAAAAGCATCCACTGAGACCATATTCAATAGGGACTGTTTGAGTGTTTTAATTCATTAAAAGCCTGACAGAAGTTTCTTTTTGTGGTTTTTTCAATTTTCTTATTTCAGGTTATTGCTGTTTCCAAGTCATCAGATATTGTTTTGATGGTCCTTGATGCCTCAAAAGTAAGTTAAGCTTGATTTTGTTTCCACTGCTTGACACTAGGATTGTTAGATTTGAATCTACGGGTTTGTTAAGAGCTTGAGTTTCCATCCCAGTTTGGCATAAAGCTTTTTACGCTCATATGATAAATCAGGAGATCAGTGGTTTCCTTGTCCAAGAGTGATGATATGTTAATTCTGGTCTATTTGGGTTAGACAATTCAATGTTAATTCTTTATTAATTTGAAACAGCAAAGCTAACTACCCTACCCTACTCCTTCACCACCTTATAACTCCAAATATACCTTTACCAACTCCAATTATGCTTATACCACGTTATGTTTCCGTCAGTGTTCGAACACCCGACCTCTCCTATGCTACTCCAGCACCCTTACCACTCGGCCACCCTTATAACTCCATTCAATATTAAATTTTTTGATGAACACCTTTTGACACGTAGTGCACTCAGGCTAGTTTGTTCATACTTTTCCAATTTGTGACAATTGTATCCTAACTATTGTTTGTTATATATTGTTGTATGTAGTCATAATGGTTGATTTTATATAATCCCTGTTCATTCGTTCCAACATACTAGTACTTACTATTTACTGATAATGCTTACACCCTGTCAATTTTGTCAACTAATGATGAAAAATCTAGAGTGAAGGGCATCGGCAGATTTTGACAAAAGAGCTGGAAGCTGTTGGCTTGCGTCTTAACAAAAGGCCCCCTCAAGTAATGTATTCGACCTTTTCCTTGAGCATCTCATTTTCTTTCCTTTATTGTGTTGATTTGCTTCTGCACTGATCGATGGTCTTGAATAAGAATAATAGGTCTTTACTCAATTTCAAGAGGATTTCGTTCAAGTTTTACCAAAAGATATTCTTCAAAGTTCGAACCAGATTCGACTGAAGAAAGGTCACGGACCTCTAAATATATGAATATGAATAGGCGCCTTTCTGCTTGAAACATTATTTATGACCCAATCCTAGTTAAAAAAATAAATTTAAGGACACTGTTATGCTTCGTGCACACACTGCAATTTTCAGGTTGCTCCATATTCTCCATTGGGTTTGCTATTGTTGCTCATTTGTTGGTTTGGTGTTGAAGAAATGATATTGGGCAGGTTAAGATGGAATATGTTTGAATTGGTTGGATTCATTTTCATTTTTCACATGTTTCAATCTTTCTCAATTTTGTTTTTAATTTCTTAGTAGAGTTCTTCCCTAAATTTCTTCGCTGTCAAGTTTTGCCATATGAAACTTAGAAAAGTGATAGTTTTTTAGGATTTCGCCGGAATCTTCTGATAATTGGAGTTGTCTCGCTGAAACTAAGTATATCAAGATTCTATACCATACCGTATCACATGGCCCTAAAATCCGATACTTTTTGGGCGTTTCGGACGAAATGCAACGAGATTTTGAACCATGGTGTTCTATACGCGAACATGTCCTGTTCAGACATCTCGAACTCGAACCGAGGATTAACAGAGGATTTTTGAACATTTCATGAACTTTCGGTTCATTTCAAACATTACTTATTAGCATTACTTGATTCTTAAGCACCCTGCTAAAAAGAAGTTTAACAGCTTAGTTTCTATTGTGTTGGTTCCTTTGTCAGTTTAGTATTTTAACAACAAAAGCTTCTCCGGATTGGAGAGGCCATAGAATGCTGTAACCCCATTACTAGAATTATATTACAGTAACCATCACATATTTGGAAATCACTTCTATAGACTACATATCATAGGGTTATCAGGGTTAGTTTTATACTCTAATGTTGTTCTTAATCATATTTTGAACCCAAATTTAATCAATTTGAATAAAATTGACTCTTAGTGTATAGGACATGCCATACCAGTGTATCCGATACATGTATCCAATTCCTAACTCTTTACAAAATTACCCAACACGCCACGTGGCGTATCCAGTGTATGTCGTGCCCTTATCTGTGTATCCGACATGAATTTGATATTGCAATGTGCAAAAAATGGTGTATCCGTGCAACCTAGCTGTGTGGCATTTGAACTATAATATCCTGGTTTAATTTTGTCCTTGTGTCTGGATTATTTTTGCTTTAATCACTAATGAAGATTATCATGTTGTGAGGATGAGAGATTTTAAGTTGAAATTTGGAAGAACATTAATGAATCATCTAAAACAGAAGATTGAAGCAATTGGTTCAATAAACCGAAAAATGTATGTTTTTGCTGCATGAGTTAATGATATCGCTCTATTTTCTGACAGATATACTTCAAAAAGAAAAAGACAGGAGGAATATCCTTTAATAGCACTCAACAACTAACTCATGTGGATGAAAAGCTCTGTTATCAAATATTGCATGAATACAAGATTCACAATGCTGAGGTACTTCCTCTTCCCATTGCCATTTTTTTTTGGGTTGTCGTAACATATCCAACATTTTCTAGATTGACAAATAACCATTCCTTTTGGAATTTCTGATTCTGTTGTGAATCCCTTTTGTTCCATGTACTATTGTTGACTTCTTTGGCCTGTGTAGATTGTGAGTTATGCAACATGATAATTACCTTGGGCGATAAGTTAACAGTTCTATGTTTGGCATTAATGTTCTTAAGGTTTTGTTTCGGGAAGATGCAACGGTTGATGATCTTATTGATGTCATTGAGGGGAATCGCAAGTACATGAAGTGTATATATGTCTACAACAAGATAGATGTTATTGGTATTGATGATGTGGACAGATTAGCACGGCAGCCTAATTCAATTGTCATTAGTTGCAACCTGAAGGTATTTGCTCATTTTCAAAATCTTTACTTGAATTGTTATTTTGGAGACAATCATCTCTTGGGAGATTTTTGGGATCTCTCAGTTAATTTCCCTGAGAATTGCAAAGTCCTTTGTAAAACTAAATACTCATATTCTTCTGCCCCCCCCCCCCTTCAATTTCAACAGCTAAATCTTGATAGACTGCTTGCAAAAATGTGGGAAGAGATGGGCCTTGTCAGAATATATACGAAGCCTCAGGGACAGCAACCTGACTTCGCGGAACCTGTGGTGCTTTCAGCTGTATGTCTCTTTTTACTTTCATTACATATCTGAGTAATTTCTGCAGAGTCGCTTTTGTTTTGAGTCTGTATCGCTGTTATTCATTTTGATATGATGCACTGTGTTTATTGTTTACCTTGAAGGACCTGCAGTATTTTAGTAGGCACATGTTCAATAAACCAGACACCAGATTCACTGGGCATTCCTCACTCAGTTTGTGAACCCTGACTTTTTTAAAACTGATGTACTGTCTGATGAGTTTGAGACTTGAGTTATAATTAGGATCTAGTGTCTGTGTACTGTCAGAATGCATGTGAGTTATGATTTTGGTTTGAATTCTAACTGGGCCATGATATTTAAGTGTGGAAGAAAATTACGGTTACTATTGCTCACAATTAGCAAGGCTCGATGTTAAGAAGTATGAAGCTTCTGGTGCCAATGATAGACCTAGAAATTAGTTTGCAAGTGTATTGAATTTGGATAGAAACCAATCCAACCCATATCGGCGGCTCTAGACCTATCTTGTATCTCTGATTCACCATTCTGATACTGTTTAATCTGTATAGTGAATGGATTTGCATCAGGAATTTAGTGAAGCACATAAACCAAGTAAACGTCAAACTAAAGTGTAGATCCGAACTTTTTTTCTTTCTTTCTTTTTTTTTTAAATCCTCACATGGCAATGTAACATATTCGATTGAAAATTCCCTATTATTTCACATTCTAGTGTTTTTTCAATTTCCTGGGAGTTAGATTTATTGAAGATCATGAATATTAGCAAATAGGGCATACATGGCAAAGGTGATGGGGGAAAGACTCGAGCACCACATTTAGTTGATCTGTTTTCTTAGATTTATTGAAGATAATGAATGTTAGCAGATATACATGACAAAGGTAATGGGGAAAGACCCAAGAACCACGTTTGGTTATTCCATTTTCTTAGATTTATTGAAGATGATGAATGTTAGCAGATATATATACATGGCAAAGGTGATTGGAAAAGACTCGAGAACCACATTTAGTTATTCCGTTTTCGTCGCCATTTTAACAGACTTGAATTCTGATTTCAGGGAAGAGGTGGGTGCAATGTTGAAGATTTCTGTAACCAAATTCACAGGACCTTGGTGAAGGATGTAAAGTATGTCCTTGTCTGGGGTACAAGTGCAAGACATTACCCACAGAATTGTGGATTAAGTCATACACTTCAAGATGAGGATGTTGTCCAGATTGTCAAGAAAAAGGTACCTGCACATATTTAGTTGATTCTCCTTTTGTCTTTATAGTATTCTGTTCTATTTTTAAGACTCCAATCCTATTATAACTCGCAACAAATAAAACTAAGTGACCTTTCGGTTTTGAAAAGGATACTTCAATTAAAAAACCCGTGTTTCGGAGATAATTGGGTGAGGGTATTTGGTATGAAAATCCTGTTTGGGTGCTAATTTTTGGTTGAATTTTTGATGAGATGATCTCTGTCAAATGTCAGTAATAACCCTATATTATTCCCCCAACCCTGTCCCTGAAAACCAGGTCGGGCAAGAAGGTTTAAAATAACTTTTATATATACTCCTGCCACTACATTAACTTGGAGCCTTCTCTCTCCAATGAGCATAAGCCAACATGATATTGTATTTGTAGCATAAATCTGGGAAAAATATATGGATTACACAACTCTTGGCAAAACACAGAAATATAAAATTATAAATTTTGAGAAGGCACAATCATAACACACCTGGATCAGAAGACTGTTGAATGGACAAACGCAGAAAACATAAATCATACAGCAGTCATTCATTTCAACACAACGGCTAAAGATCCTCAAAACACTACTGTCATAGTTGACATATTACAAAACTTAATAATTTAGTTGTGTTTTCATGGGGCAACCCAAATGATACAGAATCGTATAGGAAGTTTGAATCTTTTCAGCCCCAAAATGATACACTATCCTAGAAGTTTGAATCTAAAGTCTGAATTTGAATCTATCGTATTACAACTAAATGGAGTCAAATATTCATTTGTTCTTTTGGCTTTGAGATATACTGAACTAAATCAATATGGCCCTCAAACCCTGTTTGCTTTATTTCATGAAGTGGAAGATGGTAGTCCTGTTTTTTTTTGATTTGGAAGAAGTCAAAATTCAGATTTCTGACCAGACACCTAGATTGATTGCAGATAATTTTTTAATTTAAAATAAATAAGTTTAATAAGGTCTTTGTACATATGTGATTCTGTTTAGTTTAGAAAAAAGTATTAATAGGACCATATAGATGGTCCATGTTTTCTGTGGGATTCTGTTCTTATTTTTTTGCTTTATTTCGTTGTTAATTGAAGTATAATCTTAAGTTGGCCAATTGTAAATCCATCAGCCATAACGTTACTTCGAATGAAGAAGTTAAAAATACGAGTCTGATATAACTTCCCGATCTTCTCTGCTTACATTGAATGGTATCCGTTGGTCTGATAGCTACTTGTTTGCAGGAAAAGGAAGATGGAGGAGGTAGGGGTCGGTTTAAATCTCACTCAAATGCTGTTTCTCGAATATCTGACAGAGTGAAGAAGGCTCCTTTAAAGACATAAAGCGGGATAATGGTCTCAATATGAACTCTTAAAACATTTTGGTCAAATGTCAGTCTAAGGAAAGTTTGCTGAGTTCTTGTTTGTTTTATACAGACTTGGTGATGATAACGAGGCATATGAGGCTCGAAGTATTGGCTTTCTTCTTGTTGTAGAAGAAACTAGGCAACACCCCCACACCACCATGTAGAATTATACTAGGATGTTTGTGATTTGAACTTCCTGAAGTGATTGCAAGTAATTTGACTGGCTCTCTATTGCGATTTAGTACACTCAGGTGCCTGATTTTGTTTATTTCTGTTCTCCCCCAAAGTTGACGACTTTGGTGCTTATTATTTACTTGGAAATAGGAAATAATAATCATAATAATCATGAACTTAGATATGTTTTTATAAGTGTTATGGTGTTTGTTTGGTTTACTTTGTGAATCAAAGGGGTTTCGTTGAAAAATATCAGGAAGTTTAGGGACCACTTTGCAAATATGAAAAGTTTTTTATTGCAAATTATTTTATTGGATAATATTGTTCCATGTGTTATTTGGAACAAATTTTGTGAAGGTACTTTTGTAAAATAGTGAATTGTTTATTTTATAAGCTATTACAACTCTTTTACACATATTACATAAGTTCCAAGATTGTTTTGAAGTTTTCAACTTTAGGTGAATATTGTTGTGCGAAAATTATTATTATTATTATTATTATTATTATTATAATAAACTAATAATGATTTCAAATTTGATTGAGTTGTTATTAATTAAAACAAATTCCTAGTAGGTTTCTATATGAAATCATGATCTTCTTATTTGTTTAGAAAAAAATATTTTATTTAGATATACTTTTTCTAATTAAATAAAATTTAAAATCAAAGCTTTTTCCTCAAGAAACCTAGCTGCTCTTAGTAGGCCCCACATAGTCGATTTCTACTGTTATAAATAAAGAGTAATAGACTTCGATTTTAGTTGCTAGCTACTTTGATATTCTAATGTCTTTTATCTCTCCATAACACTTAACTTAGAAATTAAAGTCGTACCTTCTTCTTCTAGCCTCCATTGAAAATCTGAACTTCACTATAGCTATTGAGATATTTTCTTCGTTATTCATTCTCTTGTTGTCTCGAGTCGTCTTTCACTATTCTTTGTTTGAGGCAAGCCAAGAACAAGATCATGAGATCGATTCATAAAGATAAAAATCACCACCTCCTCCATATAGCTTTGGCCGAACACACACACAGAGGAGGATTTGATTTTTGGTTCGTGAGTTTGTAGTAGGATTCAAGAAGTGATTTTGCTGAGATCTAGTTTTGTTGTAGCTGACTTGGATTCTTGGAAGCTTGTAGTTCACAAACGAACAACTAGCAATGTGCACTTCACTCGTATATATTCTTGATCTTAGTATGTATGAAACATGATCTTAATGTGTTTGCATATATTGTTTGATATATACTCATCTGTTTTTTTGGATTCTATACGTTTGATTCTGGATCGGAGTTTTATGAGATTTATATAATGTGTAGTGTGTTGGTTTAGTGGCAGGACCCACAATAAAGTTGTGAGATAAAAAAATTTGTCAAAAATGGAAACGTATAGAATCCAGAAAAACGGACGGAAATGGAATACGTATAGAATCGAGAAAAACAAATGAGTATATGTTTATGTTAATCCGCTGCAGAATATATGAATTCACATGATATGGATATATAGTGAATCACATGTTTAATAATTATAAGCACATGAAATTTTCATGGAAACAAAGAGTTGTATTTATGTTTTATAATCCCTGTTATATATATTATGGATAGTTAATGGTTAATAATCATAAATTTGGTAACTCGTTATGGCGATAACGTCACCCAACACCGATCCGTATGGCCAACAGAACAGAAACAACGAGCAGAGCTCTAGCCGCCAGCGATGTGAATCGTAACACATCAAAACACAAAATTTTCTTCCCTTAAAAAGTGAAGCAAAAATACAACAAAAAGAAAAGAGTAATTGAGATGAACTTGGCTTCAAGTGGCCCTGAATACAACATCTTTCCTCATTGCAAAATGAAGCTTCAAGTTTAATGTAATGATATAACTCTCCACACTGATGGTGGAGACTAATGGCACGAGAAGTACATGCAATTTGTGAACTACACCATATAAATTGAGGATGTCTAACCCCGAGATCAATATGAGATCAAGGCAAAAACAAAAAAATGATTCGGTCTGTTTAATATGTAATTAATGCCAGAATAAATGAAACACCAAAGGCACACACATTATAACGCCCCAGAATTTCAGAAGTTTAAAGTGGTTGAGAACGCTACTCATGTCAACAAGGTGAACCTTTCTTTTTGAGAATCCACCTAGAAGACTTTCAAAGTTAAGGGTGCTTGCTCTGAAGCAATTCTAGGATGGGTGACTAACCAGGAAGTTCCTGGTGCGTGCACGAGTGAGGACAAAGTGCGCGGATTATAACACATGTTGGTCTGTGGGGCCAACATATCACCCATGAGAGCGTTCAGGAGTAACCTCGCCGGCCCAATGGGCCGGGTCTCGGGTCGTTACAAGTGGTATCAGAGTCGAACTATCTGGAATTGCAGGAGCTAAGTGACATACTGAGCAAAGTGCTACACTGTATGGGCGGTGGAAGCCACCTCTTGATCACGTAGGGGCCACCTCTAGAATCCTGCACGGATGGTTGGTCTCGGGACAGGGCGCAATGAGAACGTTGCACAATTTAAGAGGGGTGATCGTAACGCCCCAAAATTTTAGAAGTTTAAAGGGGTGGAGAACGCTACTCATGTCAACAAGGTGCACCTTTCTTTTCGAGAATCCACCTAGAACTTCAGAGTTAAACTCTGGAGCAATTCTAAGATGGGTGACAAACTGGGAAGTTCCTGGTGCACGCACGAGTGATGACAAAGTGCGCAGATTAGAACACATGTTAGTTTGTGGGTCAACATATCACCCCGGAGAGAGTCCAGGGGTAACCTCGCCCGCCCAACGGGTTTCGGTCCATTAGTGGGTCGGGTTTCTACAAACATATTAAACCATCAAAAGTTTTTATTTGAAAAGAAAATGCAAATAAATGCTCCTCAAAATAAAGCCACAAGAAGCAAGATAGTCATCCATACACTAAATAACAAAACAAGAAGAGATTAGTGGTAAGAGCCACAATTAGAACACCAACATTGTCCAAAGAAGAATTACAAATTAATGCAAGACGAATGGTGATATTCCAAATTGAATTTTCCTAGTGGAAGCAATATAGATCGACATGCTTGGATCAAACTCACCAGGCCAAAAACGAAACCAAGTGCACTGTGCACGGTGGAATGCAGTCAACTTGCGTTTGGGCATGCAAAGCCCCAAACCAATCAGCTCCTCACATCAGTTAAAGAGTATAAACACTTGAACATTCACACTAGAGTTGAGTCCATACAAGTAATTATTTTATACTTGTATGTTGTTTATACTAAATGATTAAATCCATCCTTATTGCACCAATCTCTTGGAGATAAGTGATAGGCGAAAGTCTCCTTAACGAAGTTGATTTCACAAGGTTTATCCTTGCGTGCAACTTAGTTGAGTTTGTGCATTGCGCACAGGAAAATCCCAAAGTGTGTTCGGTGATTTCACTTTTTGTAGAGTTGCTACTCAACAATCTTTTGACTCTACATACCAAGAATAATTATTAATATTATTCCCTGAAAATTTGATCAACTTAGTCCACCAAAATGCAAATGACTGCCAACCTTCTTTTTTACCCGTAAAATATTTGGCGAACACAATTACCTTCAAACTATGGACTCCATCGGACCAAGATTCATCAATATAGCTAATGCATATATATTTCTCCATATTTGATGTTTAATGTAGGAACCTTCTTTGATTTTACCATATTTCATGTTAGATATCAGCGTATAGAGTCAACGATGCTATCAATAAGAGTATGGGGCTATCTTTTGCTATCTTCCGAAGCAAGTATTCTATAACAGTTAGTTATATGTTGTATTGTCTCACGTTACCGCGAAAAGAGGACTCATGTTTAGTCTTATAAAAGGCGTAAACCCATTACCCGCAAATTTTGATGAGTCCCGTTTCTGAATGTATGTGAATGTTCTTGGCTTTGTAGTATTTTTCTCACGTTACCGCAAAAAGAGGACCGAACGTTTTAGTATGATAAAAAGTGTAAACCCATTACCCGCAAATTGTGATAATACCCGTCTTTGAATGTCCGTGAATGTTCTTGGCTTTTGTTTAACTTTTTTTTTCTCCGTCTTTTTTTTTTTTGTTTTAATAAAACACAATATTATTTTATTATCCTCTAAATACTTTAAAAGTACAAAGTAAATTATATCGTTACGGATGATATCTAGTTTGAAAGTAGTTTAGGGTTAAAAATATATCAATTCTAATAACTCCAATGTGAGTGAAAAAAAATGTTTAAGAAGGGATAGTAGTATATATTAGTAAGAGTGTGGGGAATGGTTTTGGGTAAAGTACAAGTCTAGAAAAGAAGCATAGATTTGAATCTAACAAATGCGTACTTGGAAATGCAGCCAGCCGCAGGGCAATGCTGTACATGTCTAATTCCTTTTTCGCTGTTTCACTTTAAAGTACATGAAAATAAATAAAAATTAAAATATAAACTCAAAATCAATCAATAATGAAGCAAGCATACGTTGATTTCTCTTCCTTTGTTTTTATTCAAATTCAACCACCAGGTCCAGGGCAGCATCAACGTAAATTCAATTTCTCTATCCATATCTATTTTATTTTATGCGAAAAAAATTCCATATAAATTTATTTATTATTAATAGAAGAAAAAGAAAAGAAAAATAAACAAAAGGTGGTAGATGCATGAGTAAAACCCACAACTACTTGTTGTGTGTGTTCATAGAGAGAGTTATAACTATCCCTTTCTTGAATTCTCACCACCTTCCCATTCTAATCCACACAACCCCACTCCACCCGATTCAATACTCCCCTCGGTTTCCACGCATCTTTACATTTCAGGTAATTTACTTTACGATTTCTTGTTTTGTTTACATGTAATGGCTGCTTCTGCTGATTCTTCTTCTTGTTTTAGATAGATAGATAGATAGATAGATAATGGTTTTTGTCGGCATCAGTTGACTTACCCAACTCTGCTTTAATACGTGGAATCTGTCATTAGTATGGTCTTTCCAAGCTTTTTGGGGATTTTCTTGATTGATTTTTGTTTAGATTTGTTTAGGTTTCTTCAAGTTTTAGTGTCTGTGATGTTTGGGGTTTTCGTGTTCTGCTTTTTGCCCACAAATTTTGATTTTGTCTCCGTCAAAGGTGGTAGCTCTGGTAGGGTTGACTTCACTTCATCAACAATTTCATTTCTTGGCTGATGATGAATGATGATGATGATTCTTCAACCCTCTTAATTTGGGTTATGTATGTTGTAGATTCACTTCTAATACTCTTTACCACCTTTCCCTTCTAATTGGATGTAAGCTTATTAGTTGGTTTATGGTAGACTTAATCACTTGATGTACATACATGAGTTCTATTGTTGTTTTATCAATGTATGCCGTTGTACGGCGAACCTGTTTATGAATGGTTGATTATAAACTTGGTTACTTAACACACTTATGCATTGATCTGAAACTTTAAGTTGAAGAGTGTCCTAAACTAAATACTTAGTAGCTTCTTTTCTGCATTGTATGTATATCAGTTGTGTGTCAAGTGTTGTGTTGAGTACCTGCACCTCTGTAGTTGACTTCGATTGTTGTTTGTCAAGGCTCTTGTTTAGTGTTTCTTATTTGATATCCTGACCAAATTGTTGTGCTAACTTATTTTATTGTCATTATTCTTCTGTATAAGTGTGAAAAAGTATGGTGAGCATTCGGAGGCGCAAGCTACTGGGCTTATGTGCTGGTATTTCACTTAAAACTCTGTTACAAGTCTAATGATAACATATCTTTGTTATATATACATAAATATATGCATGTGGTTCTTCCACAAAATTCTAATGAATAAAGGTTCATTGTTTAATTTTTATGTTTGCTAATGGTTTCTGTCGTTTTTAATCAATATAGGACAAGGTTCTTCCGTGGCTCAGCATTCCCATGTTACAGCACAAGGACAGGCCAATTTGAACCCCATGGATAATGTAAAACAAGCCACTGTTCATCCTCTTTCGTTAAACAATTTTCTCGAGCAAAAAGAAGTAAGCAGGTTTTTTACCAGGCATACATGTATCTCTCTTAATGTTTTAACCATGTTAATGTCCACGCTGCCTGCTGCTTTCATTATCGGCATCTTTATCATTCACATGCAGTTTCCATGATCCAATATAGTGTTTTTCAATGTTTTGGAGGTTTAATGATCTGTCATGCTCTATGTGCAGTTAAATATGCATTCTTATTTTTCAAAACCTTTTTACATTTTTGACATTTTAATGTATTGTTCTTGGTTGTTAAATGAGGCAGAGGGTGCTAAATTCAATTAATACTCTTTTATCTTGTCCAATATTGTCTTTTGTGTCTCAATGCCATCACATTGAGCCGATCACGTATTTCCTCTGCTCTGCTCTTTACATGGACTAATCATAAGATAATTTCATGCGTGGGTTGTATTCTTACTTATCTCTTGTCAATTCAATGATGTCACAGAAGTTGTGTGGGTTGTTTCAAACATAAATCATACCTATTTTTCTCCAGAAACGCAAGTCTTACATTAGAGTTTTCCACTTGTAATATTACCCAGGAAACCACATTTGAAGCTAGTGCTGGTTCCTCATATATAGCTGCTCCTTCGCCACCAAAAGAGCATGTCGTTCAGCAACTCCCTGGTTTGTCATTTTCCATTTATGCCTTCAACCTGTTTCTTCCAAATTCTTCTAGATAAATTAATTCATTCAAAAGTAATGTCCTATTCATTTGAAAGTCTTTGTTTCGCATATGAACCTCAGTATGTCTGTACGTGTACAGGAGCCTATGAGATCTCATTACCTCAATTTATTAATGTAAAAAGGAGAAAACCGTGCATGTTTATGGTAAATTTTGCTCTTTTAAAATAAAATAATAAATTGATAATTAGAGAGAAGGTTTTAGAAGATGGTGAATATTACCGGTAACTTACTCAATTGATGAGCCTTAATGTTGAGTTACTCAATTAGTGAACTTGTTGTCAAAGGTTTGAAGCCAAGAACCCTCTTCGCACAAAAGTTCAAGAATACCCCCGTTCCCCCACCCCACGAAGCCGATGAGGGCTAAAATCATACATATAACACTCCTTTTACGATGCAACAGACAGAGAAACAAATGATGTCACTATTTGTCATAAGTTTCTTCATAGTTATCATGTTAGTTGATAATACTATCGTAAGAAAACAAATACGTTCTCTTTTTGTCCATGGTCTTTAATCTGATTTGTGTTATTCCAGAGATTAAACGTAGAAAGCGACACAGAAGGAAAGTGGTCGAAAATCAAGAACCTTGTATCATGCGAGGTGTCTATTTCAAGAATATGAAATGGCAAGCTGCCATTAAAGTTGACAAGAAACAGATCCATTTGGGAACTGTTGGTTCCCAGGAAGAGGCTGCTCGATTATATGACAGGTAATTTACCAGAATTTGATATCTTTGTTACTGTCATTTGCTGTGATAGCTGACTTCACTTCATACTTCTCCAAGCTTCTTATACCTGTGGTTTAATCAATGAGAATTTGATAATCAATACTCCTGTTCAAGTCCAGTGTCCAGAATCTGTAAAGTGCCTTAGATTTAGCTTTGTATTGTTTTCATGTTTTAACAGTTTTTTTGGTTTCTAGGTTTAGTTTATTCATTTGTCTTGTCTCAAGTGAAAAATCAGGATATCTGTAGCATGTAGGTAATTTTTTATAAGTATTAATAGCGCATTTTCGTAGCTTGATCATAATAGTGTCATAAAGTGTGGAAACCAGGGCAGAGCCATTTGCAGGGTAGGGGTGGCACTTGCCTAGCCCTAGCCCTAAACTTCTGATGTAAAATTAACCCCTTGTGGATTCTGATTATTCATGTGTAATTTTTCATGCAAAGCATCACCAAAATTCACCTCGGTTGGGTTCAGCAGTTGGTGATCAAGTACTCTACATTTCATGCACCAAGCATTAGATTCTTCTCAGTGGGTTTCTGCAACACCTTATTCTTTCTTTTCCTCCTCCTTTCAATTTTTTTTTTTCGCGTCCCTACTGAAACTGTTTGAATAACTTTTACTAGTTTCTTGTCGTATTAAGTTAACGTTTAGATGGAAGCAAGTTAGTTGATCACTGGTTGACCTGTAATTCATGTGATGTAAACGTGGATTAGATCTTGTTTACTTCATCATTTTTTCAGGGCCAATTTCTAGTAAACTCCTCACCTCGTCCATTGTTCTTTCGAAAATATTTGATTTTTTTGAACATGTCAGGGCTGCATTTATGTGCGGAAGAGAGCCCAACTTCGAACTCTCTGAAGAGGAAAAGCAGGAGCTTAGGAAGTTTAAGTGGGACGAGTTTTTAGCCATGACTCGTTCAGCCATTACAAATAAGAGTAAGATTTATCTGATACATTTATTCATTCGTCACTGTAAGGTAACTAGCTCTTGTTAACTTGTTGCTTGCAATTATTCGGTGCCTAGAATCCGAGAGAAGAACACGACCTGCTAGTACCAAAAGGAGACCTCGAAATGGTTACTGGGAGGGAGAACCAGGAGTCAATGGCTTTTCGGCTTCAGAAGAGGATGTCGTAGCCGGTTAAAGTGTTTCAGGCACAGACTTCAGGGGACAAGATTTTAGCCTTTGGGCTAAGACAATTTCGAAGAACCTAAAACAAGATTCACGGTATATATAACAGTTTGGATAGTAACCAAATCATATGTTCTTTAAGACAACAATTGAACTATGAATCAATTGCTAGGCATCTGTATGGTATCACATTTGACTTCAACGTGGAATGGAATTCCTACATGGCAATTTTGTTTAAACTTCTAGTCACTGAATTGAATTCGTTCAAGTATAAAATTTCCTTCGTTGAAGTATAATTTCCCCCGCTAAGGATGTATTAATCACTTTCATGATGTAAACCGAATGTACGTTTGGCCAGCCTTTGTAAGCAACGCAAGGCCCCCCAATACGGCATAAGAAGAAAGACAGACCACAGGTCCACAGCCACAATTCGACGAGTGATTTGAAGAAGTATAAGACAAATT
This sequence comes from Plantago ovata, assembly GCA_028274465.1. Lineage (NCBI taxonomy): Eukaryota > Viridiplantae > Streptophyta > Magnoliopsida > Lamiales > Plantaginaceae > Plantago > Plantago ovata. Next base: position 37,453,712 of record CM051455.1, on the reverse strand, counting down.
AAATAAAGTAGACGTGGAGTGATATGTGTGTCACAAAGTGTATGACCCAGAATTAATCAATGGATTTTTTTGCCTGTCTGTTTATTAGTAGAAAAAAGCGAGCTACAACTGATATACAATTAGGAAATTAATTTGAAGGCATGGACCCCTGCAAGTTATTAAACATTCAGGGCATCATGAGTTGCCCTGCTGCACCACGATACCACCAATCTGCTGCAGTACTATCAAGTATCCGATTGTTGAATCGTCCAAAACATTCACGACCACGACGACTCAAGGCTCTTGTTGATCAAAACATTGCTGAACCAGCTCAGGTCCAAGTTACTTGGCAAATCGTCTCTGGAGCTCTTGCTGGTGTAACCCCTTTTGTCGTTGCTGGGTTGGAGTTCAATAAGAGAATTGTAAGAATTTTTATTATTATTGCATCATTTTTCTCCATATTATACTTGATTTTACCCACAAATTATTTCTAATTAATGAAGACATCTTTCTAATTACTTCATTAATTAGAAATAACTATCGAATTTTATTTTTTTTCTTACTTAACAGGTAGCACAGAGGCAGTGTAAGGTGTGTAATGGATCCGGACTTGTTTTAAGGGACAAAAAGTACTACTTCCGGTGCCCCAAATGCGGTACGTATCTAATACTGTTTTTTTTTTTTTTTTTAATTCATTAAATGTGTCTGCCTTGGACTTTAATAAAATAATAAAATTTGTCAAATGTAATGCATGTAATGGGTTTATTTGTATGTTACCGGTATATAATTTCAGAGATTATTACATATTAATACCATAGGACTTCTCATTTTAAACTCCACTAGATTATTAATTACATTTTATTTCAAAAAAATTAATATTATGGGTTGATTGACCATTAATTACCAAAATGCCACGTGCTCTACGATTGCCAAACTGATTTCGGACATGATTCCGGTGAGGAAGAAAGAAAAAAAACATAAAAGAATTTATAAAAAAAAAAAATCGTTGAAATAATTTAATATCATATTTTGAATTACAAATTTTATTGGGGTTGTTTCATGGTCAATTAATTAATTTGGATAAACTATGTGCCTTAATTTTAAATTATTTAGTGTCAATTATGTAATATAGAAGATATTAGGGTCCATGGTGCAATAAACCTAAAATGAAGATGTTTGGCTCATAAAAAATTCAATTTTGGAACAGTGACTAGCACAACTGTTGGTCAAGAGCGTGGACTAGAATGTATTGTTAGTCTAATAGGGTTTAAAACGATATCGGGGATGTTAAGAAGGTACTAAAAAGTTATGGACCTAAATTTTTTATTTAAAACTAAACATTTTACTGTATGAGTCTGTATTCGAGAAGACTGAATACATAAATGACCAAAAGAAAAACAACTAAATATATAATTATTTAAAGTTCATGGGTCAATCCGTTGGTATCCGGGCCAACCCACGAAAAAAAATAATACAAGCGACTTAACCAAGCAAGACTTTAAGTCTTTAACCACCGATAAACTAACTCTCACACCTACCCCACAAACACACATTCTCCCGAAATAGGCCAAAAATATATTCTAACACTTGTAGACCTTGTTTTTTACAAACAAATCCATCTATATTTTGACATAGTAACTTAGGTGGTGGAGATGATCATTTGCAATTGATGGCACCGTGGGCCTATCCGGTCCGTTAACAATCTAAGCCCAATTGTATATTATAAGATCTCTAAGATTCTATTATATTTTTAGTGATTCGATAAGATGAGTTGAGTCTGGCATATTCATAGAATATTCTGTTTTATATTTATCGGTTAGTATCTAGTTAAATATTATTTCTATAGTTATATGTTCTACGGCTATTATAAATATCCACCATTGTACATATTTTTTTATTAAATTATGAATATACAAAGTTAGAGTCATATCTCTCCAAAAGGTTCTCATTGGGCCATTCCTCCTTGAATGGAGCCACAAAGGACGCTTGGCGCCGTCCAGATCGACCAAATCCGATATCCTCCAGCAATGGAGCCGCTCGATCAAGTCGTTGAGCACTGCATGGGCCAGCATAATCCGAGGAAGATCTCATCACAATCTGATTTCTTCCTCTCTTTTTTTTTTTAATAACATGGGAACCTGTAACAGTAAACCCATACACTAAAACGTTTAGGTGCAATGGGGAACCCTTTGGGTGCGTACTGAGTAAACCCATGTGCGGGCTCACAAATCCGATATCCTCCAGCAATGGAGCCGCTCGATCTAGTCGTTGAGCACTGCATGGGCCAGCATAATCCGAGGAAGATCTCATCACAATCTGATTTCTTCCTCTCTTTTTTTTTTTTTTAATAACATGGGAACCTGTAACAGTAAACCCATACACTAAAACGTTTAGGTGCAATGGGGAACCCTTTGGGTGCGTACTGAGTAAACCCATGTGCGGGCTCACGTAATAACTTGCAAACCATGTGTTTTAAGTTAAACCGCACAAGTGTGGCAAACTCTTTTTTAAGTCGTAATACTTTATTTTCCCACATAACTTATACAAGTCTAATGTTTCTCCTCCAAAAAATTATTCCATTTTTTATTTTCGAGATGAGCCAACAAACTAGAATTTCAGTCGTTTATTTCTCGGTATGGTAGCATTTAAAAATCGGGTGGATATTTTGATCATCCTAGTTACAATTAATCCATATTTTCCTAAATTGTACTGATGGAGTGAATTCCATATGTTTTTCCTTTTAGGATTTACATTCTTCTAATTCCTAATTTTAATTTGGTTGCAGGTGGATTTTTGCCATGGCAATCATGGAAGAGATTCTTCACTGGTTAGAGATAATGTGATTCAAGTATCAAACACTACTTAATTAGAAAGGATTGAAAAGTAAAATTTTATATTATTAAGTGCATTAGTGAAAAAAGGTTGTGGTCATTAAAACATTCAAAAATAGACTATTCATTTTACACATTTCACATTATGTAAAAACTCGAACTATTAGAGAGCTTGAAATTCTTCCAATCAATATAGAAATTAAGGGATGTTTGAATGAGGTGAAACAAGCAGATATCATGGAAGAAGATGTTGAGGAGGTGATCAAATATTGGGCTAATTCTTTGATCATGTACAATCTAGGAAACGAACTCACTGTAAGTGTAGTTCGACAATTTATCAGTAGAGTCTAGAATTTTATATTCCGATTTGGCACTAGACAAGAACGTGATGATGTAATGTTGAATGGTCCTTGTACCATCTATAATATGCCTATGGCATGGTCTTGCATATGTGAACTGTTAATTTTTTAGTTTGACAACGATAGTGTGCGATTTGTTTCTAGATGGGTACAATTTTCGCAACCACTTCTCAGGTTATGGGGGTGAATAGTATTGGAAGAATTGCTAGTACACTAGGAAAACCAATGTTAGTTGATGTTTGCACCAAACAGAAGTTGAGGACTTCATATGCGTGTGTGCTTATTGAGATGGATATCAAGAATTTCCAAAGACCACGAAAATCAAAAATCCAAAAGGTATGTATGATCAACATGTCTATTATGAATGGCTTCCACCATCTCAAGCCAAATCAAGACCAAACCAGGGATAAAATTTGCCTACGTACTTGGCGTCCAAAGGACCATAGTAATCCCACTATGGCACCAGCACCGAAACAAATTAAGACCTCAACAACCAGTTCAGCGAGCTGCACCTTAGGCAACCGTGACCACAGTATAGGATGCGCAGGAAACTAAACCTGCTGCTTGTACCAGGCTGCCGCAGGCAGTCCTTCTGTGCAGGTGGAAAGAGGCTATGTGACCAGATCACAGGCGGCAAATGGGAATTTCGTTTATTATATATGTCGTGGGTACCCTTTTATGTGACATTTAGAAAAGTTTTACTCTTTCGTAATTTTTGGGCTATAGGGAGTATTTAGTAATTGATTATGTTATTGTAAAATTTCACATTGTTTTATAAGATATGAATTAAAGTGTAAAAGCTTCTATATTTACATTCAGTACTAACCAATTATGTTTGTCTGGCTATGTCCATCGAATTATTATTGAATATTTGTGTTGGTTAAGATATAAGTTCAACCGATATAATAAAAATTTAAAATTATTATGTTTTATTAACATTTTATTAGCACATTGATTGAGAAGTAAGAATAAAGTTTATTGTTTTCTTTTCTATTCATGTATTCCACATTTCCACATCTGTATGATTATATATGTATGTTTAAAGTTAGTATGCACGTCGATGTAGGTTTATGAACTAGTCCATACAATGAAAACAGAGAAAATTATGAAACAAACACCACTCATGTATTGATGTTTACTAGCATACGAACCAAAGAGAAGTTAGTACATATAACATGTAGCATCTGCTAATACAATGTTTATGTGCGAACAAACATAAAATCTTTTTGTAAGGTTTGGATCTGTGTCTAAGTTTTCTTGTCCACGCTCTGAATTACAAGTTCCAGAAAACGATCACACAGTGCATTGTCATTGAGGAGTGAGTTCTGCAGCATCCAATCAACACAGACAGAAAACGTAACTGCAACCCGAAAGCACCGGTCATGATCTGACAATTATTGTGAGCATCACATACTGACAGGACTGTGCAACCAACTTGACGATGCTGCATCCCTATGCATACAACTCAATCCAAAAAAGCATGTGAAAGATAAACATGTATACTAGTTCTGAATGCATACAAAACTCCACCAAAGAGTATACATTTGAACAGAGAATGTTAGTGCAGTAGGTCAAGTGTCTGAGGTGTGTCATTCGCACATTGGTTGTCATATGAATGTAGCTATTAGACTAGTAAAACTATCTCAGGATTGATGTGGAAACCAGCGCACAAGAATCAAGTGATTAACCAAGAAAAACATTACAGAGCAAATCATTCAATCACAGGCTACAAATCACCCATAATGATACGGATACATAAAAAAGATGTTATTAGTCAAGGAAAGTATCAATCCTTTTTATAATTTATAATAATATATAATGTTATAAATATATGATATGATGTTCCTATATATTTAGGTTTCATTCTTTTAATTATAGTACTTGTTGAATTATTCTTATTTACTCGCCAACCCAAAACAACTAAGTACCTGGGACTTACTTCTAATGACAAATAAATAAACCAAAAGGGCAAAATACATATTTCAGAAAGCATTGAAGTAAATACTTATCTTACATACAGATACAGATATGTCCATCCCGGACATATAGATCCTAGGGCACTGATAGCTTCTAGAGCAGAAGCTTAGCGCTCATAAGCCATTAACCTATGCTATTTAACAAACTATGAACCTTAAGTGGTCATCAATACTCATCCGATTTAAACAAACTCTAGCCAATTATGAATTTAATTCTTCACTTGCTAATTATGTTTACGTTCAGGAAACAATAATCAATTCAAAAATGAAATGATCTACAAATAGCAAATGCAATAAAAGGGATCTGCTGGCTAAACCAATAGAAGGATTAAGCCAAGACAGGTGACTCGCATATTTTAAATAGTTCCAATAATCTTTCAACTAAAGCTCTAAAGTAAACGATCAACATAAAACAAGTCATATTAATCCATCATATCTGGGCAGTGAATGTTGACAATATTGCAGATATTCCTTGTTCATTAACTAAAAAAAAAAAACAAGGCTTGGAATTCATGCCCAAACCAGAGTAATCTAAAAGCAAGTAATGCTTTCTGACTACAGCAGGCCCAAGATACGTGCAAAGCCATCAAAAATTCACACACCCACAGATCACTGTGGATAATAAACAGGATGATGATACTGAGCTGCAACGTCATACCCACCATAACCTACAGTGCTGTCATAATGAACAGGCTGTGTATGTGTTGCTGAAGAATAAGGATTGGATGCAGCTGGATTTTGGTTAGTGGAATAGCCCATATGGGCTCCTTGCAACCCATACAAGTCAACAGATTGTCCCCCGTATGGGGCAGCTGCTATAAGTGATGAGCCTGCATAGGGCCCAGTAGGTCGACTGAGGTATGGGGAGGTGTGTTCTGTAAGCAAACCAGCACGGTTTGCAAAAGATGACTGTGATGGAGGAAGTGAATTGGCAGGAACTTTCCTTTTATCGGCAGATGGACCACCAGCTGATCTCATTCTTTTCTTACCATTTTGCTTCGGTTGGTTCAATTTCTGCTGAGGTTTGGGAATGGAAGCTGGTCCAGACCTTTTACGGTCAGACTGCTCCTTCTCCAGCTTCTCAATGCGTGCCAATAGGTCATGCACTGGGTGTTGGGATTCCAGTCCATTCTCCTTTACACACTTAATCACCGACTTCAACGCATTTATTTCCTTCACTCCAGCTTCATTCTACAAAAGGAAATAATGATGTTCACTTATTTTCAACAGAAGCGAACTATTGATGTACAGCCTAAGAAGCTTTTTTCAAAAAGACAAAAGGCAGGGAGCACAAGAAAAACCATGAATGTCAAACAGAAGGTCATTTAAGTTTAACCACAAAAATATACATGAAAGATTTATCTATTAAAAGAGACATGTATAGAGAAAACCTAGCCATGTATAGAGCAAGTATGAGGTAATTAATTGCATCAAACAATAACATTAACACCTGCTAATTTTTTTGTTAATCTTTCAACAATCTTTCCCTACAGTTTCATCCAAAATTATGCATATCCACAGCATTTGAAGCGTCCCCCCCAGAAAATACACGCCTAACCACATGGTAGTTGTTACCAAAATCAAAACTAAGTGAGCATTACCGAGAAGTTTGCTCCAAAAATGGTGTACGTAATGAAACGCAACCCATGAACAATAATTATCAATGAATGAACGATGGGATTTGAAGAGAAAATATTTAAAGTATACCAATGCCTGGCGCGAATTCTTCCCACTCTTGCGAACATTTTCAGCAATTTTCTTTGAACCCGCCAAGTATGCTTTCAACAAGGGTACTGGAGGGAATTGATCAGATAACCCGAACTCAAAAATGAATTTAAGAGCAACCAGTTGTTTTCCATTCATGATCAGCCTCTGTATAACATCTGTCAGAAACGATAACTAATTAAGCCTCGGTGACATTAAAAATTCAAAAAGATACATCTAAAATACACAAAATCAATTACAACTAAAATACATAAAAATGCATGATATACAGTGGGTAATCAAAGTGGAATTCAGCCAAGTTAGAAATGCAAAAGCTAGTGTTAAACAAAGTCCCTAAACATTTAAACTTGCAACACAACCTTTTTTTCTTGTTCTGTTGGATGGCCCAGACATTAGTCTCGGTCCCGGCCACTAATGGGCCGAAAGCCCGACCCTTTGGGCCAGAGGGGCCACTAATTGTTATTGTTATTATACAGTAGTTGGGGTGTATTATAGAAACGTTGTCCATTGCTACATTATTCACGATAGCGATAAATAGTATTGAAACCCCCTGAAAAGCTGTGAAACAGTTGATACCACACACAATAGTGAGCACGATGATTCATATGTTGAATTTTCGATGTTCCACATGGATAAAATTTAAATAATTACACCAAAAACATACTGTATAAATGATAAGTTAGCTGACTCAGAAAAAATAAGAGTTTATGGTCTTCAGATCATAGGTCTAAACGCCCATTCACAGAGCACACTATTTAATTAACTATCAATTATTTCTGCCCAAAGAGAGTGATGCTTTTCAACATGTGATGACACTATACGAACTTGAGCAAGTCTTAAAAAAACTGTTTTCCCTGAACAATACGTAAAAAACTATTTGGAGGAAGAAGATTGGATAAGTGAGGCTGGGTATTTGCCTATTTGTGTTCTTGGGGTGGTAGGAAAAACTGGTCTTTCCAAAGAATGTAGCGCACAACTTTGAAACCTAAATGAAAGTAACCATGACATTTGAATCACGGTGCATCACTGATATAACTTATTAGTTCCACTTATGATGATTGCTTTTCCCCGAAATTATCATTTTATTCCAAATATAACAAACATAGGAAATTTGGAAAATAGGAATATGCAAATTACATACCAAACTTATAAATTGAGCAACCATGTAGCAACAAATGTTAAAGAAACACAATGAACAAAGATACCCAAAGAATACAATACTGGCACTACGTAGTTCACACTGAAAGAAAAGGACACTAACCATGCCTATGTTGTACAACTATTTAACGTGCTAGTTCCACTTATGACAATCTGTATGCCCAAAAATTATAGTTATTAATAATTAGAATATGCGAAAGCTTGGAAAATAAGACTGCAACCCCCACACAAATCATCTACCTAACTTATAAAATCAGCAATCGTCATCTAGATTGAAATGTACAAGAACCACAGAACAAAGCCAAGCAAAGAATACAAAAAAGTATAGTAACCACGACATTTAAATCCGGTTGCGGTACTAATCTAACTTACTAGTTCCACTTATCACAATCCGTATGCCCCGAAAATCGTCAAGGTATTCCCGAATACATAAAATATGAATGTGCAACCCGAAAAAATATCTACCTTAACTTGCAAATTCAACAATCATCTAGAGCAAAGAACAGGCAAAAGAATTTACCAGGAACCCTATTGTCAAGACAAAGATTTCGACACAAGTAGACTGCCTGGCGGTACTTGGAAACAGCAACAACAAAATCAACGAGTTGGTTAACTTCTCTAGCATCATCAGTAAAGAGCTTATAAGAAGCTAAAAAATGCAAATAACCAAGCCTCTCCAAATACCCAGCCTCACTTATCTCATCTCCTTCCTCCACTACAGAACTAATCCTTCGGAGCCATTCGGAACCGATAGACCGAGCACGCTCCTTCACATTAGGCGTAATCTCCACACCAGACCTCACCAACTCCTCAAACAACAACAGACAAGCAGTCCTGACACGAGAATCCGATGAAATCTTCTTCCCATAGCAAAAACCCTCCAATGCGTCAAGGACAAGTGCACCGGGATCAGGAGCTACATGCTTCAAAGCATCTGCCAATTCAGACCTAATCGAATTCATCATGTCCTTAGGTCGATTAATTAAGTAGCTCCGCAGGCCAACCCCGTCCATGTCTCGGCAGAGGGTAGCCAATTCGGGTCGGGCGGGGACGAGATCGGAAGCATTGCGTGTGGATTTGGGGGTTTTGGAGGATTCTAGGGTTTTGAGGAGGGAGAAATTTTGGAGAAGCTGAGAATGGAGAAGAGTGAAGTAAGAATCTAAATCAGGCCAAGTGATGGTGGCTAAAGAGGAGACGGAATTGGAATGTGATTGCAAATCTTCCAAGGCTTTCTTAAGCTTCTCTTTCTTGCCGTCGATTTGATTAATCGCCGTTTCAATTGATTTTACCCTCGTTAACTCCATAGCTGACGCAGCTAGGTTTTTGCTCGCCTTCTTTTAATTCTAATACCAAATAGCTTTCGACTGGGGGAATAGCAGCGAATACTAGCTCGACTGCAAATAATCAAATTAAAATAATCAAATTAAAAACAACAGTTTCTTTCTATTTTATTTCTATTTTATTACGAGTACTACTTCTACTTTACCACCCGTCGAAACTCGACGGATACGGATAATAACGATAATTAAAGATAAACTCGACGGTATGTAAGAAGTATACATGATAAACAAATCTCACGAGTTCATGTATATATTAGTATGGAAATAGGCAAGGAAACCTAATGCAAAAGGTGCAACACATCACTCAGTAAAATAACCTCAAACTCATAATTTATCACACAAATTCATGCCTAATAATGCAAAAAGTTATGGATCACAAAGTGACTCACCCTTTTGATACCTAGTGCAAAGCAATAGACTTAAACGTAGAAAGTATAGATTACAAATTCGCTCCCCGTGGAATACGTAGTGTAACACTATGAGACTTAGGAGACAGGGTACAAATTCTTTTCCTATGGGGAACCTAGTGCGACATTCACAAGCTAAGGAGACATAGATCATAAATTCGTTCCTCATGGAGCACCTGATGAAAAAATGATCAAATTCAAACGATATAAATCACAAATTGGCTCCCCATGGGGTATATAGCGCAACAGCTTGAGCGTAAATTGTAAATCACAAATTCGTTCCACGTGGAATAGCTAGTGCAATATTCTCAAATTTCAAACTCAGAAGGCATAGATCATAAATTTATTTCTTGTGGGACACCGAGTGCAAGAGTTTCCAATTTAAGTGACACATATTATAAATTTGTTTCCAGACGGACACATAGTGTAACAATCTCAAACTAAGAACTAAAATATTCCAATTTCTTTAGATTTTTTTTTTTTTTTTTTTTTTTTTGAAGATTGTTTCAAAGATATAGATGGTGAAGGAATCACATTATTCAGGGATGCCAAAAGGCAAAACACGAAATCCATTTCAAATCTCAACATTGTTGGCCGAAAAGTGAGCTAAATTAAATTGTCTTAGTATAAATAAAAAAAGAAAGAAAGAAATGAAAAACAAAGAGAAGGAATGGTGATTTTGAGATGAGCCACCATAAAAAATAGCGTCTTGGAAATTCAAGTTCAACTGCATATACTGATGCTAACGCCTCATCAGACTCAACACATGTACAGTTGATAAAATGAAATATTCTTCTCATCCAAACAACCACTACTTCATTTCTGTCACGGGCAACAACATCGGTTCCTGCTCGGCCGCTCTAACCTGTCAAAAGTTACTAAAGCATCATAATTAATGATAATCTACAGAACTGTTAGTCTGCTACACTGGTGGATCTACAGTGTGGCAAGGGGGTCATGTGCCCCCCTCGATTTTTGACCTGAAATTACTATTATACCCCACACAAAATAAATACTAATATTACCTAAGTATAATATGAGCATGACCCCCTCGATTTTTGACCTGAAATTACTATTATACCCCACACAAAATAAATACTAATATTACCTAAGTATAATATGAGCATGTAAATAAGTAAAAAACTTGGATTTTGTGCAGAAGTTATAGTTTGTGACTTGTACCACACGGTTTCGATTCCCAAGTCCTACAAGTGTTCAAATTAAATATTCCTTATTATTCATTTTAAACCCTATAGTTTTGTTCCCTTTAATTCTTAATTATTTCAATTTCTCCTACTTAGTTTTCTTTTGCAATGTTCATTTAAACCCAATAGTTTTCTTTTAAATAAAATTGCTGCATTTGTCAATACGTGACAAATTATACTTCATTTGTTAACTGGGAGATGTAAAAAATTCTAATAACTTACTGCAATTCTACGGTAAAAGTTAAACTAACCGAACACATATCAAACATTTGCTAGATGCCTAGATTATGCCACGTATTGAACAAAACCATCAATACATTATTTCAAGCCAGTATACTGCCAAGCATGAAAGCTCTTTCCGTAAAATTAGGCTCAAGTGTACCCACACATCCAAGCACATGAACAATACAAATGCTCGAATATAAACAAAATTAAGAAGCACAAATTGTGGTTGGAACTTTAGATTGACCAACTCATCCAACTTTGGATGGGAGAAAAAAGACTATGAATTCATCATACATTTAATAATAAGTCATCCGATCCGAGTAGTTAGCCGTACCAAATAACTAAGCTCTCAACCACTTCATGTTTCATGTCGAGCATCTAAGATCAGTGTGATTTTTCAATCCTCTACTAATGAGGGTAAATTCCGTTCAAGGGACTACATTATCATCTCTCAATCCATCAAGGACAATAGGATTGAGTATACTTGAGATGGGAGCTCCGGTACCTACGGTGAGATAAAAAAAGGGGGAAGAGAATGGGAGAGACCGATGGGACGACCTACCTTAGTTAGATCGCCGCCAACTTAATGTGTATGGAAATAAGATGACATAATAACGGGTGAGAAGAATAAGAATGTTCGTATGTCGTGAGCATAGTAAATGCAAGTATTTATAGAGGATACAAGGTGGCCCCCCATGCCAGTGAGCTGTCCCCCTTTTTCCGGATCTAGAAGACGGCTGTCGGATCGACTTCGCAGACCCTCTCCTTTCGATAGTGTCCTAGCCCTTCGATCCAGGCCCCGGCTTACAAAAGCTATAGTTTGGTTCATGGCTTTTCGTTCTCTTTGGGGTAGGGGGTTTCGAGGCTAACCCTTCTTGCCTCAGGACCGAGTACCGCTTCGAGCCTGACCCATATTTCCCATATCATGAGTCCCCCAGATTTTGATAGGCGAGATCTCGAAGAGCCTGTCGAAATCTCCAGGACCTCGTGTTTTTTCCTTAAATTTGGACGGTCTTGCATTTGGAATTTGAATCATCTTTGATTTGGGGGATAGGCAGAGGCGGAACGCTTCGTCTTATCTCTTTTCTCCACGTGCCAAGCGGGATTGGTCCCGTTCTTTCCACCCGCCACGTCTCTCGAGGTGTAATAATGAGGAGAGAGGGTGGGGGCGATTAAAAGCCTTTGTCTACCTTTTCTTCTTTTCACTTCTTCTTTCTTCTCTAAACTTACCCATCAAATTCACGGCAATGCTCCACGCGTGCGGCCATAATCATCGGTTTTTCCCCGGATTCCGATCTCCGTTCGTCGCGCTCCTCAAGGTGCGCCCTACGCTTTCTCTTTTTAGCGTATTTTTGGTGAATTTTCCTTGCTGTTTACGTTATACGTTTCACCAATTATGTTGCTTTACTTTAATTGATCGTTGCTTGTTGCTTTTCTTCCTTTTTATCATTTTGCCCATAATTTGCTTGTTCTTCTTCTCGTAAAACCCTCAAAAGTTTCCCATACTGTTAGTAGTTGGATTAAGCATCTAAAAAATGGTCGGTAGTTTGGCCGAATTTTCTTGCTTTTGAATGTGGTTTCTCTGTTGTGTGGTTCGTATTGTGATGCCCTCGAAATCATGTGTTTTGTTGGTTCCGGGTTGGGGTTTCTACTGAATTTGTTTCTTTCGTATTTGGTAGTGTTTTCCGAGTATGTCGAAATGAATCATTGACCAACCCGGTGCCGGTGGTAGTCCGAAAAATTCAAATTCTTTTAGTGTACATAGGGCCTCTCCCCCTTTAGGTAGAGATACTGAGCCTTCGTTCCCCTCTGATTCGGGGGAGTTTTTAACTTCGAGTCAGGTTTTCGAGGATAGACCCGTGCCAATTCTTACACTTCCTGCTGTGAAGGCTCGCTCTAATCTTTCGACTCGAGTTTTGAGAAGTCATAGCCGAAAGATGAAGAACATAGTGCCTGTTGATGGAGGTCAAGCCGTAGTTCCTGCCGCGGGAGGTGAAGTGGATGTAGTTTTAACGGAGGAGAATCTCGACAAAAAACTGTTGACTGACACTTGTACCCTTAAGCAAAGGGATATAGAAGGTCTTCATCAAAAGTTTTGCATTCCGGCCGATTACGAAGTTATTTTTCCTGGGTCGGAGGATAAGATGTATAGTCCTCCGTCCGATTGTGTGGCGCTTACTCTTCAAGCCCTCGAACATGGTTTCCGATTTCCTATTAGCCCGAATCTCTCCCGCATCTTGACCACCCTCGAATTGTGTCCTACGCAGCGCCTTCCAAATGTTTTTGGGTACTTGATTAGCTTCTGTGTTTGGTGCGAGTCATTAGGTCGTAGAGTCACCCCCTCCAACTTTTTACACTTTTTCAGTATTAACGTCAGCTCCGACGGGGGGTGTTTCTTCTACTTTTCGCCCATTAAAAACTACGAAATTTTTACCAAGTTCCAATCCTCCCATGGGTCGGGGTACAAAAGGCGTTTTATTTAGATCCGTATGCCTCGAAATGAGAATGGGAGTCTCGGGGTTGTTCCCACTCCTCGTATTTGGAGGTGTCCTGGAGACGTTCCTTGTGTTAATGCGGAGGATCGAAGTGAAACATGGAATGTGTACAAGGGTCTACCACTCGAAAAATGGATCAATCCGTATAGCCTCCTGGTCGAGCCGATCCTCTTCCTTGGGAAGATTTCGAGTGTGGAGCCGGAGGCTACGGTGATCTGTGATTTGGGTAAGTAGCTTCTTGGTAGTTAAAAATTCTGTAACTTGTTTTGGTTTTGGGACTGATTTGTAAATTGTTTTCGATTGTAGTTTACTGGATGAAGCTATCTGCCGAGTTCCTCGCTCGAAGAGCCCTTGAGAAGCAGTTGAAGGCTTCACAGCCTTCGAATACACTGAAGAAAGGCCCCACGATGCTTCCAAGATCATCAATCCTTCCGACTTTCCTGTTATCACCCCTATTGTTGGAGGAGCTCCTCCTCCCGAACAAGTTTCTGGGTCGGGCCATATTGGGACGGGTCCTCAGATATCTCAGCCTCCGCGTCTGTCTCCCGCTCAAAATGTGGAAGGATCGGGGGGTTCTCATCAATCAAGGCAGCATCCTCCTCGTATCCTCGAAATAGGGGTGACTTCGTCCTCGGGTAATTGGAGCAAGCGGGCCCGTCAGGAGAGGGACGTGATTGAGTTGAGTTCTCCCGGGGCTTCAAGGGAGTTAAATGTGGCTCTGTTTCCTGCTATGGGGTTTCTTTCCTTCGAGACAATGGTCATACAACGCTTGGGTGGAGAGATCTATTGGCCTCGAAAGTCGATCAAGTTGATCTTGATCGTCTGTCCGATGCTGAGATCAAGCAAAAAGAAGCTTTGTTGCAAATGCAAGTAAGTACTTTTCACATCTTTACTTGTCTTCATGTTGTAAATTTGACTAGTTCTAACTTCTTTCTTATGGTTTAGTTGATGACCGTGGCCCGAAACATTGGTAGTCGGCTGGACAAGAAATCTTCTCTTTCGGGGAGCCTTGAAGAGAAGTACAGGGAGGAGAAACAGCAGAGGCGGAGGCTGCAGGATAAGCTGGTGAGTCGAAATGAAGAGGTGGAGAAGCTTTCGAAGGTGTTGGCTCAATCCCAAGATAATGTGGCGGCCCAAGTTGTTGCCTTGAAGAAATCTGAAGATGTGAAGGCTCTGTTGGAGGGGAAAATCGAACAGCTGAAAAGAGAGAGGGGGTGGGTTCGAGTATGCTTTGCGTAAGACGAGAGAGGAATCGGCTCACAAGGGGAAGTTCATGAGGGTGGATGCTGTTCGAGATTTTATAGGGTCACAATCCTGCGAGTACTTGGTGGGGAAGAGGGTGACAGACAAGGCCGTGGAGACGAAGGATAAGGTTCTGGATCAGTTGAAATTTCGAGGCCATCTCCCTCAAGACTTCGATGAGGATAAGGAGATTGATCTCCTCAAGGATGGGAAGTTTGAAGTACCAGTCGAAACTGGTAACACGGTCGAAGGAGGGGCTCCTGTGATGACCGCTGAAGAGTGTTACGAGGCCCTCGAAAAAGAGGAATTCTTTTCGGTAGCCCATCCTGATGAAGCCCCCGATGCCTTGAGTTCCCCCCCTGTGTCTTCTTTTGTTCCTCCTCTTTGTGAGCTCGGAAACTTGGACTTGCTCTCTGCCGGAATCACCTTGGGCGACCTGTCTTACCGTGACTTCGACTCGCTCGTGAGTTGGCTGAGTTTGAGGGGAGACGAAGAGGATACAACTCGAAGTGGGAGAAATCAACAGCAGCAGCACAACCCCGATCAAAACCAAGGGCCTTGAACGCTTTCGACGGAGTTTCTTCGAAGGCCCGGTATGCCGGGTAATCTTGTATTTTGGTCAAACATCTTTTTAATTTCTGGATAATTTATTTACTAATTTGCTTCGAACAATTTATTTTGGACGTGGGTGCTCCGGGTTGGATTCGTTTCATGGCCATCTTTGGTAAATGGCTCGTGTTGGCCAAGTTGGATCCTTTCCCGAGAGCGATTCGAGGATCGTTATCTCGAACTTTTTGTATGCCTTGTAAATTTCGTTCAAGGGACTACACTATCATCTCTCAATTCATCAAGGACAATAGGATTGAGTATACTTGAGATGGGAGCTCCAGTACCTACAGTGAGATAAAAAAGGGGAAGAGAAGGGGAGGGACCGATGGGACGACCTACCTTGGTTAGATCGCCGCCAACTTAATGTGTATGGAAATAAGATGACATAATAACGGGTGAGAAGAATAAGAATGTTCGTGTGTCGTGAGCATAGTAAATGCAAGTATTTATAGAGGATACAAGGTGGGCCCCCATGCCAGTGAGTTGTCCCCCTTTTTCCGGACCTAGAAGACGGTTGTCGGATCGACTTCGTAGACCCTCTCCTTTCGATAGTGTCCTAGCCCTTCGATCCAGGCCCCGGCTTACAAAAAAGCTATAGTTTGTTTCATGGCTTTTCGTTCTCTTTGGGGTAGGGGGTTTCGAGGCTAACCCTTCTTGCCTCAGGACCGAGTACCGCTTCGAGCCTGACCCATATTTCCCATATCATCTACAAACCATTTTTTGCTTAATTTCCCAGTGGTATTCATATACGCACTAATCATCAAAATAACTAAATCATTCAACAAAAACTTACCGTATGTAACTTCCAGACTTGATCTCTATGGTTTACAAAAGGATTGCTAGTAATTAATGCATGGGAAATAAATACAGAAATAGTGCAGAGAAAACGAATTACATCATGGCGGAAATAATAAGAGCAAGTCTGGAATTAAGCTCAACTATAAAATGCAGTAAAAAGTAAGAAATTTACATCTACAATTATGAAAATTGAATTGCAAACCCTATCGTTGGAGAAGCTCTAAACTGTTGTTATTCAGAAATACTCATATTTCAGGTTTCTTCCATTTGCTGGATGCTTAACGCCTTAACTCGCTCGCTTTATACTGCCTTGGCGCAATTCTCTTCTGACATTTGTCTTGGGCCTTTTTATGTACACAACCCAATGGATGAGTTTCTCGTGGCCCATTGTTTCTCATGATTTTTTCTTTCCAAGGTCCAAAAGTTTATGAGAATTCACCCAAGATCTTTATAGTTAAGGAAATTTTTCACCACGGTGTATGAGTGAAGATAAAATATATAAAAAAAATGACATGTGTTGATATGGGAAGCAAACATATCACTGCAAATAAGTAATCATAAGGAATTGGATGTCGACCCATTAATGACGGAATCGTTACGATTCTAGTGTCTTTGCATGGTACTCTCGCCGCCCGGTTAAATATTTCTCACTTCATATTGTTGATCATTTTTGGGTTGCAAATTACTCCTAAATCACATCGTAGAAAAATTATAATATAATAGTTCAACATTTATACTATTTTAATATATTTGATCAAATTTTTTTCTCCTATGTGTTCTAAGAGTAATTTATGACCGAAAAAAGGTCAATAAAACAAAATGATAAACTTTGACATGGATGGAGGTAGTATAAGTTATAAACCTCATTAAAAATACAAAGAGTTAATCTCATAAAATAGTGAAGAAGCAATAATAACTCACCATTTTATTGACCAATAGATAAAAAATCAAGCATCTTCGGTATCTTCGGTATCAGTTAAATGACTAATTAAAGTAATAATTTTTTTTTCTTGAATAAATAATTAAAGTAATATTAAGCTATGTTCTTATCGTAGAAGGACAAAGCAGCCTAGACCAAACGAAGAGCTAAAGTGAGAATGAATGTCGTTAGTCAAGTCCTTCCTTTTTTGTTCCACAAAGAAATTCTAAACAAGATTCTCGCATCAATGACTGACAATGCTATATGAAAGCGGAGAAGGAGACACACATCGCAGCGAATCCCTCATAGCGGTAGCGTGATCGGATCACAAAAATCATTGTATATAATGTATAAGATGCGAGTGATCAAACCTTTTATTAATATGTTGTAGGGGCCGGTGCGGGAACAGACATTTCATCGATCAAAAAGTCTTTTGCTTATCGTTTAATAAAAACTAAATTTTTAACTAAATTTAATAAATCTGAATTGAAAATGTTACTTTTCAGACCAAGATATATAACGCGGACTTATACTCTCATAGGTATATATTTAAAAAAAGACCAATCAATGTCATTCTAAAGGAGTAAGATTGGTGGACCTTAATATTTTAAGGGATTAGAATCGGAATGAATTTAACATGAAGTGCCTAAACTGAAAATTGCCCGTGAATAACATGGCATGGCAATTTGAATCATCCGTGAGGGGGACCCTGTATCCTTTCTGTCAATTGTATTGTGACTGCATCCATTCCCTATGGAATGACAAGAATTATAAAATACTAAATTTGGAATAAAATTCTTCACGTGATTAATCAATCAATCAATTACTGTAGGAAAGAAAATCTTTTTAAGAAATAAAATAAAAATATCGGGTTAGGGGACCGAACACAAAGCTGTACAAATAGTCGTCTTGAACTCATATCACATGTAAACAAAACCAAGCTACTTCAACTTCTTGTTAACAAACATATGTCATATTTTTACACTATCTCCGTCTCAATAAATATTCTATATTTTATTTTTGCAAGGTTTTAAATGATTGTCACAATCAGATTGAGTTATATATTATGTGTTTAATTGAATATAAATATAACAAGTTAGTGAAAAAAAGTGAATTCAAATGTAAACATAAATAAATTAATTAATGACACAGATTAGAATGCATGGTAGTCGTACTATACAGTATACACAATACTTTTGGCTTACATTTTACTTGATGAATATAAATGTTGCAGTGCCATTTCATTTTCTAGATCAGCAGTTCACAATCTGCCAAAAGTACACAGAGAGACCACTCTGTGGCTGCTTTTAACTTTTCTTGGATAATAATCCAATTCCAACCTGGTTTTATCATTTCCATTACATAATTATTCTGTGGTTGAGAACATAAAACTTCCAAAGTAATATCCCAATTCTTTGTTCGCTGCAGTGCCTACAGATTTTCAAATTTCGTACTTCAATGTATCATGAAACACACCCAAAAAGATTTTCTTTTTATTCTTGTTTTCTACTTGTATACAATCTTCTGATGTATTTTAGGAGATCTTTCTTACTTTTTAACGTCTTATAAAATAATGATTGCACTCATGTTAAGTGTGTAATTTCTATATTGATACTTACCTGTAATGTTAAAATATATCCGGTCGATGTCGTCATGGGCGGATTGGGTCCTTCAAAGGGTTATGATTTTAGGAAAGCCGGGTCCAATGCCGCGCAGGCGGCAGCGTGCCTAGTCGGCTAGCCCCGAATTTACTAGCATGTCCAAACTTTAGTGGTTCATACTAAGTTATGAATATGGTCAAAGTGGAAAAAGTTTTATGATCGACCATGGGATGAACCCTAAATGGTACACAATGTCCATATTTTAGTCTGACCCATTTGCAAAATGGGACTTGTCCGCCATGTCTCATAAACTCAAATGATCACTATGGACTATGAAGTGTACATTTGAAATTAGTTTGAAATCCTAAGCAAGCTCCTATAAATAGCACCCTTTAACACTTCAAGTAACAATTAAATTAAGTTTTTTTTTTTTATAAGTGAGATTACAAAGGGCTCCTCCATACTCCATTATGAGTTAACGATATGCCAATGGCCAATACGTACCACTACCTAAACCACCTTATAAATATTTTCAATAATTGATGTTGCCGGGCTCGAACTCTATAACTCATGCATAACACTTCAACTCCTTAATTACCACATAACACACTATGACTCGAGACACTTAAACTTAGTAACCTCCAACTTGTAATTGATCAAATGAAACATGCTTACTCACACTTACACTGTCCCACTTTCAAGTCTAAGACATTATGACTTAGAGTATTTGGAGTAAACTTTCCAGGCGAACCCAGGATTTGAAGTTTGGGGAGGGAGGAGGGAGAAATTACATATACAAAGTTATTTCAGAAGTTTGAGAGGAGGGAGGGCGGGGTGAAGGTTCTATAAAATCAATAATATTACCTATGGAGAAAAAAATTAAAATTTTAGCAGGGTGTGAATACCACATAATACCCACCGCGAACTCTTCCCATGCCTTTCATTGAATCCGGAGAACTATGAATCTACCCATGCCAATGCATACCATGACGAATTTTATCATATGAGTCGTGTAGTAAGTACCAAGTACTAGTAAACATTAGAAAGGGATTAAGACCATCTCCAGCAGTGTTTTGTTGGGTTTAATGACAGAACCCGTTCTGTTCTACAGAACCGGTTCTGTTAGGTTCTGTTTCTTTTTTGGGTTTAAATTGTGGGTTCTGTTGGGTTCTAACTGGTGTAGAGGATTGTTGGTGTTTGTGTTCTGTTGAGTGGAAAGCTGTAGAAAGTTGATGTGGCAGGTGAGAGAGTATATTTTGGGTTCTGACTGCTGTATATTGGACTAATAAGATAATAAGATGAGTTAGCTGTTTCTGTCACTTTTCTTCTTATTTGTACTTATACGGAGTAGTACGTAGCAGCATTTTAATTAATGAAATGTGAGTGAATTTTTGGAGACATTAGATCCAATTGTGAGTTCTGGTTTCCACTCATTCAGACAAATTCACGCGATAACTTATTAGATTAAACCTTAGAGTCTTGTCGTGGTCATATATACATTAACAAAGCATAGGACCACAACCACAAAGATGATATATCATATAGACAGAGCAAATTAACTTGGCATCATAATGAGCTAGCTAGTTGAGTAAAGTTCGTTGCATGTAGCAAGTAGAAACACAAGACACAAATGAACGGAGTTAAAGAAACAAAATGGTCGAGCATTTTGGTTTCTTCAAGGCCGACACCGATCTATGGACCCTAAATTAAAATAATTAGTCCTCTGCATCTGCATGGAATATTAGTAGTGTTCCAGATAACTTTTAAATATACCTACTCCATGAGTATATATTAATAGGACAACTTTTGATTACTACCAAAAGCTCACAAAACCTTTTGATTCATTGTTTCTTTTTACAAGTGATGAAGTGTGAAAAAAAATCAACAAAAAAGCGAGAATCCAAGGCAAATTTGAAGTGTAAACGGTTAAAATATTACAGATGCATAAACAAGTCTAAGTGTCTTTCCTGGAAACTATGGGTTATCAGCATACATACAAGGGCTAATCATTTAACTTAATTTGCTATGATTTGATTACGTCGGGGCTCCGAGGGTAGTAGGTTGGGTAATAACGAATGCATACCTAAGACTATGTTTTGGACTCTATAAGAGAGATCTAAAAAGATTAGATTCATTATTTTGAAGTATGGGGAGTCATTAGGTGGTGCAGAGGGAATTTGAGCTGGTGAAGTAGAGGTTCAGAGTTAAAAAAAAAAACAAAAAAACCTTCCCGAATATGATGTCTCATTTTGTTCTTGTTGATTCTTATGTTATTGCTATGAGTCGCTTTTCTAGAGACAAATTTTGCTAGAGGACCCAGTTGCGGACTATAATGAACTAACAGGGTGACCCAAATGAATATCATCCAAGGTAGGTTGTATTAGTTTAATTTGGAATAAATTTAGAAAATGGGAAATTGGTAAACAAATTATCAAAATGAGTAGTACTTATTTGAAATCTCATCATATTATCCAACTGGACTAAGATAATGTCACTGTGAATTTGAAAAGATGATGATGAAAAGAGGGTAAGCTCATCTCCCTCGTTTATCCCATGTGCTTTTGGCAAAGTTCCCTACACTTTTGAAGCAATCTCCAGGGTAGATACTCCAATATCATAGCATCCATTGTGCCCAAAATGAGAATGAGCAAGTCAAACTGCATCTACCCCTGTAAACCTCTTTAAACATATTCATTCCGCCAAAGTTAATGACCTGAAATTTACCAGGATATTTGCCAACCAGTTAAAGACTATAGTTTAAGACTTCTCTAGTTTAAGAGTTTTATTTTATTTTAACACCAAAAAAAAATTATTCACTCAATAGTTCTACAAATGAAACATCCAAAACCTTCTCTATACAATCTCACAACATTATAAACCCTGTTGTCTCGGTTGTATATCTAATAAAAGAGTTATGGTAGGAACTCCGTGTGTAAGGGTGTTAGTTAGAAATTACTACCCATTTGTGTACAAATCAACATTTCCCCCTTCATTTTTTTCCTAGTAACATTAACAGACTCTAGTTAAGCTTAAGATCGAGGAGGTAGAATTTTAGTACGACGCTAGTTTAGATAATACAAGTGTTAGCATAATGATCGATGGTGATACTAGTAAGACTCAGATTCTTGTGTGGTGTGTGTGTTTGTGTTTGAGGTGCAGGTGCCTGGGGCTGGCAAACACATTCTATGGGATTGCCCCATAGAATATTTTACTAGCAAATGTATATATACGCGCGTATCAAATTAAATACTCAAATATTTTACTTACTATACTAATTAAGGATTTGTAATATTGAGTTTTGTGGAAGCCATATGTGAATGGACCGAGAAAATCCTTTCAACTTGGGAAATACTAAACAAATGCTAAACTTGGAGGTTTGTTAATTATTGTATAGTAGTAGTACTGTAGTTTAGTGGAGTACTAGCTAGCTACTTAATGATACTAATGCTTTTGCAACAACAACCATGTGCTCAACGGACATATGGGTGGCGTTACTGCTCTCTCTTGTTTCTGTGTTTTACAAAAACTAATCAACACAAAAACAAAAAGCGGCCTCAAAATAGGATTTACAACATTAAATTATTTTTGCTCTCTAACTTGGATTCCAATTAGATATGTACGGAGTAGTGGAATGGAGCTGAAGCGGAGAACGACTTAGATGTAGGGTTCGATATGAGTCATAAGTTAATTTAGGAGTACATTTGTGGTATTAGGAGAAGAGTTCACGAATAGGGTTACCCTAAACTCTAGTTGTGAGAGGATATTTGGAGAGTGGCATTAAGTCATTAACTGTAGTATAATTATCATTGACATTTGCCCGCATGGTGCCCAAATTGGTAAAAATTGAAGATAATATCCTCTTGATGACATATTTAATTTCCATGTGGATCGAATTTCTGGAACTTATAACTTATGAGTTGATCCTGCCGCATTTAACTTAGCTTACGTGATTATAATCTATTATTAAACGCAGAAGGATGAAGGATGAACTCGAAAGTCATAAATTGCAGTACATTGTACTCCTTATAATACACTCCTAATTAAGTACTCCGTACTACTAGTAGTAGTTTTTGCCCTTAGTACATTATTGTCATAGGTTGGCTGTTGGTGAGATATCCGAGCCTGGGTAGGTTCCTGACCTGGCTATTGGGAATCATAATGGCTAACCCAGCGAGCAGCAGCTTATAAGCTCAGTCTTCAAAATCATCACCAAAGTGAATATAATGAACACACACTTTTTATAACATCGATGACACATACTGTATGCAGAGTCACACAGAACACAGCAAGCAGCTCCACTAGTTAATTTGACGGTCAATCCATGGATCCAAGTTAATTTTTCACACATCCAATATAATGCAATGCAAACTGTTCCCAACATTAATTCCCAGTCCTATTTGTATAATATATCAGATCTTTCTCATTTGCTTCTTTCTGTTTATAATATATATATCTTCATATTTTTTATCTACACTAGCACCATTTTGAGGTGTTACTGGTCCATTAATTGACATTATTATTTTTTTCTTTCGAAAGAGACATTATTGATTATTCAGTACTCCACTCTCCATATGTAATATATTAGATTGATGATGGGTGAATATAATTAAACTAATATAACTACAACCATTGAAAAGCTCATCATCAATGACAATCATTTACTGTAATTGTTATATGTATGTATATGTGAACAATGTTGAGAAGTACTCCATAATATAGTAGCATCTCTGCTGCCCATAATTGTAGTTATTACTATTTCCAATTTAGGGGGAGATATATTAATTAAGTGAGTATTAGTACTAATGAAGGCAATAATAATTTTTTAAAAAACATGATACAAGTACTATGTTGGAAGTAAAACGACAGCGTCCAAGACAGCGATGTCACAGATCCAGCAGTTAATAACCGGCCAGTTTAGTTGAGTTGAATTCATGATTTCCCGTTGGACCAATTTTAATTTGCAGGAAGTTACCTATAGAGTACCAACTCGAACCACATTATTAATTAATGGTAATTGGTAAGGCTTCGTTGTGTAGTTATAAGATGGTCGGTTATGGTGTTAGGTGTTATTGTAGTTATATTTTTGGCGTTTAAAAATAAAATGATAAAATAATAATCCTCACTTGGTTTAGTTTTTACCAAGTTTTAACTAGCTAGCTAGCTACTGCCACATTCATTCAATTCAATGCCCTGTATCCAGTCAGTTAATTACTGGCTAGTCAATACTTCACAGAAGAACAAATCAATAACCACATGCATCCCGCAATGGAACAGGTGAAATATTGCAGCTAACTACATTATTATCCTTCACTGCCACAAATAATACATTTTGAATACTCGATAAACATGACTATTCAAAACATGAAATATATATTGATATTGATATATACACAACTGATATTGATATATTGCCTCATCTCATGTCTATGAGACCATGAATCATGAGATACTTGAATAGGACACAACTGATTATTATTCATATTCATGATCATATATATATCTTTAGAAATTAGAATCTGCAGGATCAAACACATTCTGTGAATACGTACTATGCATTATTGATCTGGAGTGCCATTGCAAAACCCACATGATGCTACTGGCTACTGCAGCAGGACGGACACGGGAAAAATTTTCCTATACCATATTCATTGAGGCTGTGACTTTAATGTCTTAATATAATTATATTTCTACTCTGGATCTCGCTGACTCATCAGCTCATCACCAAACAATTAAAACTACCTATCAAAGTAGCAAACCATTGCTTTCCTTCCCACACTTACCTGCCAATTTCCAAACTGCGAAATTATTATTAGACCATGTCGGTTAAAAAGAATTAAAAATTTCATTACCAAAGCGTCATTTAGTAAATTTCATTGTAGGTTAGGAGTAATAGATGATTCAAGTTCGACATGCAAACTGTTCCTATTAATTTTAAACCGGATGGAGGAGTAGAAGTTAAAATTTGAAATACTAGTAGATGACATGAGTTAACGTAACTCTATGAATTGTTTAGCCGCTGGACTATGATCATAGTGCTTGGTGGTAGCATAATTGAAAAAGCCTATACGCACAATGATCAATTTGATTTTATGGTACAAAAAGATGGTCACATGCAATGTCACATGCTCACTAAATTCCATAACCCATCCATCATGGGTTCAAAAAAGGAGTGATACAACCTTTTCTGAATTGAAGAAACAGAGAGAGATTCCATTCCACACAACTTTTTCAGAAATAATCCAGAATCTATTCAATTCAAAAATAACACCATCTTCTTCAATTAGTCTAATACAAAATCATCACCATCACCACCACCAAACGCTGCTGCTGCTTATGTACATTGAAATTCTAGAACACCATAATAATAAACCTCTGATGAAATCCAAATATAATTGGACAAAAAACCAGATATAATTAAGAAGAAAAAATAAAAAGTTAAAAATCCTAGTCTCTCTCTCTCTCTCAGACTCGATCACTAAGTTTGTTCTTGTTGTAATTCACCTGGTTCCTACCTCCGGCTTCTTTCTTACTTTGCGACGAGAACAATGGAAATCGACAAACCGGAACGTTAAGCACCGGAGTAACACGTACATTGGCCGAATATGACCTCTCCATACCTCTCTGCTTGTACCTCGGCCCGCCATTGAACGTGCTAGGGCTACTCGAGCTCCTTTCCAATCCATGAAACACGATTTTTCCAGAAGAGTTAATCCGCGGACTGTCTACCGAAACGCCACGAGCAGCACACTCCGGAGCTCTACGAGCCGAACTACGGCCTACACGCGCCGCAGCAGTAGCATTTTCCAACGATAATCCAGATTTGTGTCTCACCAAACGAACTCTCGACATATTCACATTCCGAGTGATGCTAGGCCTCTCCAAATCGAGAGACAGCCTCGGGAGATCTTCGTGCTCGTGGCCTGAAGACGAGGATGAGAGCGAAAGTCGAGACGAAATCGAGAGAGATGACTCGCTGTCCAATTCCTTCAG
Organism: Plantago ovata; assembly: GCA_028274465.1. Taxonomy (NCBI): domain Eukaryota; kingdom Viridiplantae; phylum Streptophyta; class Magnoliopsida; order Lamiales; family Plantaginaceae; genus Plantago; species Plantago ovata. The sequence goes on along the minus strand of CM051455.1, from coordinate 37,427,853 downwards.
CAATGGAAGGCTTAGCGACGAATCGACAGGTGCGAATGACTTGGAGTTTCGCTGGAGCAAGCTTCTGATACTTCTAGGCGCATTCGTTTTCTGTTCCTCAGGCTTGGCATTGGAGTTTTGGTAAAGCTTCTTCAAGCCGAGAATCTCTCTCCATCTGCTCGAGCATCGAGGCGCCTTGGGAGAACACAAGTACGGATCTGACGACGACGAAACTTCATTAATCCGGCGGAACTTCTCCGGTGACTTGACGTCGCTCAACGCCGGTGGTGAAACTGAAACATCTGCTGATTTACGAATCGAGGAAGAGAATTCCATTGGAAGGAGCTTTCCGTCGGAGAAAAGCTCGTCGGCAGGCAGCATGGTGACAGGATCGTCGAGTCGGAACTCGAATTCGACGAAATCGTTGCCTGTGAGTTCCAGATCTGGCTTCTCTTTACGAGCATTGTTCCGATTTTTACCGGAGTTTGGTTGCGGCGCCTCCTCGTCACGGCTGAGGGAGATTCTAGGGCTTAGCCACCCGTACGAACGGAATTTGGAGGTAGGGAAGGTTTCCGGTGAGACTCCGATGTTGTTTACGCAAGCAGACGCCATTTCCGGCTAACATGAAAGTTGTTAATTAATGTAACAGAAAATGAAAATCACTGTAGTATTGGAAAATGGAAATATGGGATTTGAAAAGGTGGAAAGGAAAAATGGGGGGATATATTATTTTGCTCAAGTGTTGGCTGAAAACACACTGTGGGCATGAGATTGAGCAGTTTGTAGGGTTACTTATAAACAAAAAACAATCGTACAGGTGGGGTCATTAAAGGTAGCCAATGGGAAGTTGACACGTAATCGACCGGTCAAAGTACGGGCTGAGGTGGCAGGAAGCGGGAAGAGCGTTTTGCAGGATGCTTCTTGGAAGCATCTCGTTTTTGGACATGGGGCTTAAATTGGAATAGTGGAAATTGCAGGGTTTGAATGTGACGCAATGATTCTTTTTTTAATTGGGAGGGTGGGCTTTGGGCCTTGGAGTAGGGTTTAGGTAACGGCCCGTCCTCACTCGTCGGACCCAATCTTGTGATAAATCGATTAAGAGGTAGGTACTTTTCGAAGAGAATGGTTTTTGAGGTGCTTTGTCGAGTGCATATATTACGATTGGAGTTTGTAATTTACTTCCGATGAACATAAAAGACGACCACATGAATCTTGTACTTTGTTTAGTACTCTGTAGAGAAGAGTTTTCTCCGCATAACATGTTGAAAAGGAAAGTCAGAGACCTCAACTATATTATTAACGTTTTATATTGAAGTCATGAAATCATGTAAGTTGTAATTTGAAACCATGTCAACAGATTTTCGTAAAACTTTATGTGAGTTCCACTTCTCGGCTTTGCATGTTTTTAGATTTATCTAGGGTTAGCAAGGTATGTAATGAACTAGTGAGGTAGATGTTTGGCGTGTAGACATTATTTCAATCGAGACTATTCTAGATGTCAAGAACGAACGAAATTAATTTGATATGAATTTAGCATGTTGGTGGTAGTGTTGTCTTCGTGGAAAAGCACCAAACGGTTAGTGGTTGAGACATCCGCAATGAAAGTAAATTATATTGAATGTCCCGATCAATTATTGTCGTATGCATATTATGGCTAGGAGTTATTATCCCTAGGCTTCCCATAACCAAATAGGATGCTAAAGTAAACATATAACGTAAATTATTTTGTCTTTCAAGTTAAATCCAAGTATAAAAAGTTAATTGAAATATAATATAATAAGATTCAATTGTTGTTGTTGTTGTGGTAGTCTGTAGTCTGGTACGATTCAACCTATTATACCATGTTTTTTTTTATTCAAATTGATTATTCACTTATCTCATTTCCTCTTTGTTCAACATATTGTTCCATATAACGGATTTCTATCCATCAATTAGAATAGGTCCAGTCTGTTCGGTTCAACCTCTTATAGCAGGATTTTTATTCATACCGATTCGCTTCTCTCATTGGTTCTTTGTTCAACACACCGTATCATTAATCGATTTCTATCCATCTACTCGAATAGACCAATAGTGTTACTTTTAGATCAATATCATATATAAACTCTTAAAAAAAAATTCAAACCCAAAACAATTTATATATATATATATATCTCCGCCCTCATCATCAACAACCTCGATCCTTACAATTCCACCATCGCCACCCAAACATAACATCATTGTCAAGACGACCATGCAATATGTTATTCTTCACGTCAACCCCTTCAATATCCAATACCAAGTCTCAATCATCTTTATCGATTAATAAACCATCATCAACAAACAAGAAGTGACACCAGCCTACAACAATTCACGTAGCTATTAGTGGTATTGTCCGTCAAGTCCCGTTTCACATCTGAAACCAAATGTCCATTGAACCTTGCATAGTCTGTTCGATTGAGACCCTTGTGAGACGATGATCATGTTGACATCTAATTCTCCCACTTTCATGATCAATACACACCTCATTCATTATTTTTTGAAATTTTTGGTATCCTATATACTCACGTGTTTGACTTTTTGTGCTCATCGTGCTAGGATTTCAAATTATGACTTCTAGTGAGCCTGAGCCCCAAATTCATAATTTATGCATTGAGCGTGCGGGGTGAGTTCCTCCACTTTGTTCTCCTTTGGAACTTATCAAATTTACTTATTATTGGTACTTGCGCGTTTGTATTTCAAAATACATTAATTAGTTTCCATTTTTGTGTATCTGAAAATCATACGTACATTTAATTCGTCTCTCGAAACTTCACCATATTTGATATTACTCATAAATTGAGTTATTGTTTATGAGAAAATGATTTGTCAAATTGCACTCTAAGTCCCTCACTCCCCGTTACAACTTCATTTATATTGGATCAACGACATTGTATTTTTAACCATGTAGTATGTAAATCAAGCTCTTGACCAATATTGCAATGTTGGCCCTAAAAACTACTCCCTCCTGTTTTAAATATAAGATGTTTTAGCATTTTCACACATATTAAGACAATGTGATCTTCATCAACTTTGTTGTTGAAAAGGTTGCAAAAAAACATGTTGGTATCTTGTAAATATAAAATGACCAATGAGAGATGAGAACCTTGCATAGCTTTTGTAGACAAAATGTAACGGTACCGGTTTTGAAAACAAAATAATTTCTTGAAAAAGAAAATCCAAAAATAACTTGAATAGCAACGGACGACAATTAATGCCAAAATGATCTTTGACGCGCACAGCGCTGACAGAACAATAAATATCCAACGATAAACTTAGAATTCAAATGAAACAACGAATGAAGACAGTAAAAGTCCATCTTCTAATTTTGAAATAAAAACCCAAGACACCCCAGACCCTTCTCTCAGTCGCTGGCATCCTACTCGCTAACATCCTCAGCAGTATCTGGAAGGAAGGAATTTTGAAAACAAGAGAGTGTGAGATAAAGGATCTAAGTGAGGTTCTAAGTTAAAAAACAGAAGGTAAACAATTTTGAAATCAAAATCCTTTTCAGAAAACAAACAAACAGAACAGATCACATATAACAGAATATCAGAACAAATAGGTTGTAGACCGTTGGTGCAGCCCGCCTTATTGCTCCTACTCCCAGAATGCCCTTATAACTCCCTCCAAAGGGTGCACAACTCCGGACAGAAACAGAAACCCCCGTGTACTTTGGGAAAACAGATCCTACGACCCTAATAGACCTCAACGACTTCTGCCTCGCGTCTAAAAGGGATTAGACTAGGCAACATACAATATTAATATAACACCACCAAACAAAATTATTCATTAAAAACCGTGCAAAAAGCAAACGTAGACTTATCATCGGGACGGAGGGAGTAATAATTAAATAAATAATTTAAAAAAAAGGGGTGTTACACAAAATATAAAAAAATGGGGTTGACTGCATAAAAAGTTGTAAAAAACACACAATTACATGACACCAACTTAAAACATCTTATATTTTGCAAATGGTAAAATAACTAAAACATCTTATATTTAAAACAGGAGGGAGTACTATTTAAATCCTGAACTTTTGGCTTATTAAATATAATAAACAAAAGGGAATATTACTTCTGGACCCCTTGCTAGATGACATTTTTTCATCTGAAGGACCGTCTTGCAAAGAATTACATTCAGGCCCATTTGGCCATTCCGGCGTTGACCACAAATTTTTGATATTTTCTCTCTCATACAACCAAACATGGCCTTATATTTTCTTTTTTAATTTATCTTTTTTTTTTCCTTTTCACTTTTTTTTCCTCCTTCTTCTTCGAAAATCCGGTGCCGGAATCCGGCACCGGAACCGGTGGCAGCTCCGGTCGGAGCTGCCACGCAGCTCCAGATCGGAGCTGCCATGACAGCTTCCGATCTGGAAGCTGCCAGGGCAGCTCTGACCGGAGCTGCCATGGCAGCTCCCGATCTGGAGCTGCCAAGGCAGCTCCGACCGGAGCTGCCATGGCAGCTCACGGTCGGAGCTGCCATGGCAGCTCCAGATCGGAGCTCCATGCCATGGAGCTCCGATCTGGAGCTGCCATGGCAGCTCCGATCTGGAGCTGCGTGGCAGCTCCGACCGGAGCTGCCACCGGTTCCGGTGCCGGATTCCGGCACCGGATTTTCGAAGAAGAAGGAGGAAAAAAGAAAAGAAAAAAAATTTTGGGACTTATTTTTTCATATTAATGTTGTTGGGATATATTTGCAATTACATTTGGGATCCATTTGAAAATTTTAAAAGTTTTTCGTGTAAATTTCATAAACTCGAAAATATTGAGGGTCAATGTATAATAAACATAAATTAATGTTGTTTGGTCAATGCAAAATTCTGAATTTTGACCAGGGGCAAAAATGTACTTTCCACGTTTTAATTCGCGAAGAGTCAAGATCGTGGACCTGGATGTAATTAAAATCCATCTAGTTGGAGACTATATGTAATTGATGAACTAATGGTCCGTTATATGTAATTAGGACATCTAAGAGGGGTACTGTATGTAATTTGCCCTAAACAAAAATTTCTATATATAAAAAAATTCAATTCAAATACGGGAAGTGCATATTAAATATTCGACTCACAAATACAGGACGTGCGGCGTCCAACTCTATTATTCTATTCAATACATTCAAACTCAATCAAACAAATTACTTGATCCCATAACTAGAAAACATGCAAACCGAGAGTTATAAGAGTGCCGAATAGTAAACGTTATGGAGTACCACATGAAAGTCTAAGGTTCGAATTCCGATGGAGTACTCATTAGGTGATATAGGCGCAATTGGAGTTATAAGGTTGATATATGAGTATTTACTATTTAGAGTTATAAGGTACTAAAAGGAGTAGTGTGGGAGTAGAATAACTAAATTTGTCGTTTAAAAAAGAAAAAATGCACATACATGCGGTAAATATAACATTGTCATGGACTCATACTTATCAGTAAAAATGTTTAATGCGTTTTGTATGAGCAATTTTCATTCTTATATTGATCCGCTAAATAACTCATTCGAAGGCATTTATGATGTATACTTCATCCGTTTCATTAGTAAGTTTCTCTTTGGTCAATGGTATTCATGTTTGACTCATATATTACAGCTACATTATATTGATAATTTTTTTTTAAAGACAAAAATATTAAAAATATTATTAACTTATGCACTTTAATTTTATATTTAAAAAGATCAATTTACGTCCGTATAATTTAGGAATAATTGCAGTCAAACACTTAAGTAGTGTTGACTAAAAAAAAGAGAGGATAAACTCAGAAATGAAAGGATTGTGACCCACGTATTGAGACATTGAGAAATTGATGAATTGATATAGCTAACCTAGCTAGAATCATCACATCACAATCAACTGAGAGTTCAAAGTTCAAACAAAAGAGAGGATAAACCCAGAAATGAAAGGATTGTGACCCACGTAGACATGAAATAAAAACTTGTCACTCTATGAGACTGCCACCAAATCCATCCACCTACATATATGTAAGTTCCACACCCCAACTCATCAAACAAAGTAAAATATACCAGGCGAGAAAGAGAAGATGGCACAGAGCAAGGATGATATAAAGTATGCAACAGCTCAAGCCAAGTTATCCGAAGATGAAGCTTTACGGGTAAGGTACAAGGCTGGAACACCACTGGAAGGTGGAAAGATTGCCGACTCTGAGCCAATAGACCTTTATGCCAGCGCCCAAAACATTGACAAGCAGCAACGAGAGAACGAAGGGAAGATTGCTGAATCCGAGAGAGTTGATCTCTTCTCCAGTGCTCGAAACATAGAAAAATCGAATCAGGGTGCTAAACCGCAATCCCAGGGCTAGACAGATGACCGGAACTCTTCTCAAAGCAAATGAGTTATGAGATGGTCACACCATTTGCGTTCTGTCTTTGCTAGCAACCAGCTTTTGTTGATCCACTGTTGAATCAATGTGAATATTTCCTCTTGCCAATAACAAAAGCACTAGTTGCATTGTAGTATTGCACAATGCTTTTCATTGTTTGTGTTAATAAAATAGTAATGAACACCAGAAAATGCAAAATGAGCCAACTACAAAAATGAAACAGAAGGCAAAAATCGTCCTCGTTGCTTCTACAAAGAAAGCCAAAATATCCCAGTACTATGGTAACTTGAATGCTCTATTGTAACAACTTCAATCCTCTATTATACTCCAGCATATATGGTTAATACTCGAAACTATCATACAACATGCGTACAATCTGCCGGGGTCTTGAGCCACATCTCTTTATAAGATGGCATTGAAGAAAGTTCGTGATTGTGACGTTCCAATTTACACTCTAGCTTGCGAAAAGCATGCTCCGTTTTTCCTTGCACCCATCAGTGAATCAGAGGAAGTCGAATCCAGGCAAAAAAAAAACATTGGACCGGTCTCAGGTCAATTCACAGTGGTCGGTCTTCTTTCTAGTAACGATTCTAGAAAATCTGCGCACAATTTGGGGAGCGGAGGAAGGCTGTGAGACGGACCGCTGAAAACTGTCTTCCAGTTTTTATCCGATGCCACCGATGGAATCTGCGTCTGGTCTACTTTCATGTTGAACTCTGGCAATTGCCCGTAGATGGATGCATAGCCGAATCTATCTGTTTTTACATAAACGGAGAGGATATCAACAAATCGTTACTACAATAGTCTGACGGCAACACATAAAAAGGATGCCAATCGTTCAGAAATCATCACAATAGATAATACCACAATGTCTTACCAGTTTCATTCAAGTTATTAAAAGTCCTCTGGCGAGAGATACCAAGTTCTTTCTCATGATCACCCGATGGGTTGAAGAGAATATACTCACGACAACCATTTATGTATGCAAGTGCTTCTTTTGATTCTGAAACTTCATCGCCCAATTTGGAACTCAAAGGAATGTAAGAAAGTCGTCCGCCACCAGCCTGAACAAAAGAAAAACGCATTTGATTTTAAATAAAGAATTTAGGTATATCTCCCCGTGCTTATTGATTAATGAAGAGGATAGGTTGTTTAATAATACAACCAAACCATTACAACAATATGTAGAGCAGATATTCAAAACTAGATTGCACATACGAGAGTTTCATCATCCAAGTTGGCCATATTTGCAAGTAAACTTGACCCCAAACCCCCCCTCACCAGTGTAGAATTTGCAATACCAACTACAATGATAATATGATAAAATTCATAGTTAAGGTTATTGCCTCCTACTATCATTTTAGTTCTAAACCTTCAGTTTTGACCCCTTATTAAATTAATTGAAAATGACCCATAGTGCACCATACCATTGTACCCACAGGCGTATCCCTTTTTCTTTTTACTATTTCCCAAAATTGCCAGACACCACATTCGTGCAGTTTCCGGTCATAAAATGTATCACAAACAGTAAATAACAGTTATAAAGGGTGGAACTTGGAAGATAAATAGGGAAAAAAGTATCACGTAACATATTTAGGTGAGCTAGAAAAGGAAAGTCACCTTGCTCACACGCCAGGTTGACAAGGGCACCGGACTTTCTACATTAAACAAAAGGATCGTACCCTGTTTACCCTGTAATGAGATCTCATCAGCCTCCTTTGCTACAGATGTCTTCTGACCAAGAACAGCAACGGTGGCACCGTGCACAGAACAGCTAATATCTGCACAAAAGAACTAGCTACTGATACCAGGAAATTACTACAGAGAAAAATTATGGATCTTCACATCAATGCGGACAAATCATCCGAAAGCTGTTAAGGTTTGAACACTTAAAAGAGACAACCTGCGAGTGTGTTGGCAATACATAATTGGATGCAAAATAAAAAATCAGCTCAGAAGCTAAAGTAGAGATAAGTAATAGAACCAAAAGAGCACCTTGTACATGAAGCCGGTAGGACCAGGAAGCGGCAAGCTTCGACATATTCCACATGGTTAGCTGTGGGACGAGGCCATGTGAAGCAGAAACCAGGTATTCTGACTTACCAACAAAGGAGAGAGATGTAATTGGCTGTTCAAGATATGAAATCAGTGAGAGGATATCACCATGAATATACATAACTCAGCAATCTTCGAGATCACACTGTAAAAATTCATGCGTGCAAGTAGGTTGTTGAACAAGTTTGGATGGCATACAAATCGATCTCCATGTTGGCCTAAATAAATAAGGAAAATCTGCTAACATATCCATGCCATCTTAACCATCATGAAAACACCATTTTAGGGATCATAAAATACTTTAACGAGTAATGCTTAATCAAGGTGGACCACAGATGGTTTACCAAAAGCTAAAGATGTGACCAAATAAAAATTAACTGCTGCAATTATTAGCAGTAGAAAAATAACCTCGTAAGAATCTCCCATCACAGCCACCAAAATATTTCTATCTGGATCCCACAAGGTAATGACCTTTTCTGCAGCAACAGCCAAAACCGAACCGTCGTTCGAAAATGCAGCAGCGGTCATTGGGTTCCTCCTGCAAAACAGAAATTTCATCATTGATATATATTTTGTGAACTAGTGGATGAACAATTTCAACGTCTGGAGAGCATACGAAACCCAGCGATAAGTAGTTTATAAGCCAGAATAAAAAGGACCATAAACCTGAGAGCAAAATATTCAATTATTTAAACCTTCCCTTTCCTCCAGGGTTATTAAATTACTGTATGAATATTACATTTGTCACTTCCAAATTAGGTTAAATTGATTTAGTAACATTGCAAAGGAAATAACATGTCACAGAGACTATACTTATATGATCCAACAGCATGACATGTCCATCCAGTACTCTGGTGCACCTGATCCTTCGATGAAATATCCTGCCTATTGACCCAAACCTGTCAAACTTTCAAGTATTAATAACTAAAGAATATACTGTATATATTAAAAAACAAAAAAACGACAAGAGTACCAAAAGCTCTTCCAACCTTAAAGTCCCCACCATATGAGGAACTAACAGCCATCTGTCGAGTTGGATGGAAAGCTACACATGACACCATTGCTTCCCTGGAAATTTATAGTATAACATAATTTAGTATTGTAATCACTGGAACACAATATCCATGGTAGTCATTCATATGTTGATTGAAAATATAACATCAGTATTAACAAACATAAATTAACTAGAGTAATGGTGCATGAAATAATTTAAAGATCAAGATTAACCTGTGTGGCTCATATATCAAAGTAGACAAGCTGAATTCTTTGCTCTGTGCGCCAATAGTCCAGAATTTAAGACTCACAAGGCTGCCTATGCCTTCTTCAGAGTCTCTGGTCTCAACTGTTCCCAGAATAGAACCATCTGGTGAGAGGGATATCAGGTTCACTGTCACCTGAAGGAATAATCGTGGAAAGAGAACTTAACAACTCACAGCAGCTACTAATTATCAGAAATGAAATACATAGTAACACTGAAAAGTTTGTTTCACTTTGAAACTCAGTTAACTACAAACTTGGAAACATAGTCATAATATTTCTAATAGGCTATTCTGGCAAATTGGACAGTGATGTTGGTTAGGTATGTCTAGGTGATGAAGATCCAACCTAAAGAGTTCAACAAGTTTTTCAATCCATGAATTGTTATGTTAACAAATGGAGATTTAAATGCCTCTGTTGCATAAGTAAAAACAAATGACCTTTCTGGATTCTATTATTAATCAACGATATGCTCTTTGTGAAGTTCTTTGACAAAGTTGTTAGTAATAAATATAACAAATGGCCATCTTGACCTCTAACATAGAATAGTGTTCACATCACATGCCAAGGGTCTTTAAGGAAAAAATAAAGAGCAGAGTGAGCATCCATACCGTGATTTCATCACCTGGGTGATGGTTTCTTTCACAGATTTGAACCTGACAACAAGGAAGATAATGATATCCGTTAATAGGAGCGTCTATTGGTTCAATAGGAGTGTACATCAGGAATCTATTAAATAAACTATTGTTCCCAGACCAAACGCTTCACAAATCCAGCACAGACACAAAATACAACATCCTTGAGGCCTAAGGAACTAAAGGAGACTTCGATTCTCAAACCAGCCAGAAATGGCAACAAGGTATATTCTGGCAGGAGAGCCTAAAAACATTGGCTAGACACTGCAATCATGCTGCCACATACCCACCCATCCACTCCCCCCCCCCTCCCACACACACACACAAACAAGATGACTGACTGCATCCTACTGGTCCTATACGCTTCATTACAGAATATTGTACAATCCATTATCCTTCGCATAACAGTAAGTTGCCCATGGGCCACAGGTTCAAGTCATGGAAAGATCCTCAACCGAACCACGCATGGGTAAGACTGCGTACAATGTGCCTGCACCCACATAGCCATGGAGGCTTTGGGCACTGGGTGGAGATATAGAACTCCAGTGCAGTGGGCAAAGGAACTGAATGTCAAGTAATATGAATCTGAAATGTGTAATAAGTCATTTGGCTGATAGATTACATAATAACAAATCTCCACACACTAACCTCTGAGACCTCACGGTCATCAAACAAACTGTAAAACTGAACACGGTAATTCTCCGTGGGTACAGCAACCAGCCCATCAGCGCGATTGAATACAGCACCTGACCCCTTATAGATATTTGACAATGAACTTGGAAGCTGAAGATATAGAAACAGAATGTGTAAGACATTGACAGCCTACAGCTGCATATAGATATCACACGAAACAAAAGGGTAGGCGTTGTGGAACACAGGAAGGGATAAAAAGAAAAAAAGAAAGAAAAAAAAAAAGAGCAAAGAACATTTCTGCATGTTTAGCTTTACCATCAATTAAGAAGGACAACATACCTTAATTCCAGAAATGGACTTCAAAATCTCCATTGAGGGCATTCTGAGTAAATGAATCCTGTTATCTGCACAGGAAATCTGAAGAAACAGTATAAGAAAAAATCCACTGAAGCAAAATGGAAATTGTAAACATAAGAGATGATCATATAAATCTTACAGACGAAAGAGAAGGGTCTGGAGAATTGATGAAATACAGAAGAGGGGATCCAATCCGGGGAAGAAATTTTTTCTTTCCAGTGTCCAGCTGCCAGACCACCAAAACCCCTTCTTTCCCACCTAGAAACGAAAAAATAAAAATAATAATAAGCCCATGAAAGAACTATCAATAAGCACAGATGGAAGTTCCATTCGAATGCATCTCAGGGCTGTAAAGAAAGGATCAGGCACTTTGATATTTCGTACTGTTTCAAACAATATTTTATATAATTTTCTTGTTAATATGAATTTTGTAAAGTCGAAAATGGTTTCAGGTATATTCTAGAGAATTATGAATTGCATGCTTTCATTCTGGTGGAATAAAAAATGAGGAATTTTGAGGTCTCTAGTAGAAACACCTCAAGATTTTAACCCACAGTTATACAATGAGAAGATTTATCTAACATTTTAACAAATGCGGGAACAGGAAATAACTGCCCAAGAAAATACCTGAGTACAAATAAGCCCCATCTGAAGAGAAGAAGAGGACATTCAATTGTGAAGCATGCCAATGCCATGTTGTACAAGATTCAGCATCATCATCACCTAGTACCCCAGGCCTATCATCCTCATCTTTGTTCCATCCTCCCCCTGTTGAATTAGAGAATGTCACGCGCCCAACACCTCTCCATACCAAGATCCTTCCTGTGATATCACCTGCTGCTACAGTCATCTCCGTTGGATGAAAAGCCATTGTGGCAATTTGTTTTGTATGATGCAATTTGATTTTCTTCAATAGAACACTGGCAGAATCTTTCGCTGGAATTTCCCATATTCGGATTGTGCACTTTGCACATACTCCGATGTATTTCCCGGATGAGCTTATGGTTATGGAACCAGGTTTTGGAATCTGTGGAGTACTTTTAAACTTAGATGCAGCCATGGAAAAGGCCAGACTGGGGAATAGGGAAACCAAAATAGCACAAAAGATTTTCCCCAAGTCTAGACAGAACAAAGTAACATGACTCCTTCAATAGCAAAAATTAAATCATCTTTCACAGAGTTAACTATCATACGTCTTATGTCAGGGTGCTATTGTCAGTGGATAGAGACAATTTATTTTATATTAATTGCTTTAATGCACTTTGAGTCCTGTGAACGGAACAATGTGACATGCAATTGTTTATGGAGATTAACGAAGATAAAACAGGCATCTTAGCTTTGCATGAGGAACATCAACAATCAAGTAGGTCAAGGACAATACATTTGTGATCTTTCACCATGACATTGTACCAACTATCTAACAGGACCATATTAGATGGAAGACGTGCCTAAATGTCAAACGCATAATCAAATTTAGCTTCCCTATTATTCGCAACATATATTGTAGCAAACCATGGTATTCATGATAATACTAAGTAAACGTTGGAAAGTAGATGCAATAAACGAACATAATTATTGTGCACCTGAGCTAAAATTTCTCCAGAAAGTGCAGAAGATTTTTCAAGGTTGCACTTCTGGATTTGTCCACGCGTGCTAGTTTTTCCTTCCTTGTGCTTCACAACTTCAGTACTGACATATGCGAAGAGGCCAGAACGGTTTCCAGTAGCTTCACTTAGTAAGGCTGGAATCACCTGAAATATCACATGAGAATAGGTCAGGTTAACACCAAAAACTCCTGAACCTTAATGAAAAACACCTACAAAAGCCACATTATTTAACAATTCATAAAGGACAGACTAATCTCTTACTAAATGAAGTTGAAATCCATAACAGTTGAAATTACCATAGAATGAATAGGGAGCTTAATGTCAATGGTCCTCATTAATTCAGGAGCAGCAAAATCCCAGTACTTGATAGTTCCATCCAGAGAAGATGTCCAGCAATAACATAATACGCTATTCGAAGCTGGAACAACTAACACGGAGGTCACCTGGGCAGTATGACCTTCCAATTCACTTGTCTGCAATTCAATATTACCAGGAAAGGAAAACAGATGAGAGTTGGGAGAGAAACTGTAGTGAATAATAAAGGAAGAAAAATGAAGGTGGTTAGGTTAACCTGGAGTCCAGTGGAGGTGCTGAAAATGGAGACGGTGTTGCCGGTGCAGACGAGTAGCCGCTTGGCGTCATTGGAAAAGGTCGGGGGTGAATTTACGAAGCTCCGTCCGCCTGTAATCATTCTCCGGCTGTGGTGCGGCGAAAGTAGTAGTGCTGTCTGTAGAGAGAAGAGAGAGAGGGAGAATCAGAGGAGGAGGCAAGGGTTTAAGGCTTTAAGCAAATGGGAAAATTGTGAGTTTGGTCCTTTTACTTTGTACTGTCTGCGTTTGGGTCCTTTTATTTTAAATCCGCTATAGCATAGCAACCAGCAGAGTGATAGCCACCACTAGCCACAAAACCTCTACCGCCACTCTTTTCCTTCCGTTCAATTCAATTCAATTAAGTTCTTCTTCCAGCAATGGCGAGAACCATACTCTGCTCCAGTATGATACCTTCACTTTCATCACTCGCCTTTAATTCTTCATCTCTCCTTTCTAAATCCTCGCACTCGGTGCTATTCATTAGCCGGCGCCGTTTCTCGGCGGCTAAGATATCCATGAGCCTCAGAGCCGGCATTGTCGGCCTTCCCAACGTCGGCAAGTCCACTCTCTTCAACGCCGTTGTACGTCTCTTTTCCCCAATTCCTTTTATTTATTCATTTTTAATTCTGCAACTTCATTATATAGGAATAAATATGCTTGAATTTGTATTTACCGAACCAGTGCTTATTTTTATAGGAAACTGTTGTATAATTAAATGCTTTAGGTCGAATCGCCATTTCCACTGCTAAAGTCTAAAGATAGCATTACTGTATTATTGTCTATGGTAGAATGTTTGTAACTCGTAAATAGAGTAGTAGCAAGTATATTTTGCCATTTGTTAGAATCTACTCTGTGAAATTGGTTTTACTGGTTATTAAGTTAACGTTTAGTTTGGTCCATGAGAAACCGCTGTGAATGTTGTACATTAATGTCTTCATGTGGCATTGGCATTTTTCTTTTGATTTGAGTTGAATCCCGCGGAGTGCCAAGGATAACTATTGTCTATGGTTGGATATTATAGTCCTTGGTTCTAATACCAGACATCCAAATTCCCAACATAATTACTTTCACCTTACAAGAGTATAGCCTGTCGAGGAGGATAAACTGAACTAATTACTAGGAGTACCAAAAATGATTTGGGAGTTGCGAACCAACATGAAAGGAGGAGTTGAGATAAGTTTCAGCCTGTAACGACATGTTTCAAATTTTATATTTGGTCTATATTTGGTCTATTGACACTATCGAGACTTGTTGCCAACAGAACTAACTCCATCCACATCTATAATTCAATATTACGCGGTGCTTGGTTGAGTTGGTCTTTCCATTGATGATTGGTTGTACAATGTGATTCAGGTTGAGAATGGCAAAGCTCAAGCTGCAAATTTCCCTTTCTGTACTATAGAACCAAATGTCGGGATTGTTGGTGTTCCGGATCCACGTCTTAACGTACTTTCTGAGATCAGCAAATCTCAACGAGCAGTTCCAGCATCCATAGAGTTTGTTGATATTGCTGGGCTTGTGAAAGGGGCCAGTCAAGGAGAGGTTAATCAGATTGACTTGTCTTTCACATTTTATACTGTATTACTGTATCATATCCCCTAATCCAAGTATCTGATTGCAGGGTTTAGGTAATAAATTCTTATCGCATATTAGGGAAGTTGACTCCATTCTTCAGGTATTGTATATCCTCGGCATGTGAACAAGCTTTCCCCACCCAATCCTCTCTAACAACACTAGGTGGTGTGCAAATGATATTTGATAACTTATTTTTCATTATCTGTTCACTGGGAGAGTGAATTGAGTTCCCTATTTCCGTAATCCATTTCATATTCAAAGTGCTTTCATGCACCACACTCTCTGTGTTTACATTTAAATCTCCATTTCAGGTGGTACGCTGTTTTGAAGATAATGACATTGTACATGTAAATGGAAAAGTTGATCCAAAATCTGACATTGAAGTTATCAATTTGGAGTTGGTCTTTGCTGATATAGATCAGGTATCCTGCCTTGTTATCCTTCCATGGTTGCAACTGTATGCACTTACACCTTGAGGAGTTTATTCATTATTCAAACTTATGATCATTTGTTATCATCATTAAATGCTGATAAACTACTCTCGTCACATTCTCTGCAGTTAATTTGCTACTAGGTGAATACTGTATCATAATTAGATAGAATTTGCTAATTCGAACACATAAAAGAATTTGACAGTCTAAAAATACCACACACACCCAGGGTAATGATGGAAGGCTCCACTGCCTTTTTTTTTTTTTTTAAACATAAAACCCACAATCTATAATTCTATATATGGCTAGGCTATACCTACGCTACAATCACTCACAGTCTTCCAACCTGCCCCACAACCATTATAGCACAATATATTACGACTTAATTTAACCAACGTGCAAAAAACAATGTGGGAGCTTTCTATCGGACGGAGGGAGCATAAGGAATTGGCAGTGACCTCATTGTATTCATTTGATGTCCCGTGGCCCATATCACGAATTAAACACATGCATGTGGCAGCAGATGTGTTCTCTTTCATTTATAAAGATAACAGTTTTGATATTTCTGAAGCGTGATGTCTTTCAGTTGAGATATTGATTCAGAAAGAGTTGCAAAGAATATTTGCTGCTTCAGAAAGCTTATTATTTTGTTTGTTTGGCATGACAATAGCACAAACCATTTAGTTTCTGAAGCCTCACCTCTTCTGATTGAGATGTTGGTTCAGAAAGAGGCGCAACGTATATGTGTTGAAATTCACATTTCACTCAAGCTGACCGAACTTAATCGTCTTTGGTACTTCCATGCAGGTTGAGAAAAGATTAGAGAGACTCAAAAAAGGAAAAGCGAATGACTCACAATCTAAAATTAAGGTACAATCTTTATGCCACCCAATTTCCTCCCTGGTATAAAATGTAAGTTAAGATATGATTTGTACTTGTGACAATATCCAGTAATCCATTTCATTGCAGGAGGAAGCAGAGAAGTCTGCGCTGAACAAGATTCAGCAGGGGTTGATGGATGGAAAACCAGCACGATCAGCTCCTTTAACAGATTTTGAAAAGGATGCAGTGAAGCATCTTTGTTTACTTACCATGAAACCTGTAATTTACGTGGCTAATGTGGCGGAGTCTGATCTAGCTGAGCCCGTAAGCAATGTTCATGTCACGGAAGTAACGAATCTTGCTTCAGAATTGCAATGTGGAATAGTAACTGTCTCAGCACAGGTTATATGCTATCTTGTGGATGATCTTGTTCCTCAGTTAGAAGAACATCACTCTTCTTCATCTTTCGGGTGATCCATATGATACTCTTTTTTCCTAATTCGAGTTGTTGATTCTTTCTGTTATGAAGGTCGAAGCAGAGCTTGCCGAACTTCCCCCGGAAGAAAGAGTTGAATATTTGACTTCACTTGGAGTCAGTGAGGGTGGCCTTGCGAACCTCATAAGGTCCACATACAACCTTCTAGGATTGAGGACTTATTTCACTACTGGCGAGAAGGTAAATCAGACTTAAGACATAAGAGCTTCTGCTGGCTGATAAAATGTGTTTTTAGTGTTGTTTTCTGAGTTATACTGTTTTATTGATATTCTGTATAGGAATCAAAAGCTTGGACCATAAGAGCAGGTCAGCACCTCCACTTTTTAACATATTGAGTAGTTGCTAAATTACACTCAATTGTCTATCTCCAGTCTCTGGATGTATTCTGTTTTATTGGTTCTTATATGCATCATATCTTTTTAGAAGACTTTTGAAAGATATCTGTTAAATATATTATCTGGAATGTGTATGTTATCTTCTTAATAATATGTAAAGCTGGGATTGTGATTCCCTGTTAATATTTGTTTCATTCAGAATATTTTGTTGTGAATTTGGTTTGAATAGACAAGATGTTTTTGTTAAAAAAGGATAATCTTGTAGATAGGGATCGAATGCGTTGTCCATTTTGATATCACTGATGATCTGGTTTCTTCTGTTTGCTATAGGGATGACAGCACCTCAAGCTGCTGGAGTAATACATTCTGACTTTGAGAGGGGCTTCATCCGAGCAGAGACGGTGAGAACAATGAATGGAATTGCTTTGTTTGTCTTCTCAATGATTTAGCTTTTGAATATAGCTCTCGAGTTATGTATTACACCCCAGTTTGCATGCTCCAAAATAATTAACACTTTTTATTTTTCACTAGACAAACCTTACATGTAACTGCTTTACTTTCATACACCATGATAGCTCATCTTCTAATTTTTATCAACCGGAATATGTGTATGTTATGTCCCTGTGTGTTGGGCATGCATAGATTTGTATATACTTGTGTCCTAGTGATGCTCCACATCTCACTTCGTTAAAGAGCGTGAATTTTAAAGGTATATTAGTAGAATGTAGACACACACCCTTACGTGGTATGAGGCCTTTTGGTGATTTCAAAAGCAAGTCCATGAATGCTCTGACCCAAATCGGACAGTATCATATCTGTGAGCTGTGTGGCACATGTCTACTTTTGCAAAATTTTTAAGGAGTTGGTTTCTTGGACGAATAATGACATTCACTTTTTGTTACTTTTGGCTCCTTCTCATTGTCAAATATCTGCTGGGACTCTATAATCCTTCTTACTTTCCTTTTATTTTCTTTTTTGATTTGTTCTGTTTTGTTTGGTTAACGCCGGTCCTGGTGTCTGTTTTGTACTTTTGCATGGTTTGTCATCATTCAAAAGCTTCATAATGTGTGGATTTGCATGTGTGCGTGTGTTTGTATGCACACATATTTGAGTACCTGGTTTCTTGTAATAATTAATTGATGAAGCTTCTAACAAAAAGATTTTGCCAGGTTGCATATGATGATTTTGTTGCTGCTGGTTCATATTCAGCTGCAAGGGACAAGGGAGTTGTAAGTTGATGTGTTCCTTTAGTTTTCACCTATATGGGTTTGCACTAGTTTATTGGTTAAATTTTATATAACTTCTGACAAAGAATGCCGGTTTTTTTTTTTTTTTTTTGGTCTGGTTTTCTGCAGTTAAGATCTGAAGGGAAGGATTATGTTGTCAAAGAAGGGGATGTGATGCTATTTCGGTTTAATGTCTAATCGGGTATCCGTTGATGATAAACTGTCATGCTCGTTTGGGATATTAGCCGGTATAGGGGAATGCAGCCGATCACACATGCAGTTTTTCCCATGAGTGCATATTTATGCAATCTGCACGTTCTTCCTTGCCAGATCAAATGGGCATCTTTTTCATGACAGGGAGTATTCTAACTGAAGCACACTTACATGCAATTCTGTTTGGAATACAAAAGAATGTTAACCATAAGAACAGTACCCTCTTTCCTATACTGAAATCATTCATTGTTGGCGCATTTTTGTAAATTGAGGTACCAATATGATACACTTGAGGAGCCAAATATCTAAAATTAGAACACGGGGACGTGTGTAATTACTGTTTACCATTCACCTAGAATGCATATTACCTGTAAACGACATTCAAAGAACTTCACTATACTAATAAGAGTGCTGCAGCTGCTGATTCTTTCAGTTGGTGGTGCATCAGGTGCCATTTGCCTGACATGTTTCGTTTCATTTCATTCTGTGACTTTAGCTTGTTACATATTCTTAGTTTAATTGTGTCCGAATTAGTCTTAGACACTTAGTTATCGTTTTTTGTTATTGACCAGCCAAGTAGTCACTTCTGAAGGAAAAGCATCCTCGTAACCGTAAGTGTACGTGCCTCTGCAGAAATTTGGTTGGATAATGTCGACAAAAGTTCATGGAATCCAGAATATTGAAAGTGTACTACAAGTACAGAGAACTCTATGACTATGCACAAGTTAAAAACTAAAATAATGTTTGAACCCATGACATTCACTGACACCTCGTTTCAAAGTACCTGAAACTCAATTTTATACTCCATGAATCCGGTAAAGCCGCCATGTTAAAACATGCGTTGTCTAAAGTGTGTGTAGTATTGAAAATTTCTAATTTGCAGCAGACGTAAAGTAAAGATATGGTTGTCATTTGATGTCAAATACTCCATGATACTGGATGCATTTTTCTGCATTTCTAATTTATCGAAGTCTTTTCCTTTCCATGAATAAAACCAAAAATGTACTCGTGTCTAGCTAGTAAGAGCCATGAGGAACAATTTGAAGTTTGGTGGGCAAAGATTATTAGAGTATTATCTACATTTTGAGTGGAATATGGTACATTCTCAAACACCATGGTGCACCTCTATCCGCGCACTTACCTAAACTTGTCGGACTTGATTTGAATGTGTACCACCAAAGTGCTTGTTGGACTGCTTTAAAATATAAAATGTGCTTACATTTCTAGTTTTTCTCAATTGTAGTGTTATTTTAGTTTCTTCAATTATGTAATGAAATATATAGTTATGTAAATTATAAAGTAGTACCCCCTTCGTCCCGCTAATAAAAATTCACTTTAAATTTAAAGTTGACTTGGATATCAAGTTACTTCTAAATTGTATTTGAATAAAATATAGCTAAAATATATTAAAATTATATTATGAGAATATATTTCATGTTTATAGTATAATTTCTTAAAATTATATTTCGGTGTGATTTAAGATTAATTTACGGTAAAAATTTAAATATAAAAATTGTTTTAAAGCAAAAAGTACACGATTTTTTGTATTCACTCAATAAAAATTTAAGCATTTTTTTTTTTAATTTGGCACTTTCAAGTTCCAATTACAATAATTTTATTGTATTGGTTATATTTATATTTATCAAATGAAGCACAAATGAGATAATCAAATATACATACTAAGAAAATTGTATATTTTAGAGTTTAAGAAAATCATATGCAAGCTGTAATAAATAGGCTTGTATTCTTTTTTCCTTCCTAAATTAACAACAGGGTAGATGAAGATATTCATGTATCAGTCTCACCATGTACATAAATGCAATAAATTAGCTGACTTTTATGGTCACTCAATAATGTTTATTTTATTACGAATTTTCTTGAGGAAAACGGTAAAACAAAGAAATATCTGAGTTGAACATCCCACCGCAGAGAATTGTAGCAAAAGAACCGGAGGCAACTTGGGGTCACTCACCCACTGAAAGCACACTGACTGTCTGAACCTCCTTTTACTTTCCTCTCTCTTTCATTTCATTCTACTCTTCCCCCAACCTTAGGCAATGATAATGGCTTCCAAAGCCCTATTAGGGCTCCATAATTCAATCCATTTTGCCAATCAATTGTAAAGTAAGTCCCTTCACTGTTCATTCTCAAAACTGTTTCTCACAAGTTATTAGTATAATATGTATAAAGTCTCTTCTTTTGTCAAATTATGTGCTTTCAAGAATTTGGTTGGTTACTCACTGTATTAGTAGTGGTAGTTGATTTCCCTGATTTAACTGCTCGATATGATTCTAATTTCGAAGTATTGATATTGTTATTCTTGACCTCTTTAGCAATTCAGTTGCTAAAAATGTATTTATTTATGTATTTACTTTTTTTATTTGTAATCCCAATTTAAGAAATAGTGTATAAAGATGCCACCTTTTGAAATGTTACTAGCTCTGATTTTTCTTTTAGGATTCTTGGAATTCTCTTTAATGTGAACTTTCTATTGTGTTTGATCATATGATTATCAATTCTCATAGTAGAAAGTCTTTCAGGTGATTAAAGAATGACCGGAGTAAAGTTGACTAATTGAGGTTTCTTCTTGCTTATAAAATGTGAAGTAGCTCTCAAGTTTTCCATATTGTGTGTGATAAAAGTTGCTGCTTGATAAAGAGCTTTTGCCCAGTGAACCACGGAAGAAGATGGATCCAGGGAGGTCAAACTTGAAAACCCGAGGCTCAGGCTCGATACCGTCTGAGGAGTCGTCTTTGGATCTCGAGAAATATTGCTGTACTCATTCGTACAGGCCTTCGTCCAGTCCACCTTCACTGCAGCCCCATGCGTCTGGTGGGCAGCATTGCGAGAGTAGTGCGGCCTACTTTTCGTGGCCCTGTCGAATCAAAGATGATGCTGAAGAGAGGGCAAATTACTTTGCTAACCTACAGAAAGGTGTTTTACCTGAGACTATTGGCCAGTTGCCGGAAGGTCAACGGGCAAATACTTTGCTAGAGCTCATGACAATAAGGGCATTTCATAGTAAAATCTTGCGCTGTTACAGTCTTGGCACGGCCATTGGTTTTAGGATTCGTCGTGGTGTTTTGACGGATATACCAGCAATACTGGTGTTTGTATCCCGGAAAGTTCACAAGCAGTGGCTCACTCCAATCCAGTGTCTACCAACTGCCCTGGAGGTTGATAGCAATTATGATTTATAGTTGCACTTTCTTATTTAGAACTGTCATATTTTGAAAGGAATGTTTATACTGAGACTCCCAGGTTGCTAGGACTAAGTACACACAGCACACCTTAACTTTCATAAGCTACACCTGCTCATCGAGTTATATTTTTAAGGTAGTACCTAAACCATGGCCCAAAGGATAAGGAGGTACCTGTATTTCTCAAGACACAGGGGAAGCTGCTTAAAAAATGTTATATTCTTAGTTTGGAACTGTGGATATTCCTGTATTTAATACTCTGTTCGTAACCCATAGCACACGCAGAGTTTTGTGCGTGTTTCTTAGAAAACACAGTTTCCCTAGAGCTATTGTTGGTGCACTCATCTTGAAAATAGTAGAGTAGTTATTTAATAAGTAAGATTGATCTGTTTGTTTTGTTATTACTTACTATCATTATGCTTTGTTGTTGAAATGCCATTTAACATCTTTAGGGGCCAGGAGGTGTATGGTGCGATGTCGATGTGGTTGAGTTTTCGTATTTTGGCGCTCCCGAGCCTACACCCAAGGAGCAGTTATATACTGAGATTGTTGATGATCTGCGGGGGAGTGATCCATGTATTGGCTCAGGTTCTCAGGTACTTAAGAATCTTTTCCATTTTGGCGATGATTTTTGTCAACGCAATGTGTTTCTTCTTACCAACGTAGAACATTTATAACCTTGAAATGGAAAATATACAGACTTGTTTGAGAAACATTAGCATCCAATTTGCTCATCTCTCAACCCTAAGTATCACATCAAGATATTGCTTCCATTGTGCTCCTGCCTTGCTATGCCAATTGGCTCATCTATGTCTAGCACAAGTTACATGTAGCCAACAGTTTCTATTTCTGTAACATTGAAGTTTGGGCCAACAATTGAAATTTGACAGTTGTAAGGGGTGCATAGCTTGTGATGCTGTGTTTTTATTGCATAAACCTGGCGCTCTGGAACCTTAACCTTAAAGCTAGATAATAATCTGGAACTAGTGGCCTTTTTCTAATCCACCCTTTCATGTGGCCATTTTTTAATGGAAATTCGAAATCTTGTTCTGTCAGACAAGCTCGTTCTCTTTTAAACTAAACTACAGTTCACTGCAAATACCAGGTAGCTAATCAGGAAACATATGGAACATTGGGTGCTATTGTTAGGAGCCAAACTGGCAATCGACAGATTGGTTTCCTCACAAACCGACATGTCGCTGTTGATTTAGATTACCCTAATCAAAAGATGTTTCATCCTTTGCCACCAACACTTGGTCCTGGGGTGTATCTGGGTGCCGTTGAAAGAGCGACTTCATTCATTAGAGATGACTTGTGGTTCGGGATATTTGCAGGCATCAATCCAGGTCAGTTGCTTTAAGGATTTAAGTTTATAGATAGCAATAGTGTCAACGTTGGTCCAATTTTTTTATACTTAAGCATTCTATAAATGAATTGGTCTAGCCGTAAAGGACACACCTAATATCATATGAGTTTGCCTTTCTTGTTTTGTGCTTTTCTCTTATAGTTTGATTGAAGTCATATTATACAACCAATTGCATTGCAGAAACATTTGTGAGAGCTGATGGTGCCTTCATACCATTCACTGATGATTTTGACATGACCGCTGTAACTACATCAGTGAAAGGGATAGGTGAAATTGGAAATGTTAAAACCATTGATTTACAATCTCCAATTGATAGCTTGGTGGGAAAGCAAGTAACGAAGGTCGGGAGAAGTTCTGGCTTCACAACTGGAACGGTGCTGGCCTATGCCCTTGAGTACAACGACGAAAAGGGAATCTGCTTTCTGACTGATTTTCTTGTTGTTGGTGCAAACCAACAAACATTTGATCTTGAAGGGGATAGTGGAAGTCTCATCATATTAAAGGGTGAAAATGGAGAGAAGCCACGACCAATTGGGATAATCTGGGGTGGAACTGCCAACAGGGGCCGTCTTAAACTAAAAGTTGGCCAGCCTCCTGAAAACTGGACTAGTGGTGTTGATCTTGGCCGATTGCTAAATTTTCTGGAACTTGATTTAATCACGTCAGATGAAGCACTCAAAGGTTAGTTACTTACTCACTTTTCATTGTGAAACCCCTTTATGATTACTCTATATCTAGTTAGCTTTGCCGTGACAGAATTAACAGATTTATCAGGACAGTCATGTTTGAAAGCAGCATGATTACATAAGGCTTCACTTGGTTTAGTTAGAGGGAGGGATTGCTCATATAGTTCATTCCTTGTTATCTAGATTTGGTAGAATACCATGCTAAGACTGAGTTTGTCATGCTTGTATATTATCTGTGCTTCAAACAGTTCCGCGCAATTTCGTGGTGCATTTACATGCAAAGTTCACTTTCAGGGTTGCCAAATCATTTAAAGGTTTTTTTTTTCTTTTTTCCTTTCTTTTAATAAAAAACTTTTTTTTCCAGCTTTATTGCACCATCAGGTTTGAAAGCAGTATAACACAGTGCTTCATTTTACTAAGAGAGATGGGATACAGAATTTTTTTACTGGATGGATTATTTTAATCATGGAACCTCAAACGAATTTCATAGTATCAACTATCAAGTGTTTAGGTAGAGGGATAAGATAAATTAAGGAAGGATTGGTCAAAATATTTTTCCCTTGTTATCTAAATGTGATGAAATAGAGCCGAATTGTTATCTTTTTGCGTGTTTCCACAATTTCTTGGTTCATTCTTCTCGTCTCCTGTGTGCAGTTGCAGTTCAAGAACAAAGAGCTGCATCCATGACGGTGGTTGGCTCAAATGCTGGAGACACCTCTCCTCCTGATGTGATGCTCCCCAAAGACAAATCAGAGCCTCTTGGACTTCACATCCAGCACATTCCCTTGGAAGATGGTTCAGGTGCACCAGATATAAACTCGTCACCCTTAGAAGGGGTGTTTGATCTGGAAGATGGAGTGAACACTACAGGCCCCAGTTTTGAGCATCAGTTCATTCCCAGCTTCAACGGGGAGCCCATAATGCAACATGATGATCACCAAGAAAAGTTGATATCTGAGAATCTTTCAGTTTTGAAAAACGCATCTGATGAAGACATAAGTTTTTCCTTGCAATTGGGCGAGAACGAGCCCAAGAGAAGGAAGTCTGAACCTGCACCGGTGAGCAACGAACAAAAATGAAGTTTTTACTTGTTTGCTGCTTCTGAGTTTTACTTACCTTACATGATATGTTTAGTTTTTGCCTGTGAGGCTGAGGTTGTGCGGAATTAATTGTACATGAAATGGTCTAGTTGTACTGGTGCAAGACTATTTCGTTATCGCTTGGATTTATCAACTACTTTTTCCCCATTTTCTACTGTCAAGTTGTCTTTATTTCAGTTTCCCTCTTGTGCAACTGTAGATCATTCAGTTTGATAATAAGTGTTAGCATATAGCCAAGTCATTTTTTTTCAGCGAGTTATTAAGTATGTAAAGTTCTGTTCTCTTCGTCTGAACTGAACTGAATGCATCTGAACTGAACTGAACTTCTAGGTGAATTTGAACTGAACTGAACTTATTTGCATCTGGACTGGACTGAACTTAGGCTCTGTTATTTTCATCTGAAAAATTGATTAAGTTCAGATCAGTTCAGTTCAAATTTGTCCAAGTTCAGATTAGTTCAGACTTTTTTTTTCAGACGAAGAGAATAGAGCCTTAATGCATCTGAACTGAATTTAATGCATCTGAACTGAACTTAAAATAATTAATTTTCAGGCGAGGAAAACAGAGCTTAAATGTAACCAAGTCAAGTAGACAGAATAATGAAGTTTTTAAGAATTACTCCGGCTTTCATATGAATTGGGAGGTGGGGAGGCGATTTTGGGTGGAAATTTAATATATGGAGATTTTAATGTAGGTGGGGCGTGAGGAGTCATAAGTGGTGCAGCGGTAATGAGTTGGGACAATGAAAGTAGAGGTGCAGAGTTCGAAACGAAATAAGGTGGTTTAGTAAGAAACTGTTCTTTTCGTCCGAACAGAACTGAATTGAACTGAATTTATCTGTAGTATACAACTAAGCAAGACAGAACAGAACTGAACTGAATGGAACTGAACAGAACTGAACTGAAAATAATGAGTTTTCATACGAGAACAGAGCCTAAATTTATATAGCATTAGTGCCGTTTCACAAAAATATGTAGGTGGGGCGTGAGCCAAAGTATCCGATATCATGTTAGATTGCGTGATCTATTTATTTATATAGTTCACTAATTTTTATGGACTTTGTATGTACCGTTCAAACTTCAAACAAATTTCTATCATAGTTCTAAGGCTTTGTTCTTTACGTGTGAAAAATTATTAAATTAACTTCGGTTCAATTCATATAATAGTTGTTTATATTACAAAAAAAAAATTTCACATAAGTTGAATTCAATTCGTGTTTAGACTAGGAGAACACACTTAAACCGACCCCCTACAAAACTGACGCAAGCAAGCTGAAATATGTGTTGGAATTTTATGACGGACTTGATTTGGCAAGGCCCAATAAACTAAAGAATGCAAAAAGGCCCATCATCCATAGATATCGAAATCGAATCACATCCCAAATCAATCTCAGCTCCATTACACTTCACTACTCTGTGTAGACCAGAAAATAGGGTTTCAGTCGAGCTGAGCCAATCCCAAATCGACTTCCATGGCGAAACCCGCCCGAGGCCGTCCGGCGTCGCCTTCAGGCTCCGGCTCCTCCCGTTCCAGGTCCCGTTCACGGTCACTCTCCCGTTCCCGTTCGATTTCTCGGTCGCGCTCACGTTCCTACTCCGCTTCTTCCCGGTCGAGTTCTCGTTCACGCTCTCGCTCCAGATCCTTCTCTTCTTCTCCTTCTCGCAGTGTTAGCTCTCGTAGCCCTAGCTCTGCTCCCAGGAAGAGGTGCTCAACAATCTTCTTGCTCAAACTAGTTTTTCTTTTTTGGTCCTTGTGCCTATTTTTGTATTTGTAGAGAATGCTTATGTTTCCTTATGAAATTACTTCTTTATTTTTAATCTTGATTAAAATGTGTGGAATTAATCTTTCAAGTGGTGGAGATAAGATAAGTGATTTGGAAGTCAATTTAATCCATAATAGTTAAGCTGCTGCTGTTTTTTGTTTCTAAGAGAGAACAATTAACTGTTCCTGGAGAAATGCAGTTTACTAGGCTTAATGGATAATCATTTATTAAGAATTTAAGATGTAATTGGATATTGGCATTTAAAATGATATTTAGATACCTATGTTCTTCTGTTAGGTCTTTGGTTAATGTTAATGATACTGTCATGCTATTATTCTATGGTGACTTCACACTAATCTTGTTTTACTTTCAACACGGTGCTGGTATTGCGTAGCCCTGCTGCCGGAGCCAAGCGAGATCTCTCACCACCACCTCAAGCTAAAAAAGCTACTCCGCCTCCAAGGTGAGATGTCAAATTTCGGTGCAGGTTTGCTGTTTTTTATTAGGAGTGTAGGAAAAATTTCCAAACATCTTTTAGCTCCTCCTTCCAACTAATTCTTGTCTTCTGCCCTATGAATGTAGAATTCTCTTTATATATTTCCTCAAGAATGTGTACAATATATTAGACTGAGATGACCTTCATTTATCAATGTCACGCTCAAAACTTTTTTATGCATGCCATCAATAATTAAGATGTCTCTGATCCTTATTTACTTAATAGAAAACACAGTTCTGCACTTAACACCCCCACCCCCCCCCCCCCAAAAAAAAATAAAATAAAAATAAAAATAAAAAAAAATTATGATATGGACATCTTTTTGTGGTATCTTCACAAATTTTAGTTTGGTGTATTTTTGCACAGAAAATGCTAGTTTGTTTGCAATAATAAATCATACACTGTTTATCATGTCATACATCTGATTTCTTAGTGTGTTGACTTGCTTATCATGCTCTATGCATCTGCAGTGCCTTGGTTTGTGACATTGTTTATCAAACTCTATGCAACTGTTATGTCTTGGCCTGTGGTCTTGTTTATCATGATAGATCACTTTGAACATACTATTTGGCTATTCCATTTATTAATATGCATTTGCTGTCTGAGATTTTGTTGCACCACTTCAAGTTCGTAGTATTCTTATTAGTTCTGTAGTTGGTTTCCCTATGTGTGTGAGCATTTATGTTGTTACTCTTAACTTTTTTCCTTTTCTTTACCTGATGTTTGGTCACTAATTTTATTTCTACAGGAAAGCTTCTCCTGTTCTTGAATCTCTTGTGCTCCATGTTGACCAGCTTAGTAGGAATGTGAACGAAAATCATTTGAAAGAAATATTTGGTATGTTTACCATGATAAATCTCATTTAATTGCCCTTAACTATTTGCTTAAAAATAAAGCAATTTTGATCACAGACGTTCCATAATCCTTATAACAGTTTCATAGTCTTTAACTTACATAAATTGATGATGAATCTTACTCACTTTGCAGTCCTTTAAAGTTAATTATAATGGTAATTTTTTTCTGCTTGCTCCTTTCTACAGGTAACTTTGGAGAAGTGGTGAATGTAAGGTTGGCAATTGATCATGCTGTAAGTTCTTGTGATACTTTGTCTGGTTATGTGTGAATGATTACTTTACATTCTCAGTTATTTGATATGATTGTTCTTTCAGGTCAACCTGCCAAAAGGTTTTGGATATGTAGAATTTAAGAATAGAGCTGACGCTGAAAAGGCCCAGTTACATATGGACGGGGTAAGCTTTCTGTTGTTCAACTGGTTGTACCCTGCCCGTTCCCTATCATTCAAATTTTCTATCATTTTATGCAGGCGCAAATTGATGGCAAAGTTGTTCGGTCCAAATTTACTTTGCCCGAGAGGAAGAAGCCTGCTTCTCCTCCTAAGGCTGCTGCCACCACGTCAAGGAGGGATGCTCCAAAATCTGATGATGTTGTGGAAGAAGCAAATAAAGATGGACCAAAGCGACCAAGAGACGGTAAACCTTCTTATTGCGCTTCTAACCCATGATACGTCCTACGTCCTTTCTCTTGTTATGAACGGTTGTTTCAGCCTTATTTATTTTTCTGATTATTCAGTATCTCCTCGCCGAAAACCTCTTTCTCCACCTCGAAGGAGATCTCCCATGGGACGCAGAGGATCTCCTAGAAGAGACCCAGATTCTCCTCCCCCTCCACCCCGTCGACGTCCAGATTCTCCTGTTCGTCGCAGACCGGACTCCCCTCCTCGAAGAGGTGCCTCACCACCACCTAGGAGACGGCCTCCCTCCCCTGCCCGAGGCCGTTCTCCATCATCACCGCCACCAAGGAGATTCAGATCACCTCCAAGGTTGGACTTTCCTTACCCGCCTTCTATTTTATTTTTTTGGCTGGTTATTTTTCTCTGGAGGCTGTTTTAACCGTCTAACTGAAAACAGAGCATCTCCGAGAAGAGGCCGTGGCAGTCCTGTTCGACGACGTTCTCCACCACCACTTAGACGGCGGTATGTCATATGTTCTTGCAGTTTCCTGTTTTCAACTATTTTGTTTCTATAATAATTATCTATATTATACACATGTCTTGACAAATGATCCGTGTGAAATCGCTTTGTAAAGGCTTTTGTTATATGATAGAAACACATACTATGCGTTACCTACTCTTAACATCAGTCTCTTTCAAAATTGGACCTCTGCTAATTGCAACACCTGAATAGTTTGCTATCTATTAAGCAGTAACCTGATAGCTTTCAGAAGTTTGTGCATGGAAACACCTATAAGGCTATAAATGATTATACAACAGTATTTTGAGATGTTGGAACAAATATTCATACAAGTTTGATAAATGGAACAAGTGCAAAAAATTGAATATTCATGCAGTGATGCACCAAATGTCATATCCAACATGCTTACTGGGCGGCATGTATAAGCAGTCTTGCTGAGATACCAATCCTTTCTTACTGAGACTGTAGATTAGGATACCAATCCTTTCGTGAAGCAAATTCTTATTCCTTGATCATTATTGTCATCAAATTGGTGTTTATATATAATCATAATCATAAAACTTATGCTTTCAGTTCTCCTCCAAGACGGGCGCGAAGTCCTCCAAGGAGGTCTCCAGTTGGCCGTCGCCGCAGTCGTTCTCCTATAAGGCGGCCAGGACGTTCACGGTCAAGATCGCTGTCACCAAGAAGGTAGACCTGTTTTATTGACTTACTATTTCAAAGATTTTTTCGCTGTGGTTATCTTTGTTTTGCCAAGCCCCATTTATATGGAGTAAACATGTTCTCTTTGATTGTTTGTATGTCTCACTGTTGTGATTTATCTTGTTCTTAACAGAGGACGGGGACCACCTCCAAGGCGGGGCAGATCATCTTCTTACTCTTCATCACCTAGCCCACGGAGGGTCTGTATCTCCTTGTCATCTTTAATTGTAGATTTCATTGATGTTTGTATGCTTGACAATCTTAAACGTCTGTGCTCTTCTTTTTATTTATTTATTTATTATTTATTTTTTTTGTTCAGGGACCACGAAGAGTATCCCGTAGCCGCAGTCCTAGAAGGTTGGTTTTCTAGACATTTCTTCTGATTCTGTATGAAATTCTTAGAAACATTTCCGTTTTACTGAAACATAATTAACTAATGTTGATTAAAACAAGTTACAAATGAAATAGCTTTGATACTACATCATGTTCTGTTTGAGAGTAGCAGTTTAAGGTGGTTTTAATCTATCTTATTTTCGTCTTTCAGGCCGATTAGAGGAAGGAGCCATAGTAGCAGCACCACCAGCAGTTCTCCTCCCCGTAAGCCTTAGAATAAGAGAAACTGTTTAGCTGCTTTGGTAGAGAGTGGTCTCCCTTGGAGTCCTTGCCTTAAAATGGAGTAGTGTGTTGTTTGGCACCCAAGTCTATTACTGTCTACATATCTGTACAATTCGATGAATCTTGAAAACCTTGATGGTTTCTCCGCTACTGATTGATGCATTTGTAGTTTGCTATTTTCGGTGTAAAACCCTCTGATTGTGCTAAAATTATATCAGAAATATACAATGCTTTTAACCTTGTTATTAGTATGTAGCTCATTCCTAGCTGTGTTTGAAAATTGCAGAATGATTCATGACTATGGTTTTCATCAGAATTCAAGCTTTTGCTTTCTCAATTGGTCTTTTTTTTTGTCGCCCTGAACAAGTTTGGGCTGTACTGCCTACGTTTACGTTTAGTAGATCCTTATTTCTTGGAACTAAAAGATTACTCATCGTGAAATGAATTTGCATTCCATAAACCATTGGATTTGAATAGCCCATCCTTCCATTTTACATAAACATAGCACATAAACATTTTCCAAAATGCGTCCAACAAAAATCTACTAACCCTGAATTTTCAATCATGGCTCATGGGGATGTACCTATATACGCACCTAATTAGTTTGGGTTTACCACATCACTTGACGAAGACATTGTAATGCAAATATTTGTTCTGAAAGGTTACTTACATTTTTCTTCTTGGATTGGATCCACTTTTACTTTTAAAAGTGGTGGTAATGGTATCACTCTCAACTTTCTCTAATCCTCGTCTCCTGCACACGGTTGGGAGCTACAACTTTCAATTAGGATCTCTTTAAATACTGGAGCACTACAAAGTGGTACAAAGACGTTCTAACATGTCACACTACGACCCAAACATTGTATACTCCATCTAGCTTTGTATATTTGATGTTTTGGCCTGTAATTTATTTTAATGTTGGTGTGGTGTATAAAGCATTAAGATTACGACATTTCATAATAAATTTGAACGAAATTTACATTTTAGTTTAGGCTAAAGTTTAGACTTATTTACCCCAATAATTGGATGGATGCAAGAAATCTTAATACTAGTGTTAAGCACATGCATTTTTGGGTTAGTGGGTTTGCTGATTCTTCCACTTTAATCAAGTAGTCCATGAATTGTCTCTCATGTCATGGGAGCTTAACTGGGGAAAAGAACATATGCAATGGGCAGCATATCCTCTTTTCTTGGTTTTGCTCTTTTCACTATTTTCACTCATAGTTCTTCTCAAGTCATCAATCCATATTGGGTGGTTTCCCATTAACAGATGCATTAAGCAAAAAGTCTCTATCTTTAGTCTCACTCTTTGATGAAACCAAACCCATTCATTCATGTAATGGAATGGTCATTAATTCAAATTCTTCCCATAAAGTTGATCTCATTATCATGTTGTGAGATTAACATGTAAGTTTTGTTTATAGTAAACCTTTTGGATTCTTATCATATAATCATAATTCATTAGCTAGCCACCACCTATATACATGCTTTTTACAGAATAATATAGGCAGCTAATTACAATCCATACTCTAGAAAAGTAACACAACTTGCAAGAAATGTTTCATATCTAGATAGATAATTTGCTTCTCCTTTACTTCTTTACACCAAATCTTGGGCAAGAAAGCAATCACCAAAAGTTTTATACGTTTAGAACAATGAATTATATGACATAAGTGTATTGGATTAATAATATGTACTAATGTTTACATAGATAGTGAAAAAAGGAATGAGAATCCCATCAAGGACCAACATTTCAATCTTTTGTAACGTGTAAGACTGGTACATTTCTTTGGTGGGGTTTTGCTTGGAAGTTTTAAAAGTGAAAATGAAGTGAGGTATAAAGAAACAAAATGGAATTACTTGTTGTTGATTAGATTAGATTCAAACACACAAGGATTATTAACTAACGATGATGGACCCTTTCATCATAAGGCCAATAGAAAGATGGATGCATGTGTCCATTCCATCCAATCCATTATGAAAACTTCGATTGGATCCATCAAACATTAGTACATACATATGAATATGAATATGATTCCAACTATGTATCATATCTATTATTATTTCCACAAACCCCACACCTCCCAAAGTCTGGTGGACAAATGATGTAGCTAACACATTTCCATGTCTTTACTTGTTAAAAAGGATGATAGGGAATAGGAAAACACGACAATCATAGTGCCCTATTTTTGTTGCCACATCCTAGGGTCTTAAATTCATCTATTGAATTCTTGAAAGAAGAAGGAAAAAAAATTCCATCTTTATGCATTTGGTACACTATATCTTGTAATAAAATTAGTTAAATAGAGTATTAGATTATATCTCCGAGTACGTCAGTAAAATACGTTTATATAGTATGTATCAACTTATAACTCTAATTATTCTAATTATGTATGTACTATATTATGTTTTCGTTGGGATTCGAACCCCGACTTTTTCAACCACCCAAAAAAGTAAAATAAAATAAAATTCCGTGTATAATTAACTTTACTGACTTGACTTTAAAGGGATGATACATGTCATAACCCAGTTTATTGAAGGTCCAAAATGTATTATTTACACAAGTAAACACATTAATATAGCCACCAAGTATGTTTTAGTTATATGTGTGTGATCAATGCATATTCGAATACAAAATGCATCACTACATATTCTATTAAATTGACACATTTTTATTATTATTCTATGTGCTTATTTATTAATTGGTCCATCATCCATTTATGATGTCTACGTGCCACCTTCTCAGCAATCGTCTTGCCTTGTACCTAAAGTCCTTTGACAATGCCAAATAACTCTTATCTAATCTAATAATAAGAAATATATATTTATTAGATTAGATTTCAAATCCAATTATTAACAATGTTGAAAACTTGCTCAAATGAATCTTGCACTAGCAATTAATTATATAGTTTGCTATAAAATAATATATAGTCGTGCATTATGGAATTTGGAATATAAGTATATCTAACTGGGCCGTGTAGTGTGGGCCTGATAATTGCAAGTGGACTTAGTTTGGTGATGCGACAATTGGTGCGGTCCACCGAAATTAAAATCATGCGCGCGCGGCAATAGATTAGATTAGTCATTAGTATAGTAGACTCCTTTTTTTCTTTCATTTGTTTGTTCGGTTTCTTTCGACAAACAAAGCAATCAAAAGTGACGAAATAATCTAATTTCTATTCTACGGAAACAGTCAAAATCTTCATTTATTTAATTATTCGGCCAACTAATTCTGTTTAAATATTATGTGATCTGTACGTAGGGGGCAACTAAAAGCAAAGAAAGATCAAGGGACGGGACCCCCAACTTTAAAACTTATCCAATTTTCTATTTATAATAAAATTCATTTTGTATATATGTGGACATATTTTTCTCAAAATCGTATCTTAAAATTGAAAATTTATGAAGTGGGTGTGGGTCCAGGGGTCCATGTGGTTTACTTCATAGTACCCATGGTACCCAACGTATAATGTACCTATAATACACATAGTAGTGTGCAGTGTGTTATGGTCAAATATATTTAGGCTCGGTTCAACGGAACTAATTTATACTAGCTACTTACTAAGGTAGCTAGCTAATAAGACAATAAATGGCTGATTAGTGTAACTTACCAAATTATCTAGCAACTAGAGTTAGACATTAACATCCGTACCGAGCTCAAGTTTCTCGATGGGGAGGGGAAGCTGAGGTGTTTGAAGGTGAAGAACGTGGAGAATGGGGAGGTGAAGAATTTGGAGGTTTTTGGTTTGTTTTTCGCTATTGGTTATGAGCCTATGACTAAGTTTCTCGATGGGCAATTGGAGTTGGATTCGAGTGGGTATGTGGTTACAAAGCCAGGAACAACTCTGACTAGTGTTAAAGGTGTGTTTGTGGCCGGTGAGGTTCAGGACGAGAAGTACAGGCACGCTATCAATGTGGTCGGTTCAGGAGGTGACTCAAGAAGGTGTCGAAGCATACGAGACGAATTTTGTTCCGTCGAGGTTCAGATTTTTGAGGTTTTGAACATTGGTGGAGGCTATGGAGAACTGTAGTGACGAGTAGGAGATGGTGGGTATAGTGTTGTTAGGTATCGTTTCGTTGCTTGGGTTATACTGAAAGGTTTTGGTTGTATGTTTGAGTATGGGTTATGTTGTAAGATTTTGGTTGTGACAACCGGTGTTGAGTCACGGTTAAACTGGGTGAAGATGTTGGTCTCGTCTTCGTAATTGTTTTCGAGCATTACTTATGCTCTGTCATTTATTTAATAAAAATATTTTAACAGTTTAAAAAACAATTAACGTCCATGTTTATTTTGATCAAATTGTCAAACTAACTCATCTAGGCATATAGCCGATTAGTTAATGTTAAACAAAATCTTAGATCGACAAACATTTTGCCGGAGCTCGGAGACAATACCTGCAATTGGATAAATCAAACATAAGAATTATAATTGCTTATTCCTTTCAAGATTAGGGGGTGGGGGGCTGAACACTGGAAATTTAACTTTAGGGTACGAGATTCGTTAAACTAGTTTTAAGTATGTAAATCAACTTGAGTCGAGTTTGGACGGGAATAACTCAAAAGCTTGATGGGATAAATGTATGTATATAAATTGACCTTATAATTTTCCAGTAGAATATTTATACTATAATATAACGAAAGCATAGTTCATCAACATCCCAATTAATTTCCCTCGTTTGGTGTTAAGTGAGGTCGAGAAAATAACATTAGGTGGTAGTTAATTAGTTGAGGATGCTTATATTTCCGAATAATTATGAGCTAAATATTGGTTGATCGATAGAGGATGTTACGAGTTGGAACCAACAAGTTATAGTACTAATTAAATTGCATATTTAGTCAATTTCCTTAACTTTAAAACACCTCAAAGATAGGTTAAGCCTGTGAATCATGTACTTTTCAGATGGACACTTGAAGAGGAACGGTTCAGAATTAGAATTATAGTACTAAAAATATAGTTTTATGGTTGAGTTGAATCATCATCAATATTCAATATTGGTTGTTGTATTGATAAATAAATCCAATATACTACCAGTGGTCACAACTTACGAGTCACGTATAAATCCAGTATATATTAATTAGGACAATGAGATATATGTTAAAATATATTAATATATTATTGTGATTGTGACCTTCATAAATATAACAACACGTTCACTGTTTCAGTTTAAACATTAAACATTAAACAAACTAGCTAGCTAGCCCATCAACAATGGCGTACCAAATTAAAGGATAGGAGAGGAATCTATATAGATGGAAGATGTGTTTCAATCAACCAATCGCATCATTCCGACCAAATGAGTATCTAATCTGTTAAATTTGAAGTTATATAAGGTGAATAGAAGGAAAAAAAGTCTATACAAATAGGGTGCCATTAGGCAATAATGATCTAAACAAATACTCCACTTGAAGGGTGATAATTGTATTAAATATTTAAGGTCCACTCGGCTCGTTACACATCCTTCTTCATAGTCATACTATAGCTTATATTTTTAAATTTCAAGTTTATGAATCCATCGTTTATGTTGTCTTTTGTTGACATTTGATGATTATATAATTTGAAATATTTAATTAATTTGTAGATGGAATATTAAAGTTCTCAATCTTATATCTTAATATTTCATATTTTCGCATATTTTTTATAATTATCATGACCTCCACTCGGCTCACTCGAACTTTTTTGATAAAATATTTTAATAAAGTTTGAGTTTACATTTATACTCGTTTTCTTAACGAGTCGAGTCTAAACTCCGCTCAAATGTTATACGAACTAAGTTGAGTTGAGTTTTAACAATGGCTCGACTTGACTTGTATAATAGCAATAGGCACGACACCAAAAATCATACGTTGGATGCCAACCATGCGTAAATATTTTCAATGTAAAGTTCCAGCATCAGATGCCAACCATGCGTAAATATTTTCAATGTAAAGTTCCAGCGTCAATGTAGATACCATTAAAATAGAACATCATAACATATTGATCAATTTGTATACGTTATGCGAAACAAAACAACTAAAGTTGTATGGGATATGTTTATTAGTTAATTGATGAAAAAAATTAATATTCATAAATTACACCATAAGATTTACGGAATGCATTTATCACCCAAACGGCCAAAACATGCTCATGAACGAGGAATAAGTGTATCCTTGATATATAATCGAGAAATAAGCGTTCAAAGCTAACAATTGATTAGGTCCGAATTTACTGTACCGAAATATATACAATTTTCTGTACCATTACTAAAAATAGGAAAAGATTGACAAAATTCAAAAGAGTTATTATTATATGAATCTCTCAAATTGTTTATTTTCTTTGTTGTTATTAATTATCAACATAATTTAGGTGGGAATTATAATTTAGAAATTCCGACTATTGAACCTACATAACATAAAGTCATTAACATTAAATTGGACGTTTTAATATGCAAGTAAGTATTATTGGTGTTACTTATATTTCTATCACACAACATTTTTTATGGGATTAAATTATAATTCTTCCGTATCAGTAATGTTTTCGTTGCTTTTTCTGGGCATGAATGAGAGATAAAGGAGTAAATTAGGAAGATAAAATTAATACATTAAATATTTTATGTGGAATTTTTTTTTTTGTATTTATTGCCTTCATTATATTGATAATATTAATAATTTAATGTTATGTAGGTTCAATAGTAATCAGAAGTTCTAAATCATAAAATTGTGTTTATGTTGATAATTAATAATGATAAGGAGAATGAACAATTTGAGAAATTCTTAAATATAATAATGTTTGTCAATCTTTTCTTATTTTTAATAATAGTACAGTAAACCCGGACCGACTAGATCAGGTTAATCACCATGCCACTTTCTAATACTAATATTAGAATATTAAAATGTTCTACTTCTACGAGACAAGTATTATATTATGCGAAGAAAAGAACAATCCTACTTTCTAACTTCTTTAACACATAGTACTTGTCATATTTATTAAGTTATGACTCTCATCATAATTGATATGGGATAATCTAACAATAGTAACACAAATGGGTTCGCACCAACGTACGTACAAAAATACAAAACTAAACCAAGCATAAATTGTCATATACGATCGGTCAAATCTCCGTTTTATAGTTAATATATATTTTGGATTACCCCCTTGTTCCGTATACATGGGAGGGGCAGGGGTGGGCATTGTGAGGTGTCCGCCCCCTAGAATTTAAAACAATTCCCCCCCCCCCCCCGTCAAATTCTAGGTCCGCCTCTGTCTGTATATATTGTTTCTTGACTAAGTCAGGGCCGACTCTGAATACATGCAGTATATTCATCCATATAGGAGCTTAAAAAAATTTGGGGTCTTTAATCCAACGAGTTATATGATTAAAAAAAAATGAATAGTTAAACACAATATGAACATTAAATTAAATTTGAAATTTGCATCTAATGCTCGAGAAGGAAAGAGTATGAATATAAAATTAGAAATTTGCACGAAATTTTAACATAGGACCTCATACAATTTTAAGACGGCTCTAGTACTCTGTCCTCCGAGTCTTAATTAATTAAGCAGGTACTCACTCTTCTTCCACCTGCAGTCACATACATCTTTGTGTTTGAAATTATAATTAAATCCTATAATTAGTTAAACTCTAAATTAATATTCTGACATCCCAAATGAAAAAAGATGTTCAACTTCAGTAGTTTACATAATTAATACAATAATGAAATCTGCAAATTCTTAGGTTCACGTTGAAATTAAAAGTAACTACGAAACAATAGCCGGTGATTACCACCAGTGGC
Organism: Plantago ovata; assembly: GCA_028274465.1. Lineage (NCBI taxonomy): Eukaryota > Viridiplantae > Streptophyta > Magnoliopsida > Lamiales > Plantaginaceae > Plantago > Plantago ovata. The sequence goes on along the minus strand of CM051455.1, from coordinate 37,389,604 downwards.
AAATCAGGTGGACTTGGTGGAGTGACGAGGTTTTTAGAAAGCTGGGGCCATGGCAATTGAATATGGCTCTTGTGAGCGACTTATAAACAAGGACGATAAGATACATTCACGTGCTAACTCTCTGATAATGGTAGACTGCCCTTGGCCCCCTATGTCCTACGCAAAATTGTTGTAAGGGGGCATCTAGTTTGTATTGTCGAGGCTAAAAGCAAGTGAACTAGTCCAAATAGTGCTTATGAGAAAGTCAAGTACTTCTACGTAGTGATGTTTAACGAGCCGAATCGAGTATTATTGAGCTCGGCTCGAGCTCGTTAACAAATCCAGCCGAGCCTAGGCTCGACTCATTTCGTTGACATAACGAGCTCAAAATCAGACTCGAGCTCGAGCTACATTAGTTAGGCTCGAGCTCAGCTCGTTTTGCTAGAACGAGCCCGGGGCTTACCGAGCTCGAGCCGAGACCATATAAAAGAAATATGTGAAAATTTGAAATAAGATAGCAAAATTCAAGTATTCAAAATTACTTATTAACAATCAATATATCGAATCATAATGCCATCAAAGATTAACAAAATGCAAATATAAACATTGAAATCTAATGTTAAAATCCCGGATAATTGTATATATATTATATCGAGTTTTAACGAGCCTTAATTAACGAGTATGTTCGAGACGAACCAGATTCGGTTAGTTAGTAGAACGAGTTTTATGTTAGACTTGATCTCGACTCGAATACCTTATTGAGCGAGTCGAGTCGATCCAAACCCTCTTAAAGACTCGGCTCGCATAACATCACTATTTTTACGTAGTACTGTTCTTGTAGTGCAATCCCCTCCGTAGATGCATATCCCCATGATAATTACCATGGTATTTTCTGCAGGGCCCTTGATTCATTGTCACTATTATTGCATGCCTTTATTTTAGTTTTTTCTTTCCTGTTTTAATAAATGTAATCTATTACTTTACTACTAAAATACTGAGGAGTATGCATGTAACTTAAATAGTCTAATATCATCAAATCAGAACATTACAGGTTCTTCTGATGGAAGATGCTCTTGCTGCTGCAACACATCGATCACAAACTTCAAGATTTTGTTTCGCTTCAAACCAAAAATTACTACAGTCCCATACTTCTCTATATTGTACATTAGCTATTAATATCGATAAACCCATGCATATAAAACATTGAAACTTCACCTGATGTTTTGTTACATTCACGTGCTTTCCACGTGAACTATATATTCAACCGAGAATTCACTACACAGAACTTAAGTTGTGTTGTCCTGTGGAAATACATAAATTAGACGGTACAACAAAAATCATTACCAATTAAATGAGTAAGATCCTCTGACCTCTCTCTTCATTGACCTTTCTCCATGCCAGCTTGTTTTACCTAGTGACTCATTTGATAATTTGATTTTTAATATAAAATAAATTTAACTGAACATAATTAGGTGGAGCTGAACCAAATTGAATAGAATATATTTGTAATATAAAAAAAACAAATAAGTAAAATGAACAAAATTGAACGATATTGAAATTAATAAATTTTTATATGAATAAAATATAGCCTTGGTCTGAATATAAAGGTTATTATTTCGAGAAAGTATGTTTTTTATTATCGATTAATAAATAAAGATGGATAAGGAAGGAAGATAAAAACAGATATCGATTGTATCGTAACTGTAAGGGCCGTGCTTTGTACGCAATGGAGCAGGAAATACGGAGTGAGGGTCGTGGTATACGGTATACCAGTACTGACCTATTTTGTATTTTCGTTTATTTATAGTATACTAGTATTTCGATTTTGGGTAAGGGTGAGATAGATAGTTTTTGATTGTTTCCGTACTTTTGTCCTTTTCCTTCCTTGTCAAAATAAAAAAACGTTTCTGTCGGGACTCTACAAAACCACGTATGCTCCTGTCTCTCACTCTCTCTGCCGTGCTTATAGGTGCCAGTGCCACCACAGGGGGCCAAGTGGTTGCTTACTTGGCACATTTCCGGGCCAAAATGTCACTAACAGTACTTATATTCCCGCTATTCTATTCCATTGATTTATTCACATTTATTTTATTAACTTTTTAACATATTGGGAGAATCGGAGAAGATAATACTCATTTATGTGGGAGAAGATTATACTCGTAACATGTTTGGAGAAGATTATTTTATTAACTTTTTTATGATGTTGAGAACCCGCAGCCGCTACTCTTTGGGTGCACACTGAGTAAATTCCACAGACCGACGTAATAGCATGCAAACCACAGACCGACGTAATAGCATGCAAACCACGTAAGTGCGACATACTCGACTTAAAAGTCATAAATCCCAGGAATTCGCACCCCAGAGGGTTCTAACCTGTGACCTCAAGGATTTTATCCTCGAGACTAACCAACTGAGCCAGGGCAATTGCCAGATTGTTTTATTAATTCAAGTATTTAAACAATGAAATTTAATTTCTTAGCACCATAACAACTTTAACACTTTATTTTGTTAACTTTTTAAGGGTTAATTTGATTTCAAATTAATACTAAATTGTAACTAAAAAATCATTAAAAAGTTTATATCATAAAATTATAACATTTTAAACTTTTATAATATAAACTTTTTCATAATTTTTTTTTTATATGGTTTGAGATTAAATTTGAGATCAAACAAACTTTAGAAAAGATCAACAAAATAAAATGTTAAACTTGATGAGGGACGAATCAAATATTATTTATCGCGCCACAGATTATAACATGTTAGGAGAAGATTAGAGAAAGATAATTTTACTCGATTCTGTCTTATCTCTTTAACTAGAAGTCAAATGTTTGGTCTCTTACATTGTTACATTGCAAGATTTTGTTATTTCCTACATCGTTTATTGACTTGAGTTGAATTTTCTTGGCATTTTAGTCGATTTTACCTACATCAGGAATCATCGACATTATACCTTAATACAAGTAAAGTAGTAGTATCTTAAGATAAAGTTACTTTTTAGTAATTTACTTGGTCGAACACATGATAATGTGTTTTTTCTATTTCTCCATCTCTTTCTATTCATGTATGAGGAAGTATCCATCAATGTGTTGCTCACTTGCTCTTTATACAATTCATGTTGTGGGTGAGACATAATTGGCTGAATTGGAACTATGTATATTTTCATTTATCACATTGCATGTATAGGGTTCATGCATATACTCAGGCGGTTCGTGTAAATACTGTATTCATACCCGAAACTCAAAATTTTATCACACGAGCTTGAGTGTGATAGGATCTGTTTAGAATTCTACGGAACTATGAGCATCGATCAATTAACTTGCCACCATGTATATAGAGGGTTCATATAAGAGCTAGTAGTACCTTAGATGCTCTTATGCAATTGACCAATATTTCGTGTAAATACTACTAGTATATTCTGAAATTGATATAGCTGCTCGAGGTATTGATGTCATCTAAAATGTCCATATTATATGTACTGGAATATTATACTCAGGGGCGGAGATATATATGGGGTGGCAGGGGGAGGCGATCACCACCCCCAAACTTTTGAATTTTTTAATTGGGGACCATATCTTTTTAGGGTATCAATAGAACACCTAATAACAGATTAGTACCCATTAGACAAACAATAACATTTTAGTGCCGAATTTGACCAACTTGGCGCTCTAAGAACTGTTCCAAAATCTGATTTTTGGGCAGTCAAACAAGATTGTGGGGGAGGACTAAAATGTAATTGAATTTTACATATTTTTAGTCCTTTCTTTATTTTTCTTTTCTTTTTTACTTTTTTCTTTTCCTTTTTCTTTTAATTTTTCTTATCTTTTTCTTCTTCTTCAAGTCTAGTACCGGATTCCGGTACCGGAATCCGGTACGGACTTGAAAAACTCCCAGATCAGAAAAGCTCCGGTCTGGGAGCTTGCAAGCTCCGACCTGGGAGCTTAAGTGCTCCCAGATCGGAGCTTTGCAGCTCCCGATCTGGGAGCTGCACAAGCTCCTTGACCGGAGCTTACAAGCTCTGGTCAGGGAGCTTGCAAGCTCTAATCTGGGAGCTTAAGTGCTCCCAGATCGGAGCTTGCATTATTCCAGCCGGTGGGAGCAGAGCTCCGGTCACCGGAATTATTCCGGTGACCGGAGTTCTGAAGAAGAAGAAGAAGAAAGGGAGAAAAAAATAAAAAGAAAAAAATATATAAAAGAATTAAAAAAGGAAAATAATTTTTTCTTACTGTAGTTAAGGCCTTGTTTGTTTGGGCATGAAATTCTCGGTGACAAAGTTGTAAATATTGAGCAGTCAACCCAAAAAGGTACTAAAATGTTATTGTTGAACTAAAAGGTATTAATCTGTTATTAGGTGTCACAAGGATACCCTTCCATGATAATAACTCTTTTAATTGTTATATGTATATTTTTACAAAATTAACATTTCGCCACCCCTAAACTTTTTTGTTAGTGAATTTTTTTAATAAAATTTCTTTACTTTTGAGTAAATATCTTGTTATAATATATCTCGCCACCCCACTTTTCATTTCTGGCTCCGCCTCTGATTATATGATTATACTGTGGCAGATCCTTAATTGTTTCGTTACTTACAAGACCTGACCAATTAAGAGCTAGAAGTAGCTTAGATCCTCTTATGCAATTGACCAATTGCAACAACATTAGTTAGGACTTAGGTACTAGTACTGTACAGACTATACTATATCTTGTTAATTGATAGGTGCAATAAATGAGTTCCATTGAAATAGTAATAACTCTTGGTGTGACTTCCATTCCATGTATATAACTAAAGTTGATGAATTCAAACTTTGTTGCAAACCCACGTAGTATATGTATCATGTAAATGCAAATAATGCATGGTAGGGTTGTGATGAGGCTCTGCAGTTGGATTTAATTGGATCTGATTCACTCACTCATACTAATAACATGACAACAATAAATGCAGGAAAGTAGGAGTACTAGTAGTAGTAGTATGATTTTACCTGGACCAGGTCCCCCACCTGTAATTTGCCAATGCAAAGCATTCGGTATATAGCCGAGCCAACCACTAACTTAGGCCGGCCAAAGCCTTTCGCTCTCAATCTTACTTACATCTAAATATCTCATCTAATAATCCTCTCCCATGTAGTGTACTTGAGAGCTAGCTAGGTTATTGTCAAACCAACAGTAACTATGTTAATTCTATTAATTTTCCAAGTTTCAAAGTATAACTAATTTGTAATATATTCCAATATATAATCAAGGCCTTGCCTACACTTTTACAACCATGATATAAAGTTGACATTCACTTTCTTAGCACTTTTGTTTTTCAATTCGCTAATTTATTGAGTAGTTTTTTAAGAGAAACGAATAAAAGAGTGATGGAATTTCAAAATGGCAAAAGCAAATTCCTACCATTATATTCACTTTGCATTATACTGGTTTGTGAGAGGAATGAGTTGACAAAAATCACAAATAAAAAAGGGAAAAATAATCAGGGGAAAAAAAAAAGAATAAATGAATATTAAAAGTAAATTAGCTTCGCCCGGGTTCGAACCGGAGACCTTCAGTGTGTTAGACTGACGTGATAACCAACTACACCACGAAACCTTTATGTCCTTTTCTTTGATATTTGTAATTATTAACAATATATAATTTTGAGTGTTTGAGTGAAAATGTAGCATATGAAAGTCATGTATATAATTTATCCAATATAAATACTTTTTTAAAGTTCTACTATAATAATGAAAATGATTAATTTTATCTATATATATATGTCCAATTATAGCAAATAGTGAGTTTCATTTCTTGTTAATTGTTATTGACAAAGACTCTATTCCCCCTTTATAAATTTCTCCTTTTTAAATTTTGAATTATGAAACATAAGAAATTTAAGAATACACTGATCAATCCCTCAATTTAATCTATTTTATGAGTAAAATACATGCCAGAAATAAAAACTAGAAAGTAGAAAGGGAACATAATATTACATTGACAAAAGGGAAAATTATAAATAAACATATAGTTTTTTTTTAAAAAGTCAAAGGTAAAAAAAAAAAAAAAAAAAGGACACTAGTACACTATTCTCCAAATTCTAACAACCTTTAGGTAGAAGAGGCCTAAACTGTGATAAACAATTTTTACCTATTTCCCCTCTCCCTGAAGGTAAAACCAACCAACCACTAATAATAACAACATTTCCTCTTTCTTCTAATCTAAATAATATAATATATAATCTAATATATATATTTTTTATCCGAAAAAGCCGAAAGAAAAAGACTACTAATCCACTTCCAGTTGTTGCTGTTCTAACTTCCTCTTCTAATCTAACCCACCCAATCGCCAGCGAGCGAGCGAACCACGACGAACTAAGAGAAGTTAACGTGAACGCTCGCTGTTTTAACGGCGTTACAAACGGGGCAGGTATGAAGCGTCGCACCACAAACCGTACAGAGGCAAAGATGCCTGCACGGCAATATCAACACACACGCTTCCACTTTTCCACACTTTTTGCACCACCTCCCTCCTTTTCCACCGCCCATTTCCTCGCCCCCGCCGGAGCACGACGATTCAGCATCATCCGCAACCGCAGCCACATTATTGTTCCCGCCACCCTGCACTTGAGCCAGCACTTGCTCCAGATTAGACCTCAGCGCGTTCGCCGTCGCCTCGTTGGACTGTGCCATGTCTCTCCAGATTTGATTCTCCATACAGAGTGATTTCACGCGCTCTTCCAACGCCCAATTCAGCTTCCCGATTTTCTCGATTTCGGCTTCCTTTGCCTTCAGCCTCTTCATCATGCTCTGCTCCACTGCTGCTGCCATTCTCTGGCAGTGCCTCTTCCTTCTCTCTTCCACTTCCATTCTCACCTTCTCGTTCTGTCCATTAATATAATTAATTAATTAATTAATTAATTAATTCCACAAATAAATTAACTAATATGTACTCATTAATTAATTAATAAAATGTGAGTTATTAACTAACATTAACAAACAAAACAAAACAAACGTACATGTTGAGAAATGAACCGATCGATTTCGAGGTGTTGCTGTTGGATCTGGAACGAAAGGTCGTCACCGAGAAAGCTCAACGAGCTGCTGTTGGTGTTGTGATTGATAGTAATCGGATTCGGAAACGTAGTAAGAGCGTTCGGATTGATCATAGCCATGGCGTCTCTCGAACGCTTCCTTGATAGAGCTATCGCGGATGCTAGTCCAGTATCTGATTTCAATGGAACAAGGTTGTTCGCCACCGGAGTGAACATCATCGGTGAAATCGTCTGCGACGGCGCCATTGCTCCGTATCCGACTGGCTCGCTCATCATGTTTCCGTTCTCAACACAATTCATCGTCATTTCTCTGCAATTGTTCATAAAATAAAATAAAAAATTAATCATCACAAAATTGTTTTCAAAAAACAAAAGTGAAAAAAAAAAGCTAGTAAATGAATTTGTTTACCTGTTGGTGAGAATCCGGGAAGGGAAGAGATTGAGATGGCGAGCTTCAACCGCCATGTTCGTCGTATTCGGTTGTATTGTTATTATTTTATTTTATTTTTACCGATTGTTGTGAGTATTGTATGTGGTGTGATTGTAACAGTGGTATTTATAGGGGGGAGAAATGAGTCGGAAATGTATTATGGAGAAAAGGGAGAGGAGAAGAAAAAACGTGAGAGGGCAAAGGAAAGGAAGGAAGAAAAGCAAATGAGATGAATGAGAGAGCCACGCCAAATTGCAAACGTAACAAATGGAATGGGGGTGTGAGGTGAGGTTTATTAAGGGTTTGGTTTGTCTTTATCCCCCCACACACAACAGATAATAATAAATATTATTATCTTCGGTCCATGTAATCCTGCTGTTCTCATGTCTTCTTTTTGTTTGCATCCACCTAAAACTCCAAAACCAAAATATGAAGGAAAAAAAAAAAAAAAGAAAAAGAAATTAGGATTGTTAAAATCTTATTAAATTCATTATTATTGTAAAAAGAAAAAAAAAAAAAAAAACAGTATGCACAGGATCTTTTATTTTCAATTCAATTTGATGTGTTCATTTGAAGGAAAGTTAGTGTAATATCATTTCGAAATGTTAGATGTATCTAGTCTTATTATGCAATAAATGTATATGTCACACAATATATTTCTATTATAAGTTATTATTAGAAATTTAATATTGTTTTCCAAATATTGGAAAAGGTCACGTTAAATGCGTCAACAGTTTATTCATTTGATTGATCTTTCGATGAAAGTTGATTACATTGAGTATAACATGGTACTGATTGTACCGGCATTTGAACGATTTGAAAAATCGATCAATAAAGTAGAGTACCACGAGTGCGACATTAATTGATATGTGTTAGATTCGTATTATGGCATTTGATTGATCATAATCAGAAAACAAAAAGAAGATAAATTCTGATAATGATCAGTTATGTCTTGTAATTATCTACGTATATTACAAACATCCCAATTAATTTAGTCAATGACTGATTTCTGAGATCGTTCAATAAAGTGGAGTACCACGAGTGTGGCATGAATCGATATGTACTGACAACGGGAAAGCGGTTCGGTTTGTTTTGTCGTCTACGTGGTTGGCGTCATGTCGTTTGATTGATCAATACCGTACAAAAATAAAAGGAAAACTGATCGCTAAAAATGTGCTGCCTCTTGTAATTTTCTACTTACAATTGACGTCACCTGTAACAACCGTTTCTATTACAAGTATATCGTGATTTAGTGCCAAGTCACTCTAATCGGTCACCAGAAAGACTCTCCTTCTCATGATATTTTAACGTCGTATACGATATTTTTCGATCACGAGACGATCCGGTTAGTTTCTCATTTTCTTTATAACTCACTCTGATAATCAATACTCAACAAAAACGTTTAAAATTAAATTATTATTCTAACATTTATTATTTCTTAATCCCACTTAGTATTCTATCATATTTTTTTTCTCTATATAATAATAATGCTGTCATAACAATTAGATCATAAGATAAAATAAACGTTTATAAAAACAAATTTTAAAAACTCCAGTTAATTAATGTAAATAAATATTGTATAATGTTGTCATAATAACTAGATCATGAAGTAAAATAAACGTTTATAAAAACAACTTTAAGAACTCCACTGAGAACTATTGTACAATTAATGTTCATGTTTATCAGTTTACCAATATCGAATTGATTGTTTAGGATACGTATTCCTAACATAATTTTTGTTGACGGTACTTCACTTACAATACAGTAATGTAACTCAATCAGTTTAACATTCTCAAATGCTTCGGTTAGAGCAGTATAATACAATGGGTAAGTTGAGGCACCATGGATCGGTCTTGAAATCATAATTGATGCAGTGTAGAAATGCGAGCGCCGCGGGTGTGAAGTGTGCCTACACCAATTTTCTGATTCAAATTATAACTATGCGAACCTACGATCCATGATGTTGTGATGTGGTAGCGTTGTAGTGATCGAGAAGGGTGGTGCAGTTTGTGTGTGGGGGTGGGGATCCCCTGTACATAGTTTGAGTTGGTTTGGCAGGTAGTGAAGGGTGAAAATGGGACATGTGAGTGTGTGAGTATAAGTGACATGACAATTAAGTTAATTACGTGCAGGAGCGCATGGGACAACGGGTGTGGTCTGATGACTACTAAAATGCAAATTATCAACTATGCAATGCATTTCAAATTTGTGGTCTATCTACTGCACTTCTAGCTATTAGTATATATCCCATCCTTTGTTGCTTAGTATTATTTTTGTCACGCACATGGTGTGACATCTCTTTAGATTACCGAAAAATGATTTTGTTGTGATTGTTATACAAAAAGATGGACACGCGGGACGTGCTAAGATGCTATTTTCATGGTTCACATTGCATGGTCAATTCATTTTCAATTTATCATTAAATTGTCGTGGAAAATACAAAACGTATTCGTAAATATATTTTTCTCTTAGTTACATAGCCGGGGATGATAGTTTATGGTGTTTAAATATGGTATGTTCGATCATAAGGGGTGTCACTACGAACCCTCTACGCATTGTGTAGTACGTGGATCCTTTCGTGGACCACATGCTACGATGCAAGAAGATCTGTAAAGCCTCCCGCTAGTATTGGAAATTCCTTTGAATAGTATCGCTCGTGTATTTGTCAAGAAAGACCGCACGTGTAGTGAATTCAAATAGTCTATATTGTATTCATTATTGACCGGATGAATGACAAAGTATAAATGGCGGTGCACGTAAAAAAGAATGTCGAATCTTAATATTTTTAGTTTTACCGGAAACTTTCATATAACAAGCGCCATAATGATAAAGTCAGCATTGGTGGGGACACAAAGTGGCATCTAGAGCCGGAAAATAGGCCATTCGGTATGTTCATGTTGGTTCGGGTTGATTGGGTTTCTATTAATCCATTTATCAGCATTTATAAATTTATTTGGATTAACACTATTGGATGTCATTTATCAACAATTTCTAAAATCATTGTAGGAGTGTAAGTATTTAGGTCATAAATGGAATAATGGATCATATGGAAGTTCATTTTGGGTAATTGCGGATCAAATCATTTCAAATATGCAATGCTAGTCCGAGTTTGGGTCAGTATCAGATCAGACATATTTTTTTATCAAATCTAATTTCTATCGAGTCTCATGTCATGATTAGATGATTTGTCATTCATATTTAGTGCCCAAATTTGAATTTTAAATTGGGCTATTTGGAGTAAGATTTGAGGTATGGGTCTGTTTTGCTTGATCTAATGGCTACCCCTAGGTTGCCTAATTCTATGACCTTCGCTATTCGCTCCAAGGTTCCCATTCTAGAATCATGGCGACTAAGCTTTCAAATTCCGCTCAAAGTAGCCTTAGCCTTACGGCCCTTACCGCGCCCTTGCCATTAATGTTATTGAAAAACAAAATCAAAATGAGTAAATGTGATACTAGCTAGTACTATACCACTACTATTAAGTTGAAAATGCAATAGGTGGCCAGTGCATCTCTTATGTGTGTGTGCGTGAGTATTGAAAGGTTTGTTGCAGGAAAAGTCAGTGCAGTATAGTGGTGATGTTTGCTTGTCATGGGTGCGTGGGTCAGGGTCAGTCAGAAGAAACTGATCCATCTCATGAGAATCAGATCATTCATCATCATTGTTGGATACATATATAATGCTACTACTGCTCATTTTTCCATACACATTTACTAGTATCATCTACGTGCATGCGCATTTATTTGAATATCGTTGTCTATTGGAAGCATACCTGATACACCGCCTGTGTGTTTAGTGAACTTTAAAACGCATCGACAGATGGACTTAGGCTTTGTTCTCTTCAACTGAAAAAGTCTGAACTGATCTGAACTGATCTGAAATGAATGGATCTGAAATGAACTGAACTTATTTGTAGTACAAAATACTATTAGCCAAATCTGAACTGAATTGAACTTAATGCATCTGAACTGAATTTATTTTTAGCAATTTTCAGATGAAAATAACATAGCCTTACTGAAAATATTTAAATTCAACCTTCTCCACCACATGGACCGACCCTCTCATGGTTTACACCTACATTTAAGTGGGTGTGATATTTGTCCGCAAGTACTCTATGGATTGGTCTAGACCGGGCCAGAATAGTATAGTAAAAAATAATCGAACTTAAATTATCCGATATAACCACGTTTATGATGATTTAGCAACTGCGTTACCTAAATCAAGTTGGAATTCGGACAAACTTGTCCTTTACAAGTACTCGTACTTCACTGTTCCTAGTTGAGTTTCAATCAGTACTCGTTCACTTGAGCTTTTGTCCTGTGGTTTATGTGCTGGATTGAAGAGTTGAAGTAATTTAAGTAATCGCTCATGGTGAGATTGTGTATCAGAAATAAAGTACTGGTAGCGTTTAGATGAAATTTGTACCATAATCGAGGGTGGTCCATAAATCTCACAGTGAATCTGTTAGTTTATGTACAGTAAGGTTAAGAAAATTGAATGGAGTGAGTGGTCCAAGCTACTACATTATTTGACATCATTAGCAGGGTTCATTTCTACAGACATGACAGAAACTGTAACACACTGCTCTCCATATAGACAATATGTTTCATGCTGTTGTAGCTCAAGGGGATGTAGTTCAAATTTGAATACAGTGAAGTCTAAATAGCATCATTGACTCGTAAGGATACTAAATAAGCCATTGGAGGGAAATTGGAGGGATCTTGCTGAACTCCTGCTTGCATTCAGTAAAATAAAACCTCAAACTTTAGAAATTCTGTTAGAAGCCCTAAGCAGAGTCGCAGGATTGTTCACTTATACGCTCCTTGTTAGTTGTTCACTTGTTCCTATACCATCCACAACAGACTTCTACCCATTGTCCTACAAATGAAGTGTTTCTTTATTGAAAGAAAAGTTTCCGTTTTATGGTGCAATTGGTCACAGGTAAATCAGTGAACAAGTTCAACATTACTTTATCATGCTTTAAGAGCAAGTGCCTGCAAAATTATCACAAGAATAGCTATTTCCAGAACAGTAAAGCTTTTCGAATTTCAACAACCAAAGTCATATCTGAATTGATACTGTGCTTCCATGGATACTTGACACTTGCACATTTTTTTAACCATGAAAAAGCAGAAGGCCAAATTCTCACATTTAGTTACTCGTGAATAACAAATTACACTACTGAATAGCACGAACATAACCACCAGATCAACTAGTTACTCGTCTTATAATCATACAACAAGACATATGTTGGAACTAGCGATCATGAAGTAAAAACCGAAAATAAGAACATTCTGAACATGAATTTTAAAACGGAAGCAACAGTAATGCAAAAGAACCAGTCCCAAACAGAAAACTGTATTACATACATAACACATCATAATCTGGGCTGGCGCCTGACAACTGAACTTAAAAAACCATTACCAAAAGAAACTGATTGTTCAAAACACATAAGAAATACTACCTTGCCAGAATTGGCAACTGAGATTAGAGCACAAACTCTTAAAACAGAATCTGGCTACTCACAGCTTGTCCTCGAAGTCTGAGAGTGGAGTCATCTGTTCCTTCAAACCCTTCCTCTTACGAATATCAGCCACAAGATTAGCTGCTTGAGTTCCTGGTTCCAATGGATCAGAGGCCATCATGTCCCAATGATCGAACACAGATTGGGGAAACGCTTGACCAGAAGTAGCAGCTCTTAAAGCACTTGAAAAACCAAAAGACTCGACAACAGGTAGATATGCCTTGATGTTATAGAGAGGAGTTCCTGGCCTCTGCAACTCTTCAAACACGTGTCCACGCTTTTGATTCAGAACACTGTAAATACCTCCAAGTGCTTGCTCTGGAGCTTGAATCTCCACCATGTATACTGGCTCCAAAAGACGGGGCTTGGCAGTGATCTGTGAGGCGTAGATAACCCTCCTAGCAGTTGGAATTACTTGGCCACCACCTCTGTGAATCGCATCAGTGTGAAGAACAACATCACACACCTCAAAGCAAATGCCTCTCATGTTCTCTTCAGCTAATGACCCTTCTTTGGAAGCCCACTGGAAACCTGCAACTACAGAATCTTTGATTTCATTCAAGTACTGCACCCCCTTACACATATCAACCACCATGTTTGGTCCAGTGGTTTCAGGCCCAAAAGCCCAAATTTTCTTTGCCAGCTCCTTGTCCCAGCCAAATTCTTCGGACAAGATCTTAGATCGAATCTTAGGATCATCACGTGGACCAATGCGACCATCATCAATAGCCTCCGCAAGACCATCTTCCAGGGGTCTAGCTTCCATGTACAAACGGTTATGCTTGTTAGGTGACTTGCTCATAACAGTTCGGCAAGACCTCTCAAGGACAGTCTCCCTGAAAGACACCACAGGATCAGATACAATAATTTCTGCACCACCCATGAAATCATCCTGCAAGTCTTTCAAGCATATCTCAAGATGAAGTTCTCCAGCACCAGCAACAATATGCTCACCAGATTCCTCCATAGTACAGAGAACCATAGGATCAGATTTGGCCAAACGCTTTAGACCTTCAACAAGCTTGGGTAGGTCAGATGCAGTCTTACACTGGACAGCGACACGCACGACGGGTGAGACAGAGAACTTCATCGCTCGAATTGGGTGGGCATCTACTTCCTTCTCATTGGTCAGAGTGGCATTCTTTGTTATGTACTGATCAAGACCCACCATGGCGACTGTATTACCACAAGGAACATCTTCAACAGTCTCTTGCTTCTTCCCCATCCAAATAACAGTTCTTTGAACACTCTTCGTATACAAGTCCTTCTTCTCCCCAGGCACATAATTAGGACCCATAATTCTGACCTTTAACCCAGTTGAGACCTTACCAGCGAATACACGACCAAAGGCAAAGAACCTACCCTTGTCTGAGGCTGGAATCATCTTAGACACATAAAGCATGAGAGGACCGTCAGGATCACAGTTCCTTATAGCATTAGCATATTGATCATCTAGAGGTCCTTCATACAAATTCTCCACACGATACCTCTGAGCCTTGGCCGGTGATGGAAGGTGCTCGATCATCATTTCCAGTAGGGCTGTGCTAGCAGGCAGCCAAGTTTGCATCACACGCTTCATCAGAGGTTTCGCCATCAAGTCTTTCTCATCTGACTTCATTGTGACACCAAGCTTCTGCAACATGGGCCACAACTTGTCTTTCTGATCATTCATGCAAGTGGCAATAATCTGCTTGATAGGCTCATAACAGAACTGCACGAACCCACGTTTGCATGTGGGAGAGCCGGTATTCTTGGTTGTCCACTTCTTGGTTTTGGGATCGAAGAAATTCTCTCCCCAAAGCCTTTCCATCATCTTGCTCTCATCAACACCAAACTTGGAAGCATACATCTTGGCGAAGTTTGTTAAGGTGAATGCCCACCCATGAAGACCAGCAGAGAAGGCAACAGTACCTTTCTCTGGATAGACCTGACAATCACCAAGGAGCGGGTCCTCATAAGTGGCCATAATAACGTTTGCATTTTCTATGACCCTACAGAATGTCTGGTATGCCTCCTCTCCTTCAACCTGGAGCTCAAGGAAACACCTGTCCATCTTGTTTACTGTCAAGACAGGACGAATCCTTTCACCAAGTGCTTGTCGGAGGACAGTTTCAGTTTGGACACACACCCCTTCAATGCAATCCACCACCACAAGAGCACCATCAGTGATACGGAGAGCAGCAGTGACCTCAGAAGAGAAATCGACGTGGCCAGGAGAATCAATAAGATTGATCAGGTACTCGTTGCCTACCCTTTCACCATGAAAGTTCTTCAAAGACTCATCACTCATTTGGTAATAGAGAGAAATGCCGGTGGATTTGATAGTGATACCACGTTCTGCTTCATCAGCACGTGTGTCGGTCATTCTAACATCACCTGCAACTTCTTGAGCAATAATACCAGCAGCAGCAACAAGAGAATCCGTAAGAGTGGATTTTCCTGCAAGAACACAACGGATGTATTAAGAATTAGTACATGCTTCACACTCAAACATTAGACAGAAATGTATTCAGAACATGATATTATTGTAGCAGCTCATTTACCATGATCAACATGGGCAATAACGGACATATTACGGATGTTATGCTTCATGTCCATAATCCTACGGAGCTCATCTGCCGTGAACTTCACCTGCAAATATCAACAAATACTCACTATTAAGTACCACACCATATTCTATAACACTAGTATAAACAAACAATTGTAAATAAATTGATCGTTCCCCTTACCATTTTGACTAGATCTAAAAATTATCGGCAACTCAATTAAAGAAAAGTATGTCCTACACCAAATCTCCTGCAAACAAATACAGTGAAAGAATCAGCATCCCGAAAGCATAAAATGTACAAGGTAAGCACCTAAATAGTATAGAACATACTTTCAACAATACACCAAACAAACATATTAGAGTTTCACAACCAGTAACTGTGCTAAAGTACATAAACATAGAGCGAGATTAGTGCATAGGCTCATAGCATAGCAATATGATATAACTCAAAAAAACATGATTAACTCGGCATCTACAAAATGAATCTAACTGAAACTCTTAAATAACAAAAAAATCACTCTGCAACAAGGAAAAGCTTGACATAATACAGGATCAAAGGTCAACATAAATTAAACTAAACCAAACAACATACATAGTAATAAGATTAGTAAATCCTCAATCAAAAAGCTCAAACTCAATCAACTTAACCGAATCATAACACAGCGAGTAACAAATCACCTTAAAAACTCACAAAATGGAAATCAGAAAAGCAATTAATACTCGATCGTGTTAAACTACATCAGAAAACACACAGTCTATCAATCAAGTTACAAATGAATCGAGTTACATACCAATCAATTTACAAATGAATCGAGTTACATACATCAGATCACGAAAATGGATGTACAGAAAATATCTACTTACAAGATAAGAAGAGACCGACTGTTATGAGGCAGCCCTTTGGATTTGTGAGAGACCAAACCCTAGTAGCACACAATTCCAGCTATATATATTGAGTTGTCAATGGGTGCTGACCACCCAAAGCCCATGCCATAACTTAAGATTTGGGCTGAAAACCGGAACCGGACCGTTCAATTAAAAAAATGAAACCGGAACCGGACCAGTAAAATTTAGCTGTCATGTTCGGTTGCCCGGTCAAATTATAAAAATCCATGGGTTTTCATCTTCATGCTTTCACTCTCACTAAAACATATCTGAGAATCTATCACGGTAACACTATCTTCAATCACTTTCCTCTCTTCTCAAATATCAACCAACACTATCTTCAATCACTTTCCTCTCTTCTCAAATATCAACCATGTCCCATTAGGCTTGTCAATGGGTGCTGATCATCCACCCCCATACCCAAACTATGTAAACTTGCATAATGCAACTGACTGGTTTCGATTTTTCATCCATAACCAGTCAGTAACCGAACAGATCAGTACCGAAATCGGACCGATCCGAATACGTGGGTCGGTTCGGTTCGATTTTGTTTAATGGAGTACAGTACTTCATGATTCATTCTTAACTCACATGAATATTCACTTGACTTATAGAAGTGCAATTTTGGCCAACTTATATAAGTTGCACAATACAAAATTAACCATAAGAAATTATCCCCTAATTTAACATAGGGGAACACAAAAGTTTAACCGAACTTGATGATGTATGAATAATCTTATGGACTCAATTTTTAGTCAGGTGCTCTCTTCTAATTTGTCCGTTTTTTTACATGTGTACGAGGGAAAAATGCTAATAGATTACATTAACATGTATTATGCAGCATGGTTGGTGGCTTAATTGAAGGGATTTGTTTAGTTTGTTTCTCTCGAATATGTGAAGAGAATAATGATAAAAACTTACCTTATAAGTTGGAAATTTGAAGAAAACAATGTAGTAAATTATGCCTATAGGAGCATATTTACATGAAGATTATTTCTTAATTATTTTTAATTGAGAAAACTAAATATATATTCCAAAATATAAAAGAGAGTTTAGATTTGATATATTATACTATACGCCCAAAACGGACGAGGAAGAATAGCTCAAAGTTGAAAGGTTGAGTGGGTTTGTGTCACTTTGGAAGAATGCAAAAGGTTTCACTAGGATAAGACAAGAGCTTACTCTTGGTGTTCAGGTGGAATAGCTATATGTCTTGAGAATTCTCTGTGCGCGCGCCCAGGTGTGGGGGTGCAAATCTGATCTAGTGCACTTGTGTGTGTGTGCGTGAATGTCTGACAGGTTTGAACTAAAATCAGTTGGCTTGTGCGAGCCACGTTACGGTTGTAACCGGTCCGGTAGACCCTTCCAGAAAACTTTTGAGTTCAAATTCAAGTTTTGTAATTGCTAAGGAGTTACAGAAATAAAGCAGTATTCAAACCTGCATTTGTAGCAGGTTTGTATACTCGAGTTGCAGGTTCAGCCATGGACGAGCAAAGATAAATTTCTTGAATGGACTTTACCTGCGTATTAATCCGTTTGTTTCTGTTGCTTTTAACTCGTATAAAGATGGTGTTCTCTGTTGCACGCGTCGAAACTAAGCTGTTTGGTGGAAAAAAGCCTGGTACCTCTGGTTTGAGGAAGAAGGTAGTTGGATTCGATCAATCCTTGATCTTCTCTGAACTTAATTTTTGTGATCTCATGTTCAGCTTGATTGGATTTATTCGTGTTACTGTATGTGTGATCTTCATTGTGATTGCTCGATTTCAGTACTTTTTCGATATTAGTTGGTACCATTTTTGTTTGACAAGTGTTTGATGAATATGTGGAAATGGATTATGAATAGTTAGTTATTTGATGGGATCTACAGGGTAGTGGATCTGGTGCATTTGATTTAGTTCGGAGAGTGGTCTTATTAGGTTGGAGGGGATAGTTGACAGCATACTAGGTCATTCATTTGATTTTGAGTTTGCTTATTGGTTGATAATAAGTAGGCCTATATTGACATTCTGTATCTAAGTTCTTGTTTGCTTCTTGGGCATTCTGTCAATAAATTTTTTGTTATTTAAGGTCATGTTACTTGAACGAACATATTGATCCTGTGATTATGATGGTGAATCCAAAACTAATGATTGTTTTGTTCAACTTCTGTTTAGTAGGTGGTGGCTATATAATCTGGCATAACTGAGAAGTTTGATTGTTTTAAAATGAAATGAAGGATGTGTTCTTCGTTGGCAAAATCGATATCCTCATGTTTACGCCCTTCGGGTCGATTTTCCCGTATGAACAAGGATGATAATGAGATATTTGGAGGAGAGGAGGATGATCAACTTCTCTGGTGTAGAGATCTCGAGAAGCATTCTCATGGAGACTTTTATCAGGCCAAAGAAGTTCTAGTAGTTCAGATAATTACCACCTGCCCAAACTTGCAAGATCTGCAAATATCTGTGAGTTGCCATTAACCTATTTAAAATTAGAATTAGACTTGTTCTCTGCTGAGCTACTCTATCTAGCTGCTAAATTTAATATTCTGAATTTTGCAGGGTTACTGGGGACAGGAAAACGGTGAAGATCACTTGGGACACGAAAACAGTGAGCCTCAAAATTTGAATTATGGAGATAGGTCTGAGCAAGCCAAGTTGAAAAAGGTGAAGTTCACTTGCGTGTTTGGTGTTATATATGAAATGAAATTTATCGAGTATCTTCTTGAACGTTCTCCGGCACTTGCAAATGAGAATCAGCCTGAGGCCATGTCTTTCTACTGACATAAAACTGAAAATGGAAACATAATTGGTGGCCTTTAGGAGGGCTTCTACAATAGTATCTGTAGTTTTCTCTGATGAAACCTAATGAAACTTGTAGTTGAAGTTCATCTACCTGGATAGTTCCAGGTAAATTGTTTTGGTAGTCCCACTTATATCTCCTCGATCTTGCGATTATGTTTATGTTATTTTACGAAATGCTACTGTTTCAATTGTGAACATGAAACGGCTAGGTCCTATTGGGATATTTTTGTACTTATGAACAGATCGTGTTTAGTTAATGTTTTTTAATTCATGTGATTATGTAAGTTATGCATACAGTTGTAGTCTGTTACGCATCCACCTTACACTATCATGGACCCATGAGATTGGACATTTTCTTATCACGGAGAGTAGTCATGCTTCTTGAATCTTGAGTGAACTTAACACAGTATATGGTGCTCAATAACTTTTGCCACCATAAAAATGTTTTGGATGTTCTTGGATTGCTGTAGAATCTGAGTTACATAGAGGTATTATAAAAAATAACATGAAAACTGGAATTTTGATTGTCCTGTTTGTAAGAGTGCTGCAGAATCCACTATTCATATTTTGCGTGATTGTTCATATGCAAGACTGTTCTGGGCTGTTCATCTGTACCGTATAGGGTTGTTTTTAATCATACAGGTGATGCACTGGACTGGATTGAATCTGTGAGGCAGAAATTGATAATGAGGAGATGTCTCTGTTTCTTACCTTTTGTTGGGCGATTTGGGGACAAATTAAGGAACAAAGTGAGGGATACGATGCCAGGGATTCAATAAACTTTGTCCAGCAGTACTTGCAGAAATACAAGGAATCTCATAACGTCTTTGCACATCCCAGACCACCGGAGAATGAAAGGAGTCAGTGGAGGCCACCTGAGGTTGGACGGTTAAAAATCAACTATGATGCTGCAGTCAGCCGTCATTTACAGGGTTCTAGCGTAGGCGTAGTGATCAGAGATAAAAACGGAAAGGTGATTGCTTGGTGTTGTGACCCTTTTTACCAATAATGAAATCAAAAGGCAAAACTCATCCAAATGCTACTTTTCATTCAATAACAGAAAGATTCAACTACAGACCTTGATGAAATAATCCATCCATATAACAAAAATAGAAAAGAAGATATATATAATCTGACAAAGACAGTTGCCGAACACTTGATTGTCACCTCATCTGAGACGAGCTAGATCCGACATTGTAGCAGAGAGGAGATGGATTAGAGAGAAGCTAAGATGGGTCTAGGGAAAATCCCATCCAAAACCCACACACCCCATATGTCGATCAGTTCCTTCATTTATCTTGCTAGCCCTCTTTGCTCTGCTTGGCCATTGTATATGTCAACAACCGGGATATTACATTCCTTCCCCTTTATATAAGCCTTGTCCTCAAGTCTTAAGATATGACAGCAGATTAGCAGCAACCAGCAACAAACTGGACAATAATATTGCAAGCAACCAATTGCAAGGTTTAATTTGAAATATCTTCATATGTCCCTCCTGGATCCCAAATATGTGTCGACCAAACTAGCACATATGAAGTAGCAAAGACCTTGGGAAGGAGCAGTTGAACAACCGCAAATACATGCATGAGATGAACATGAACAAGAAACAAAATCCCTTTTAGATATGACTTACTTGGTATTCCTTTCCAATGTTCCCATTTTGTAGCTAATTCACATGACAAGACAAGTATTCTCCTAGCTATGATAATATCACCTTCGTTCAAGTTCACTGATAGCATAATAACCAACATCCTTTTTACTAAAATGTCCATGAAACCACCATTTGCCTTAAACTGCAGATCAAATATCTTGACGCACAACATCAACAACTCCACCAATTTTGTATAAAGTCCCCCAGTCAAAACTACAGCCGGCAATATTGTCCCATATTTTATGAATTCATCCAGATTTTTGTCCCATCACTTTGTTTCTTGTTTCCTGCTCTCGGATATCTCTTACATGCAAAAATATAAGGTGTTCTAATGTCACACCAAAGCAATACTGTTGCACTTTCACTAATAAATAGCATGCCTTCCAACTTTGCAATTCCACTCAAGGACCTGGAAACACAAACCTCTACTGCTTCCCAAAAGTTATCCTCATGTTCAGTGAATATAACAATGGAATTCTTCATGATCACCGGAAAATTAGTCTATAAGGCTCCGCATATGAACCAAATATGAGAGTTCAGTTCAGATCCCTCGTATGATAAAGTAGTAAGTTCAGAACGAGCATTGTTTATCCACATCAAGAAACTATGAAAAAATTCACCAATTAAAAGTTTAACATCATTTCTCTTTTCTTCTGCACCATAAATTACCCAGTAAAACAATTCATTCAAATGATTGGAATGAATAGAAGGAATATAGCATATTATGCCTTGCAGAGGTGGCTCTGAGTCATGGTATGCCATCCACATATTGTTCACCAAGTATACTTCGAAACATGGTTGACCTTGTAACCTATTTCCCTTATCAAATGGTGAGTAAATATTAGTTGCAGACAAACTATCCTCAGAAGACTCACCCGCCCATTTCTTAAAGAGGCATGACTCCGTCCCCTTTCGTATTTCTTCTGGATCGTTTGCCATTTTGGGTGCACCATTTCTCACAGCAAGAAAACCGTTCTTCTGAACCTTTCCCTTTGCAACATGCACATAACATTGATCAATAAACACTTGTTCCCCGATATATTGGCTACGAACATCATCAGGAAATTTTATACCAAACCAAGCATTTTCAGTTAGATTACCACTCCACTACGCAACACACTTGCCAGTGTAACCACTGTGACTTTCTCAATTCCTCTGACCACTGATCCATAAGAGAGAGAATCATTTTTAAACTCAAGCCTCATTTCCACATGCAAATTCAATTCTGCTTCCAACACATTTTTCTCATCCTTCTCATTATCTAACATTGCTTCTTCATTCCCTTCCTCACATGTTTGCTTTGCCTCACATGCAATGTCAGCATTCAGAACCCCTTCTATTTCTGAAACATGATCAGTGATCTCATTTGTTGTCACCTTTCCAACATCAATATCATCAAAGTTCCCCGGTATTACAAAGGCATCTTTAATTTCTCAATTGAACTCAGTTGTTACATCAGTTTTCTTTTCACACATATCCTCGTCATAAATCCCATCATCACTTACCTTGATACACCATCTCCCATCTCCACAGAAAATTGATGTCATTACAACTTGTTTGTCGTCAATAGGTTCTGTCTCAACAAGATGGTTACCTTCCACATTCACCGACTTACAACAAATATTAACCTTCAAGCTTTTAATAAGGATATCCAAAACCACGAGCTACTCAGTGTTTGCTTTGTTGTTCAAACCCCAGAGTTTCAGACACTCTATATATTGGTTTCTGTGACTCACACTTGTAGATAATTTATCATGAAATTTCGACACAACCAAATCAAAGCAGTTCATGACATAGAGAGTAAATATTCAATAATTCCAAACCCATATCATAACACACACAAGTTTTGGTAAATATATTCGTCAGTATATCAAGTGTTTTGCATAGAAACGGGGAAAATTCCTTGATAAGGGTTGTGGAGTTTGAATAGTTCTGAAACGTACCAGGGCATTGAAGCGCATCTGTAACAAATTTAAGATGGTCCTTGAGAAGACGATGTAGGTCGCTGGTGAATCGAGGAGAAATACCATACTGGGACGCAAAATAATCCTCCCAATTATTATGCCAAGCTTCAAAAAAATCCATTGTAGTAGTGAAACAGCTCTGTCTGAATTACAAAACCACAAAACTAGAATTCTCGAATAATAGCTGACTACTGATCCATCTCATGAGAATCAGATCATTCATCATCATTGTTGGATACATATATAATGCTACTACTGCTCATTTTTCCATACACATTTACTAGTATCATCTACGTGATTTCGCATTTATTTGAATAATCGTTGTCTATTGGAAGCATACCTGATACACCGCCTGTGTGTTTAGTGAACTTTAAAACGCATCAACTTATTGAAAATATTCAAAATCAACCTTCTCCACCACATGGACCGACCCTCTCATGGTTTACACCGACATTTGAGTGGGTGATATTTGTCCGCAAGTACTATGTGGATTGGTCTAGACCGGGCCAGAATAGTATAGTAAAAAAAATTCGAACTTAAATTATCCGGTATAACCACGTTTATGATGATTTAGCGACTGCGTTACCTTTGGAATTTGGACAAACTTGTCCTTCACAAGTACTTCACTGTTTCTAGTTGAGTTCCAATCAGTACTCGTTCACTTGAGCTTTTGTCCTGTGGTTTATGTGCTGGATTGAAGAGTTGAAGTAAATTAAGTAATCGCTCATGGTGTGATCGTGTATCAGAAATAAAGTACTGGTAGCGTTTAGATGAAATTTGTACCAAGGGTGGTCCATAAATCTCACACTGAATGGAGTGAGTGGTCCAAGCTACTACATTATTTGACATCATTAGCAGGGTTCATTTCTACAGACATGTGTCATGCTATTGTAGCTGAAGGGGCTGTAGTTCAAATTTGAATACAGCGAAGTCTCCAAGTCACTTGTTTAATCTAATAAGAAATTTTCTTCCAGGTTACCTGCTTGGCATCATTGACTCGTAAGGATACTAAATAAGTCATTGCTTGCGAAAGGGCTTTCGAAAAGAAATGGGAGGGATCTTGCTGAACTCCGGCTTGCATTCAGTAAAATAAAACCTCAAACTTTAGAATTTCTGTTAGAACCTAAGCAGAGTCGCAGGATTGTTCACTTATACGCTCCTTGTTAGTAGTTCCTATAAATCCACAACAGACATCTACCCATTGTCCTACAAATGAAGTCTTTCTGTATTGAAAGAAAAGTTTCAGTTTTCTGATGCAATTGGTCACAGCTGATACAAGCCCCTGGGTGCAAGAAAGTAAAATTTACTTGCTGATCTTGTAAATCAGTGAACAAGTTCAACAACTTTCTCATGCTTTAAGAGCAAGTGCCTGCAAGATTATCACAACAGCTATTTCCAGAACAGTAAAGCTTTTCAAATTTCAACAACCAAGGTCATATATGAATTGATACTGTGCTTCCATGGATACTTGACACTTGCACATTTTTTTAACCATGAAAAAGCAGAGGGCCAAATTCTCTCACATTTAGTTACTCGTGAATAACAAATTACACTACTGAATAGCACGAACATAACCACCAAATCAACTAGTTATTCGTCCTATAATCATACAAGGCATACGTTGGAACTAGCGATCTTGAAGTAAAAACCGAAAATAAGAATCTGAACATGAATTTTAAAACGTAAGCAACAGTAATGCAAAAGAACCAGTCCCAAACAGAAAACTGTATTACATACATAACACATCATAATCTGGGCTGGCGCCTGACAACTGAACTTAAAAAACCATTACCAAAAGAAACTAATTGTTCAAAACACATAAGAAATACTACCTTGCCAGAATTGGCAACTGAGATTAGAGCACAAACTCTTAAAACAGAATCTGGCTACTCACAGCTTGTCCTCGAAGTCTGAGAGTGGAGTCATCTGTTCCTTCAAACCCTTCCTCTTACGAATATCAGCCACAAGATTAGCTGCTTGAGTTCCTGGTTCCAATGGATCAGAGGCCATCATGTCCCAATGATCGAACACAGATTGGGGAAACGCTTGACCAGAAGTAGCAGCTCTTAAAGCACTAGAAAAACCAAAAGACTCGACAACAGGTAGATATGCCTTGATGTTATAGAGAGGAGTTCCTGGCCTCTGCAACTCTTCAAACACGTGTCCACGCTTCTGATTCAGAACACTGTAAATACCTCCAAGTGCTTGCTCTGGAGCTTGAATCTCCACCATGTATACTGGCTCCAAAAGACGGGGCTTGGCAGTGATCTGTGAGGCGTAGATAACCCTCCTAGCAGTTGGAATTACTTGGCCACCACCTCTGTGAATCGCATCAGTGTGAAGAACAACATCACACACCTCAAAGCAAATGCCTCTCATGTTCTCTTCAGCTAATGACCCTTCTTTGGAAGCCCACTGGAAACCTGCAACTACAGAATCTTTGATTTCATTCAAGTACTGCACCCCCTTACACATATCAACCACCATGTTTGGTCCAGTGGTTTCAGGCCCAAAAGCCCAAATTTTCTTTGCCAGCTCCTTGTCCCAGCCAAATTCTTCGGACAAGATCTTAGATCGAATCTTAGGATCATCACGTGGACCAATGCGACCATCATCAATAGCCTCCGCAAGACCATCTTCCAGGGGTCTAGCTTCCATGTACAAACGGTTATGCTTGTTAGGTGACTTGCTCATAACAGTTCGGCAAGACCTCTCAAGGACAGTCTCCCTGAAAGACACCACAGGATCAGATACAATAATTTCTGCACCACCCATGAAATCATCCTGCAAGTCTTTCAAGCATATCTCAAGATGAAGTTCTCCAGCACCAGCAACAATATGCTCACCAGATTCCTCCATAGTACAGAGAACCATAGGATCAGATTTGGCCAAACGCTTTAGACCTTCAACAAGCTTGGGTAGGTCAGATGCAGTCTTACACTGGACAGCGACACGCACTACGGGTGAGACAGAGAACTTCATCGCTCGAATTGGGTGGGCATCTACTTCCTTCTCATTGGTCAGAGTGGCATTCTTTGTTATGTACTGATCAAGACCCACCATGGCGACTGTATTACCACAAGGAACATCTTCAACAGTCTCTTGCTTCTTCCCCATCCAAATAACAGTTCTTTGAACACTCTTCGTATACAAGTCCTTCTTCTCCCCAGGCACATAATTAGGACCCATAATTCTGACCTTTAACCCAGTTGAGACCTTACCAGCGAATACACGACCAAAGGCAAAGAACCTACCCTTGTCTGAGGCTGGAATCATCTTAGACACATAAAGCATGAGAGGACCGTCAGGATCACAGTTCCTTATAGCATTAGCATATTGATCATCTAGAGGTCCTTCATACAAATTCTCCACACGATACCTCTGAGCCTTGGCCGGTGATGGAAGGTGCTCGATCATCATTTCCAGTAGGGCTGTGCTAGCAGGCAGCCAAGTTTGCATCACACGCTTCATCAGAGGTTTTGCCATCAAGTCTTTCTCATCTGACTTCATTGTGACACCAAGCTTCTGCAACATGGGCCACAACTTGTCTTTCTGATCATTCATGCAAGTGGCAATAATCTGCTTGATAGGCTCATAACAGAACTGCACGAACCCACGTTTGCATGTGGGAGAGCCGGTATTCTTGGTTGTCCACTTCTTGGTTTTGGGATCGAAGAAATTCTCTCCCCAAAGCCTTTCCATCATCTTGCTCTCATCAACACCAAACTTGGAAGCATACATCTTGGCGAAGTTTGTTAAGGTGAATGCCCACCCATGAAGACCAGCAGAGAAGGCAACAGTACCTTTCTCTGGATAGACCTGACAATCACCAAGGAGCGGGTCCTCGTAAGTGGCCATAATAACGTTTGCATTTTCTATGACCCTACAGAATGTCTGGTATGCCTCCTCTCCTTCAACCTGGAGCTCAAGGAAACACCTGTCCATCTTGTTTACTGTCAAGACAGGACGAATCCTTTCACCAAGTGCTTGTCGGAGGACAGTTTCAGTTTGGACACACACACCTTCAATGCAATCCACCACCACAAGAGCACCATCAGTGATACGGAGAGCAGCAGTGACCTCAGAAGAGAAATCGACGTGGCCAGGAGAATCAATAAGATTGATCAGGTACTCGTTGCCTACCCTTTCACCATGAAAGTTCTTCAAAGACTCATCACTCATTTGGTAATAGAGAGAAATGCCGGTGGATTTGATAGTGATACCACGTTCTGCTTCATCAGCACGTGTATCGGTCATTCTAACATCACCTGCAACTTCTTGAGCAATAATACCAGCAGCAGCAACAAGAGAATCCGTAAGAGTGGATTTTCCTGCAAGAACACAATGGATGTATTAAGAATTAGTGCATGCTTCACACTCAAACATTATACAGAAATGTATTCAGAACATGATATTATTGTAGCAGCTCATTTACCATGATCAACATGGGCAATAACGGACATATTACGGATGTTATGCTTCATGTCCATAATCCTACGGAGCTCATCTGCCGTGAACTTCACCTGCAAATATCAACAAATACTCACTATTAAGTACCACACCATATTCTATAACACTAGTATAAACAAACAATTATAAATAAATTGATCTTTCCCCTTACCATTTTGACTAGATCTAAAAATTATCAGCAACTCAATTAAAGAAAAGTATGTCCTACACCAAATCTCCTGCAAACAAATACAGTGAAAGAATCAGCATCCCGAAAGCATAAAATGTACAAGGTAAGCACCTAAATAGTATAGAACATACTTTCAACAATACACCAAACAAACATATTCGAGTTTCACAACCAGTAACTGTGCTAAAGTACATAAACATAGAGCGAGATTAGTGCATAGGCTCATAGCATAGCAATATGATATAACTCAAAAAAACATGATTAACTCGGCATCTACAAAATGAATCTAACTGAAACTCTTAAATAACAAAAAAATCACTCTGCAACAAGGAAAAGCTTGACATAATACAGGATCAAAGGTCAACATAAATTAAACTAAACCAAACAACATACATAGTAATAAGATTAGTAAATCCTCAATCAAAAAGCTCAAACTCAATCAACTTAACCGAATCATAACACAGCGAGTAACAAATCACCTTAAAAACTCACAAAATGGAAATCAGAAAAGCAATTAATACTCGATCGTGTTAAACTACATCAGAAAACACACAGTCTATCAATCAAGTTACAAATGAATCGAAGTACATACATCAGATCACGAAAATGGATGTACAGAAAATATAAACTTACAAGATAAGAAGAGAGCGATTGTTATGAGGCAGCCGCAGCCCTTTGGATTTGGAGAGAGCAAACCCTAGTAACACAGAATTCCAGCTATATATAAGTCTGGAAATGAAAGATGCCACAGGAATATTCATCGATACTGTAATTCGTATACGGTTTAGTTTAATGGAGTGCGTATTACATGATTCACTTGACTTATAGAAGTGCAATGTTTGGCCAGCTTATATAAGTTTCACAATACAAAATTAATCCCCTAATTTAGCAATTTAGCATAGAGGAAGCAAAAGTTTAACCGAATTTGATGATGTACAAATAATCTTATGGACTCAATTTGTTAGGAATCTCAGGTGATCTCTTCTAACTTGTCCGTTTTTGTACATATGTACGAGGGAAAAGGGTTAATAGATTACATTAACATGTATCATGCAACATGGTTGGTGGCTTAATCGAAGGGATTCGTTTAGTTCGTTTCTCTCGAATATGTGAAAATATGTGAAAAGAATAATGATAAAACCTTAGCATATAAGTTGGAAATTTTAAGAAAACAATGTAGTAAATTATATTATGCCTGGGGAGCATATTTATATGAAGACCATTAATTAATTATTTGTTAATCGTGAAAATTAAATATATATTTGAAAGCTATGAAATGAGAGTTTCGATTGGATATATTGTTTGCCCAAAACGGACGAGGAAGAATTGTTCAAAGTTGGAAGATTGAGTGGGATTGTCCCACATTGAAAGAATACAAAAGGTTTCACTAAAACATAAGACAAGAGCTTACTCTTGGAGTTCAAGTTTAATAGTTAAATGTCTCGAGAACCCTCTATGCGCGCGCGCACCGGGGAGGTGGTGCAAATCTGATCTAGTAAGTGCACTTGTGTTCTGTAACCGGTCTAGTAGACTCTTCCAGAAACTTTTGAGTTCAAATTCAAGTTTTTTTTGTAACATGTCCAGTAGACCCTTCCAAAACCTTTTGAGTTCAAATTGAAGTTTTTTTTTGTAACAGGTCCAGTAGACTACTCTTCCATAAACTTTTGAGTTCAAATTCAAGTTTTGTAATTGCTAAGGAGTTACATAAATAATGCAGTATGCAAACCTGCATTTGTAGCCAACAGTTGCAGAAATTAATTCAACACTGCAGTTGTTACTGCTTGTTTCCTCACCTATACATATATGGGTCTCATAATCAATGAGAAAAACACAACAATCACCCTTCTTCTCACTGTTCTTCCTCCATCCCATCTCTGCATAACCCGAGCATCCATTTCAGTTCGCCTAAAACTGCTAGCTTGCGCGACTAGTAGTTTTAGTTAATCATTTTATCTTGGTAGATAAGCGCTCGATGTCTCTAAGCACCATAGGTGAGAGGGCGTAATTGCTTTAAGAAAACTGTGCAAGCACAGGCCTCGATTATTGTTTGTAAAGGCGGTTTGTTTAATTTGTTTATGTATATGTATTGTTATTTTTCTCCTTTTGCAATAGTTCTTATCCTTGAATTATTAATATTTTGTCTAATAGTGGGGGTATGTGCGAGTATTTATAGACACCACGGTGGACCCGATCTCTTAAAACTCGAGATATTGTCGTATGCTCAGATCTTGCCTCATGTCGTGATCCAAGTTGTTCTATCCTTTGGCCTTGACCATGCCTTTTATATTGGCCTAAGTGTACACTACAAGGAGATCGAAGGCATCCTTCAGGCTTCAGCTCCAATTTTGTGACGCCATTGGGCCTTAACCAAAGGGTTTTGTTCGGCTTCAATCTTATGAAGATACTAGACTTTGATTGAAGGGTTTCGTTCGGGTTCAATCTTGTGATGCTACTAGACTTTGACTGAAGGGTTCTGTTCGGATCCAATATCTTGACGGTCTTTGTTGTCCAATTATTTGTTCTCTGATGTTGGTTCCATCGAATTTTAGGGTCATTTCACCATGCACCCGATCATAAAGTATTCTCTTTTATTCTTAAGTGATACTGCTAAAGTTCTACTTGATTTCTCTTAATTAGTCTTGGAATGGATGAAACTGAAATTTACTTATAGAAGTGCACATGAGTGAATGAACAATCGTTTGCATGAGTACGGATAACGTATTTGAGTTCCTCGGGATACCAAATGTATCACTGTGAATATCAATAGTAGTACCAAGTTTACCCAATCATCATTTGGTCTTGATCCACATGGAAACAAATAGTATTCGAGTCAAACCAACTGAACCCAAGATGTAAGAAGATGGTTAGTCCTTCTAAGCGATATGAGGCTCTCTTGATGTTTTAAAAAAAAAAAACCGTAAGAGATCCCGGCAAAATGTACAACATCGTATTAGTGAGACATGTATGACCTAGTAGTTGATAATCAGAACAACCTAAAAGTTGGCTATGATAAATTGATTAGTCATTTCCTAGTTGGAGTGTTAGACAATCCTCAAACATGTGAGGAGCGCAAAATGATTGGTCCGCTACTCTCACAATGAGGCTCAATGGAGACGTCAAGCGTTTTTCTTGGGTGGGGGGTGGGGTTCATTAGGAGTGAATGAGTGATTGAGATAATATGGTACTTACTTTATATGGTAACAAATTATTCACTATGTTTTGGTTGATCTTTTACAAATTCCGTTTAACAATTTTAAATTTTACCCGTAACTCATAACTAAAGAAAAGTTTTATAAATTATATTATTAGTAAAATTTAAAGTCATGATTTTCGTTATATTTTAGGATTAATTAATAGTCAAAACAACAACTAACGACAAAATGAATATAGGTATTGTTAAGCTCTTTTATCTCAATTAAATTCATATTTATTTAGTTATTTTTTATATTAAAAAAATAAAATTAATTAAGTTAAAATATTTCAATTTAGTTATGTTTATTTTATTTTTTTTAATTACAAAAATAAGTTTATTTCAGTTGAAATTTTTTCCAATTTAGTTATGTTTTATTCGTTGTTGTTTCTATCAGAGATGAGGATAACATACCCTTTCCAATAAAAATGTTCACAGTATGAGCAATATACAATCATGCTATGCCAAGTGTGCCATTACTTGTGTAGTTTTCCGATTATTCATCAATGATGATTCAAGAGGTGTATGTAGAAATGCCTTTTCGGTTACAGCTTCACTTTGGAGTTCAACCGTGTCATGTCAGAATTTCATTAAGTGAGTGTTTTCAAATGCTAAAACAAATTAATTTTGGGCTTTTAGAGTAGTAAAAGTAGTTTTTTAGTCTTTTATTTTACAACTTCTACCGCAACTTCTCCTGAAAAAATCAGATAACTGCCAAAAGTTGAGAAATAAGTAAACTGATGCTTCTACTTGCTTTTAGTAATTTGTAATTATTTTTAAATTAAAAACAAGTGCTTTAATTGAATTTACCAAACATTATAACTTCTATTTTTGTGACGTTAAATTGCTTTTGGACTAAAACGTCAAACACTCATCAATTTTGATTAAAATGTAATTTTTCTAACTTATGTCAAAGTAAGCTAAAATTACTTTCTAAAAGCATTTGCAAACACAC
Source organism: Plantago ovata (assembly GCA_028274465.1). Lineage (NCBI taxonomy): Eukaryota > Viridiplantae > Streptophyta > Magnoliopsida > Lamiales > Plantaginaceae > Plantago > Plantago ovata. The sequence goes on along the minus strand of CM051455.1, from coordinate 37,358,035 downwards.
ACTAACTTCCCACATCCTCTAACAATTGCTCTCCTTTCAAGTTTCATCTATGCTTTGAATCTCGTCGGATCGACTCGGGTATACCGGATTTTGGACATAACGAGACGAAACTAGTAAATACCGGAAAAATTTTGAAACCCAGGTTTTTTCTTGTATTTTGACCGGTGTACCCGGTCAAATTAGGGGGGGGGGGGGGAATTGAGATATCGGAAACGGTGCTCTTCGCCAATTGAGCCAGGTCATGCGGTAACCATTTGATTCCTTCTAAATCCTTAGAGCAAGCTCCGGTGCTACCATTATTTCTGGATTTTCTCTGATAAAGGTAAAGTTTCCGAATTTTGAAGAAGGAGATGAAATTTGGGAGAAGCAGCATAAGAGTTAAGAGATCATGTATTGATTTTTCTGATCTGGGAGAAGAGAAGAATCCAAAAGTAATGGAGGCATGGAGTGGTGGATTAGGTATGTGGACAATAAATGCGAAGAAAAAAAAAAGAAGAAGATTATCTGCATGTTATGCTAAGCTATACACTATCTTTAAAGAATTTTCGGTCACCATTTGTTTAGAACAATGGAACACTCATTTCTAGTACCTCCTTAAGCTGATCTCTCGAGCTTCTGGATAATTTGAATAGGTATAATAGGAGCAACACTATTACCGTCAAGGGCGGAATTAGGAATTATAGTTGGGGGCCGTTCTAGGGGGCGAACTTACATGTAACAAAGCAACAGAATAACCCATCCAACTTGGATGCATAACCATGAACAGTTTGTGAAGAGGCTGAAATCACTTGAAATTGTATAGAAGAGGAATTCCAAGCAACCCAGATTCTTCCATTGGTGGCAAAATCATAATTATCAGAAAACTCCAGCTGACTCCAAAATATATACGAGTATCATTTTTTATCAAAGTTCGAGGGTCAAAAGTTAAAAAGTTATAAAAATTACCTTTAAAAATTTTTAAAAATCATAAATTCTTTCTAATTTTTTTTTTTTTTTTTTTGGTTCCGCCTTACAGTCGAGTATGTGAGGAAGATGAAGAGGACTTCATCAGTTAATTACTCAAATTAATTAAATATCATGAGCTGTATGTACCGAACCGACGACTTGTCATATATTTTAGTTAACGGTCCACTTTTCAGTTTCCGGTAGCACTTCAAATATTGACAATTTCATACTGACGATCGAAGAAATTTTCAACTGGGCCCTAATTAAAGTGTTTAGCTCGGACACAATAATCCACTTTCCAGTTTCCACAACAGAGATACTAGTACTACTTGTCAAATAGACAAATACCTCTCTGTCTTACTCTTATACATGAAATGAAACATTGTAGTAATTGATTAATTCTGTGGTTTTTGTTATCATGTCAATCAGGAATGTGTATGATAACTGGGAAAAGCTAGTTGGCGCTGTCATTCAGAGGGAAAAGGATCACCTACTCGCTCGCTGCGATAGCATTTCAACTTCTTTCTCCGACGACCTTCGCTCACCACGTCTTAGTTTCGACATCACTGGTAATGACATTAGTTGTTCTGTTATTTCAGATTACTGATCACCCACATGAATATGATCACCCCAGGAGCTTGTTTGTTCTGAATTAATCAGAGTTTATGATCGATGTAGGAGTACGGCCCCCTATACAGTTTGCAGAAATAAAGAAGGCAACAAGAAACTTCGAGCCTGACGAGCTATCTGATAAATTAGGCTTTTCCGGATGGCTGGACGAGGACACTCTTACTGCTGCAAATCCTGGAACTGGAACAAAGGTTGCTGTCAAAGTTCTTAGGCCATACGGCACCCTGGAGCATACAGCCTGGTTGGTGAGTGCCTGTCTTTTAATTGTTTCCTGATGCTAGCTCCATTTTTCAATTTCTATTTCACTCAAAGTATTAACTTTAATTTTGCAGGGTGAACTTAACTATCTGAGTCAGATTTATCATCCGAACATTTGCTATGATTGTCGGGTATTGCTCAGGGGAAGATAACCTTGTTTTGGTATCTGAATCTGTCAAGAGAGGAAGCTTGAACATGCATTTGTTCACAAGAAGTAAATATTATGCTCTAGATAGAACAAAGCTAAATGTTCTCATTTGATATGTACAATTAGTAGTACTAATTTACCTTCTTTTTCATTTTTACTCAGGAGATTATGAATTTTCTTGGGCTACAAGAGTAAAAGTGGCTGTTGGTGCTGCTAGAGCTCTCTCTTTCTTGCATAACAGGGAATTACCAGTTCGACACCGAGATTTTAAAACCAGTGATATTCTTTTGGATGAGGTATGCTCTGAAACTTAATGATTTTTAGCAGAAAAATTACACCAAGATTTCATCTGCTCATACAATCTGATCATCAATGGTTGCAGGAATTCAATGCCAAGTTGTTCCTCTTTGTTGGAGCCAGGGACCGCAATGGCACACCTGGTTACGTTGCACCAGAATATTTGATGACAGGTCTGTCCAGCTCACCTGATGGCTGAGTAGTATGATTTCTGCCTCTATGTATATATTATTCATCCAAGTGAAGTCATGTACATATTGACAGGTCGGTCGACAACAAAATGCAATGTGTATAGCTTTGGTGTTGTTTTACTGGAATTACTAGTCGGTTATCGTGTTAATAATGCATCAGAGTTCTTCACGGAAACCGTGGAGAAGTGGGCAAAACGCAATTTTGGTGACAAGAGAAGCTGCCTGGAGGCTATGGACGACAGATTAAAGGGGGGCCAAAGCAATTGCCCGCTGAAAGAAGCATATAAGGTCGGAAAACTTGCTATCAAGTGCCTAAGATTAAGACCAAACATGGCTGATGTCTTATTTGCTCTAGAACATCTCTAAGGTCTGCTAAATAACCAGGTTTTTTTGTATATAAAAATCGCACAACGCATTCGCTTGATGAACCTGTATACACGGCCTGTCAGGCTAGGTTTACAGAGTTGTGCTATTTACATGGCTTTTAAGATGTCTTCTGTCTCAAACTGATACGATAGTGTATGGATAAACCAGTTTTATGCAATAACTTTCTCCAATATAGTTTTTGTTTACTCGGTATCAAGTACAGAAGTAATATAGAACTCTAGTTAGCTAGAGACCTTGCTTAATGTGTTCATAAGCTCAGGAAAAACAAAGAAACTTAACTCTCTAACTCATAATATGTCATGATTATGGTTGAGAATTTGAGATTTATGCTGAACTAGAAATTAATGAAAGTATTAAGGGGTACGCCCATATTGTCTCATAAGAAATCAGAGAGTGACTGCTAGAACAAGCTGCTGTTAGTACTGGACTACTGGGGTCCTAAAGCTATGTGAAGAAGAAAATTCGAACCAGGTCATTCCAAGATTTGGAACAATGTGAACCCGGTCATTGTAAATTGGAGATGTCTATGTTCGATATAATTAGGTAAAGTGGACCGCAAAATCACCCATGCATGTGGTTCTAGTTAATAACAAACCGAGATGGATAGACCATTTTTTCCAATCTATGGCCGATTGGGTTATAGCTATGCGACTATGTGTGCAGGTTGATGGATGAAATGTACGAATTACTATAAAACACAAATCTTTGAATTCAAAATCAAAACATTTACATATATTATTCATCATTATAGAGGGCGGCGGATTGTAGAAAACATGTTGACTCGTGAATTTTCAACAAAAAAATAATATAAAATAAATCTACAATTAAAGGACCTAGCCAAAAAATAAAAAAAGGAAAATCCAGAGAAATAACAAGATTTTCATGGGGACCTCCTGTTAGCAAAAGTAACCGTCTTCTTGTGTTCAATTTCCACAAAAGCGTGACAACTCCGGGAAAAAAAAAGGAATTAGTCTCCAGTCTCTACACTATTGACTAATTCACTATTCGTCTATTCTTTACTACTACTGCTGGAAATGGAAACTGAAGGGAGCTAGATAGTTGAATTTTGGTCTTGTTCGATGCCGATGGTGTATGATAACTGGGAACGGCTTGTTAAGGGCTGTTGTGGAAAGGGAAGGGAACCGAGAACTTGCGCTTTGCCCAAGCCTCAGCTCAGGTTCAGGTTCTTCATCTGATGATCTCAGTTTCAGTGGTCCCTTCCACATATATTAACGATACTAGTACTAGCTACTTAGGTGGAATTAATCTTGTTTAATATTATTGTATATAATACTCTGTCTTGGGTTGAATTTGTGCTTGTGAAATTCTACTGCAGGTGTACAATTTGCAGAAATAAAGAAGGCAACACGAAACCTTAGACCTGGCCGAGTTAGGAGAGGTGGAGGTAGTTGTATTTTCAGAGGATGGCTCAATGAACATACTCTTACTGCTGCATGCGAAGCCTGGTTGTGGAATGCCTGTTGCTGTCAAACTACGGACTTCAGATGCCATACAAGACCTTACAGGCCGGATGGTAAGTATGTTTTTACCCTGCTTGTCATACGTGGGAGGGGGATATGGAGATGGAAATATTTTCATCTTTTTTTACCTACGCGTGCTGAAACTTTTGCAGGAAGAACTGAATTATCTCTCTCAAGTTCGTTAAATTAATTGGATATTGTTTTGAGGAAGATAACTTGCTTTTGGAGGTATATGAATTCATTGCCAAAGGAAGTTTGGACATGCACTTGTTTGGAACTGGTAAGCATATTATACAAGTCTCTGTTTATATTATAATTAAACGCAATATAGATTTTATCAGCCTCCAATAAACCTCATATATCCTCTGTTTTCTCTGTTTCCTCTTGTTAAGGTTCTGCTCCAATAGAAAAAAAAAAAGTTCCTAGTAAAGAACTTCAAGTTTCCCAAGTACTAAGACTAAAAAACGCTCAGCAAATAATCTTTTAATTAAGAAATCTCCAAGTTTTCACTGCCTGCAACTATTGTCACTGACATAAACGGAAATGATGCAAGAAGTATCGGTGCTACTAAAAAATGAGTGCATGATCTGCTCGGCCATAGGACTGAGTGCAAAAAGGATGTAGAATGGCTGAAGTGAAGATTCCTATATACAGGCTGTTCAAACACATAATTAATGTTTGTTATTGAAAGAAAATAATATTGAGAAGCTTCTAAAGCCAACAATGCAACCTGAGAAAAGGTATACAAAATATCCAAGCACTCTCATTAGGTTTAGGGTTGTATTTCGAACCGAACGAATCGAACAAGAGCCTTATCGAACGTTCGTTCGTTAAGCATATAGTATGTTCGGTTCATGTTCATGTTCGCCGAACAATTCATAGCCTGTTCATGTTCGGTTCGTTAAAATAATAGAATGTTCATGTTCGTTCGTTAAAGTTCATTGTTCATTTGTTCACGAACGTTCATTAACACAAAAAGGCCTAAAATTCAACAATATTGATACTACAAAATTAATTTAAATATCCTGCCAAAAGTGTCTAAGAACATTATATAAGTCACAATAAAAATATAAAATTAACACCAAATATTAAACAAAGCACACAAAAGTTAAAGGTATAATAATTATATATGTATATATTTTATATTTATTTAATATATTATATTATACCATGTTCACGAACTGTTCGCGAACAACCGAACAAAAACTAACATGTTCGTGTTCGGTTCGTTATATTAACGAACATGTTCGCGAACTGTTCGGTCAAAACCGAACCGAACACGAATCGAACATTGACCGAACAATTTCGCGAACGTTCACGAACATTCGGTTCAACATACAGCCCTAACTCTCATTGAGTGTACGTATCCCTTGTAAACAAACAAGCCTCAAATTGCTTGGGGTGGAACATATATCATGCTGATCACCTTATGTTGCTTGGGGTGAACCATCTATCTGGAAAATGTTCCAATAAAAATAAAAATATTCTTGTTATTGCTTCGACTCATATTTCCAAAAAAGTGGATCCCCTCTGATAGCCCCGAAAAAATTAAATTCAATCAATCTGACATTCAATCTTCTTAACCTAAAAGCCAACTCGAGGGTTGAAAGTAGCGACGATTGCCTATCAATGGAATTCCCCTCTTCTCTGTCTTAAAGTGGCTATAGGTGCTGCTAGAGCCATCTCGTTCTTGCATGATAGGGATATACAATTAATCGCGGTTTCAAAACTAAGGACATTCTTTTGGATGGTGTAAGTTCTGAAACTTCTATTACTTCCATTGCATTGCATTGAATGATTTTGTTGTTGCTTAGAGAAGATCAGTAACTCACTTCTTGTTTTGCGGGTTCATTTATGGGGTACAGTACAGAACTATAATGCCAAGCAGTACGACTTCGTTCGGCCAGGGTCCCGAATGGCAGTACGAGTATAGATAGTGCTGTTCATGCATCAACTCAAAATGCTACAACATTTTCATATGCCGCACCAGAATATATCAGGACAGGTCTGTAGTCTGTTCGATCAGCAGAATACTTTCCTCCCATCCGACCTGAATTTACATATTTTTGTCTATATGATGCACACGAGTAAAGTAAATTTTGAACAGGCTGTCTGACAACAAAATGAGATGTGTAAAACTTCGGGGTTGTTTTGCTGGAATTACTAGCAAGTGCCTGCATAATTATCACAAGAATCTATTTCCAGAAGAGTAATGCTGGATTTTTAAATTTCAACAACCAAGTCATATATGAAATAATACTGTGCTTCCATGGATGATATACTTCATACTTGCACATATTTTTTAACCATTAAAAAGCTGAGAGCCCAATTATTGCTTTTAGATGCTCATAAATAGCAAATTACACTACTGAATAACACAAACATAACCACCAGATCAACTAGTTCACTCGTACTCTATAATCATACGACAAGACATCCAATGATGCAACAAGCGAATAAGAAGTCAAAACAGAAAATAAGAACATTCTGAACATGCATCTAAAACCGGAAGCAAAAGAACCAGTCCCAAACAGAAAACTGTATTACATGCATAACACATCATAATCTGGGCTGACAACTGAACTTAAAAACCATACGAAAAGAAACTGATTGTTCGAAACACAGAAGAAATATTACCTTGCCAGAATTGGCAACTGAGATTAGAGCACAAACTCTTAAACACAATCTGGCTACTCACAGCTTGTCCTCAAAGTCGGAGAGTGGAGTCATCTGTTCCTTCAAACCCTTCCTCTTACGAATATCAGCCACAAGATTAGCTGCTTGAGTTCCTGGTTCCAATGGATCAGAGGCCATCATGTCCCAATGATCGAACACAGATTGGGGAAACGCTTGACCAGAAGTAGCAGCTCTTAAAGCACTTGAAAAACCAAAAGACTCGACAACAGGTAGATATGCCTTGATGTTATAGAGAGGAGTTCCTGGCCTCTGCAACTCTTCAAACACGTGTCCACGCTTCTGATTCAGAACACTGTAAATACCTCCAAGTGCTTGCTCTGGAGCTTGAATCTCCACCATGTATACTGGCTCCAAAAGACGGGGCTTGGCAGTGATCTGTGAGGCGTAGATAACCCTCCTAGCAGTTGGAATTACTTGGCCACCACCTCTGTGAATCGCATCAGTGTGAAGAACAACATCACACACCTCAAAGCAAATGCCTCTCATGTTCTCTTCAGCTAATGACCCTTCTTTGGAAGCCCACTGGAAACCTGCAACTACAGAATCTTTGATTTCATTCAAGTACTGCACTCCCTTACACATATCAACCACCATGTTTGGTCCAGTGGTTTCAGGCCCAAAAGCCCAAATTTTCTTTGCCAGCTCCTTGTCCCAGCCAAATTCTTCGGACAAGATCTTAGATCGAATCTTAGGATCATCACGTGGACCAATGCGACCATCATCAATAGCCTCCGCAAGACCATCTTCCAGGGGTCTAGCTTCCATGTACAAACGGTTATGCTTGTTAGGTGACTTGCTCATAACAGTTCGGCAAGACCTCTCAAGGACAGTCTCCCTGAAAGACACCACAGGATCAGATACAATAATTTCTGCACCACCCATGAAATCATCCTGCAAGTCTTTCAAGCATATCTCAAGATGAAGTTCTCCAGCACCAGCAACAATATGCTCACCAGATTCCTCCATAGTACAGAGAACCATAGGATCAGATTTGGCCAAACGCTTTAGACCTTCAACAAGCTTGGGTAGGTCAGATGCAGTCTTACACTGGACAGCGACACGCACGACGGGTGAGACAGAGAACTTCATCGCTCGAATTGGGTGGGCATCTACTTCCTTCTCATTGGTCAGAGTGGCATTCTTTGTTATGTACTGATCAAGACCCACCATGGCGACTGTATTACCACAAGGAACATCTTCAACAGTCTCTTGCTTCTTCCCCATCCAAATAACAGTTCTTTGAACACTCTTCGTATACAAGTCCTTCTTCTCCCCAGGCACATAATTAGGACCCATAATTCTGACCTTTAACCCAGTTGAGACCTTACCAGCGAATACACGACCAAAGGCAAAGAACCTACCCTTGTCTGAGGCTGGAATCATCTTAGACACATAAAGCATGAGAGGACCGTCAGGATCACAGTTCCTTATAGCATTAGCATATTGATCATCTAGAGGTCCTTCATACAAATTCTCCACACGATACCTCTGAGCCTTGGCCGGTGATGGAAGGTGCTCGATCATCATTTCCAGTAGGGCTGTGCTAGCAGGCAGCCAAGTTTGCATCACACGCTTCATCAGAGGTTTCGCCATCAAGTCTTTCTCATCTGACTTCATTGTGACACCAAGCTTCTGCAACATGGGCCACAACTTGTCTTTCTGATCATTCATGCAAGTGGCAATAATCTGCTTGATTGGCTCATAACAGAACTGCACGAACCCACGTTTGCATGTGGGAGAGCCGGTATTCTTGGTAGTCCACTTCTTGGTTTTGGGATCGAAGAAATTCTCTCCCCAAAGCCTTTCCATCATCTTGCTCTCGTCAACACCAAACTTGGAAGCATACATCTTAGCGAAGTTTGTTAAGGTGAATGCCCACCCATGAAGACCAGCAGAGAAGGCAACAGTACCTTTCTCTGGATAGACCTGACAATCACCAAGGAGCGGGTCCTCGTAAGTGGCCATAATAACGTTTGCATTTTCTATGACCCTACAGAATGTCTGGTATGCCTCCTCTCCTTCAACCTGGAGCTCAAGGAAACACCTGTCCATCTTGTTTACTGTCAAGACAGGACGAATCCTTTCACCAAGTGCTTGTCGGAGGACAGTTTCAGTTTGGACACACACCCCTTCAATGCAATCCACCACCACAAGAGCACCATCAGTGATACGGAGAGCAGCAGTGACCTCAGAAGAGAAATCGACGTGGCCAGGAGAATCAATAAGATTGATCAGGTACTCGTTGCCTACCCTTTCACCATGAAAGTTCTTCAAAGACTCATCACTCATTTGGTAATAGAGAGAAATGCCGGTGGATTTGATAGTGATACCACGTTCTGCTTCATCAGCACGTGTGTCGGTCATTCTAACATCACCTGCAACTTCTTGAGCAATAATACCAGCAGCAGCAACAAGAGAATCCGTAAGAGTGGATTTTCCTGCAAGAACACAATGGATGTATTAAGAATTAGTGCATGCTTCACACTCAAACATTATACAGAAATGTATTCAGAACATGATATTATTGTAGCAGCTCATTTACCATGATCAACATGGGCAATAACGGACATATTACGGATGTTATGCTTCATGTCCATAATCCTACGGAGCTCATCTGCCGTGAACTTCACCTGCAAATATCAACAAATACTCATTATTAAGGACCACACCATATTCTATAACACTAGTATAAACAAACAATTATAAATAAATTGATCTTTCCCCTTACCATTTTGATTAGATCTAAAAATTATCGGCAACTCAATTAACAAAAAGTATGTCCTACACCAAATCTCCTGCAAACAAAGACAGTGAAAGAATCAGCATCCCGAAAGCATAAAATGTACCAGGTAAGTATAGAACATACTTTCAACAATACACCAAACAAACATATTAGAGTTTCACAACCAGTAACTGTGCTAAAGTACATAAAAATAGAGCGAGATTAGCAAACTCTTGTGCATAGGCTCATAGCATAGCAATATGATATAACTCAATAAAAACATGATTAACTCTGCATCTACAAAATGAATCTAACTGAAACTCTTAAATAACAAAAAATCACTCTGCAACAAGGAAAAGCTTGACATAATACAGGATCACAGGTCAACATAAATTAAACTAAACCAAACAACATACATAGTAATAAGATTAGTAAATCCTCAATCAAAAAGCTCAAACTCAATCAACTTAACCGAATCATAACACAGCGAGTAACAAATCACCTTAAAAACTCACAAAATGGAAATCAGAAAAGCAATTAATACTCGATCGTGTTAAACTACATCAGAAAACACACAGTCTATCAATCAAGTTACAAATGAATCGAAGTACATACATCAGATCACGAAAATTGATGTACAGAAAATATAAACTTACAAGATAAGAAGAGAGCGATTGTTATGAGGCAGCCCTCTGGATTTGTGAGAGACAAAACCCTAGTAGCCCAGAATTCCAGCTATATATAGTGAGTACAACGCATTTCTCTGCAGTTCCTTCTCCTTCGGTTCCACCGCTCTGCGAATACAAGCATGACACGTGCAAAAAGTCGTGGACTGTCCTTTTTCTAAACTGCGATTTTGTATTAGGATATGTGAGGAATGGGAGAAGATTATACTCATCTACTATACTTTAAAGGAGTAAGATTTCTAAGTCTTTTCTTTCGCCACGTGTCCAATTCTCAAAAGCTATCACACACCAAATGGCACGTGTCCTATTCTCATTGGTACTTATCGCTCTATTACCACATGTCTCCCTTTCGCTCCTCAATCGGACTTCACAACCAAAACAAAGAAAAAAAGAAATCAAATTCGATTTCACATAAATGTCGATCACCCCAGAGCATCCCTCTTTTCCTCTTTCTTTTCAATTTCTCTTTTCCTCTTTCTCTTTTCAATTTCAACGGAGAGCCAGCTCTGATCCTATTTGTAGATCGGAGAAGCTCTGCTCCGATCTGAGCTTCTCCGATCTGCAAATCGGAGCGAAGCAGAGCTCGGCTCCGTGCAGATCGGCGCAGCTGTCTGCTCCGATCTTGAACGGAGCAGAGCTCTGCTCCGATTTGCAGATAGGAGCAGAGCTTGCTGCTCCGATCTTGAACGGAGCAGCTGTCTGCTCCGATCTGCAGATCGGAGCAGAGCTCTGCTCCGCTCTAATCGGAGCATAGTGTCTGCTCCGATTAGTTTGCTCTGCAAATCGCAAATCGGAGCACCTGTATTTTTTATTAATTAATTTATTTATTTTTAGTTTAGTTTTATTGTTTTCTCATTTTTTTTATTCATAATAATAATTTGGGACTAAATTTGTTTTTTAAAGATATTATTACACGGTCTTCAGCCCATAATTGATGCGCTTGCCTTAATTATAAATTATAGATTTTAACTTAGCAGCCTAATTTGTTGCAAAAGATTTTAACTTAGCAGACTAATTTAGTGCAAAAATATATTGAAGTTTGAAATTTGGAAATTGGAATAAATTACTCCACTTTTACAGATTTGTTTTTCCATTTACATTGTCAATCACGACTATTTAGAGATTACTTTCCTTTTCATACTATGTTAAATTCCCTGTTGTGGACTTATATATACTCATTGTATCTTGGTAGCCCTAATACTTCTGTGTCCAGCCTCTCTCCATTGTAACCGAGGTATTTCTATCTCATCTCTCTGAACTTGTCCTTTCGTGTTAATGTTAATGTGATTATTCGAGTTAATGTTTATGTCATTATGACAGGGCTCATCTATTTTTCTGCGGTGGTAGATATCACATATACTCTCCTTAAGCGTCACAGGTCAGATTCTTATTTATTAATGTACTTTTCTGATGATTTATAATCTATTGCATTTGAATGATGCTAAATTGATTTTGGATTGTTATTAAATCTTTATTTATGTGTGGCCGTCTGTTTTTGAAATTTACTATGATTATTATGTTCTTCACTTCTTGCAATAATGCTTCTGGTTATTGAATCTACATACCTGCTAAGTTAAAGTCACTTATCGGTTATTACCTTCATATGCCACTGGATGTGATCTGATTGATGACTGATGATTATTATTTGCAATCTGTCACATGATTCATTCAGTATATTGTCTAAAAGATATTGTCGGTTATTGAATCTGCATAACTGGTTAGGCTAGCTTAATATTTAGTACACATTCATTTGAGTTTCTCCACTTGGATTGTTACTTCTAAGATTGTGTCTGCCATGACTGGTTATTGTGTATGTACTGATTTGGTTCAAACATGTTTATGTTGTTCACAGCATTTAGTCAATGTAAATAAGTATTCAAATTTAAATTGTTAGGTTTTTGTAATGATCATAAGAACATTATGTGCACGCCAATATTAGATTCCCCTCTCACATCAGCCTGTATTTTTATTTTCTGTTAGCATTGACTTTGACAACCACTTATGCTCTTATATTTCTTTATATTTCAGACCATGTCGAGGATGTCTCATCTCATTCCGCTATCAGCTGTAGACAAGTCTCCTAGGTTTCGTAGCATCGAGGTTCGTGTAATGAGTGTTTGGATACAGAAGGGTATTACTGGCAGAGAAACACTTGAGATGTATCTCATAGACAGAGAGGTCCGGTGAGATATAATTATATATATTGTTAGTTATATATATTGTCGTTGAAATATGATTAAATTATTATATATATTACAGTGTATAAGAGTCGAGACTAATACTCAAATTTTCAATGGTTGTAGAAAGAGATGATCGCGTTTTCTGTTCCCCACGGTTGGCTGAAGAAGTTAAAATCAGAGTTCAATGATGGTCATATTGTCAAGATTGATAATTTCACTGTGATCGACAATTGTCAACTGAATGGCAAATCAGCCATGATCAAACATGACTTGAAATTATTTGTTGGGAGCTTAACAAAAATAGAGCAGCTGAGAGATTGGGGGGGTTTCCCAGTCAATTCTTTTTCATTTGTTCCTTTCACGGAATTTCTTCCTGATCCAGATTCAGAGAAGGGTTTACCCAAGAACATTGATCCCCGCTTTGTCTTCGGTAAGCATTAGCGTTTTCAATGACATAATTTCAATTATGCAACTACATTTTGTGCGATGTATCTTAACTCTAAACAATTTTGGATTTTCTTTAGATGTCATTGGCATATAGTGAGTACGCCTTTGAAAGATATTGAGTATGTTCCCGCAGCGAAGGCCAGGAAATTGGATGTCACCTTACTTGAGTATGAACGCTATTTATATTGGAAACTTCCAGTCTAGGCCATACTAACATCATCAATTTGTATTTATGTATATATGATACCTTTCTTTGAAACTTGCGACAGTGGTACCTCCAGCCTCCAGTGCATTATCTTGGAGTCCTTTGCAGATGAACTCAAAAAGTTTGTTCATGAGAGGGGCGAAAATGAAAAAGACCCCATTGTGATCATCATACAGTTTGCCTGTCTTTCAACTTATAAAAGTAAGTAAAAATCTGTTATGTTCCTCCTCCTTATTACTGTCAATTTAGTAATTGACGCGGTTTATTATGCATATTAACAATTTCGTGCATTATAGCTTTCCACCGTGCCCATAATCAAAAGAATGGATCCAAAATGTTCATAAATTTGGATTGCGCTGATGCTAAGGCTTTAATCAATCGGTATGATTTTTTTTTTCAATATTCTGATATTGATCTCAGTCGCCATGACCATTAATATGAGAAACCTTGGCCACCACATGTATTTTATTGCAAAGTTATCTAAATATTTTCTAAGTGTGATTAATGTTTGTACTATCTTATCTGCTCAAGGCGGGAATGGACAAGCGACTCGGCTACATGGAGTTTGACCACACAGAACAACAGTTCACATCCCGATAGGTGGTTGAAACCTTCGATGATACGGACCGTGGCTGAGCTTGACTCTTGCAAAGAGGTATGACAATCTTCCATAATTACAATTTGCTGGGGTAGAACATGATTTTAACCACTTATGTTTTGTTTATACATGTTGGTGTTTACCTGACCCGTGCCATGACTTGGACAATTGATCCAACCGCAACCTGGAACTATTCTGGATGTGGAAATAAGGACTGCACCAAAGGCGTCCCTCGGTATTGGGAAATAGGTGATGTGTGTTCAAAATGCAAGAATCGCATTGAGGCCATAGTCCCTAGGTAAAAACCTTTATTATATAAAGTTAACTTAATCTTATTTTGCAATAAAAATATTCTATACGATGGAAGGTTATTTTATGCTGACTGATTTTATACCTGCTTCATGGGAAATTTTCTAGGTTCAAGGTCAGGGTACAAGTTGTTGATCAATCTGAAAACGCTGTTTACTTCACTTTGTTTGACAAGACTGTTGCATCTATTATTGAAAAGTCAGCGGCAAAGGTTTTGAATGACAACAACTTAGAGGTACAAATAACCGTGTTTTTTCTATTCTACTTATACTACAAACTCGAATTTGCATATAAAGCCACAAATTTTATGTTCTAAACTTAATGCTTCTGCTACAACATTAGATTGGTGTCATTGGGGAAGTGCCTGATGAGATTGATGCGTTGTGTTGGCGAGAGTTTCTGTTCAGGGTTGAGGTCGACCAAAAATCAATTGATGAAAAGGATGAAAAGAAGAAGAGATTTGCTGTCAAAGAACTGACAGATGACAGCAACATACTTGATAAATTCATAAAACTTGAAAGATCAGTTGTATGGGTAACATTATAAATCTGTAATATTGTCCAGCGATCAATTATTCTTTCATACTTACCAAGTAACAATGACTCGCATTTCAGGAGGTTGGATCCGCATTGAAGCTTCCTGACAAAGATATTTCTCTTCCAGCAGAAAAGAACCTTGCGGTAATTCATCTTTTTTTTTTTTTCAAATCATTCAGCAACATCTTTTTTTTTTTTTCAAATCAGCAAATACCTTTTTTAATAATCATTTCAGCATTTTGACTTCAAATGTTGATTTGTATATTAGGAAAAGCAACCGGGCATAATTGAAATTGAAGGTGGTGATTTAAGAGTTAGCCCTTATGAGATCACTCCCGAGAAGAGCCAGCTTGCTGCCAAATCCAGCACCTTCACTATTGATCAAGATGAGTTCCAGCTGTCTGTTGTCTCTAAGAAAATTAAGCTTGAGAAGTAGTTTACTTTGGATACAATTTTCTGAACTTCTTTCAGATGTTTTTTTGGATTATTATGCTTTTTGAACACATTTTTTATGTGGGTGAACTCAGTTTTAATGAATGAATGGAATGCTGTTTCTTTTTAAACATATTAGCGCCGAATTGTTCTATTAATTAGTACCACATATATAATATTGTGGCTATATGCTATCGAATATAATATTTCTTCTTATCATGTTAAAAAGTGTATGAGTTCACCCAGTTTGGTCAAGGGAATGTTTGGTCATGGCGACTGTGGATCTTCTTTTACATGTTATTCCCTTAGAAACAGTGTTGCAGATCATGACTATGTACAATTAGGCCTATTCCCCCCTTTATATAAGCTACAGATTGAGAGCGACCTCCGGAGTTGGCAGTGGATATATGATATGATCAGAGTTAACAAACCTAGGAGCATTATTATCGAATCCATTTGATTATAAAGGTCATAATATTGATAAGATAGGCATTCAAAAGGTCATATATTGCCAGAAGCTTTCTAGAGGCTTATGTCAACCAATAAGTACACACTTTTTTTTGGCATTAGTATCTGTACTCAACCACTTATGAGTCCCACAAAGTACTGTCTCAGTTAGATTGCGTTGCCTGCATGATCACCTTTACATTAGCATCATTAAACCAATCTGCAAGAATCAAGATTGTCATATTAAATATGGCAGTATAGTAGAAATCCTACTTTTTGCTGACTGAAATAAAAGAAATTTCAGAATGTCTGAAGTCTGAAGAGTTGTGACTTATGAATTATATGATGCCATAATGTGGGAGTATGGCCAAATTTGAGCAGCGTAATATTCTATGTTCAATCACTGGGGTAGATAGATGCTATTCAAATGAGAATTTGAAAGAGAGAGATTGGCGTATCAACTACTAATTAGTGTAGCTATCCTGATGGTTTATGTTTAGTCTTCTTGATCTTTTGCTTTAATTATTTTCATCTAATTGCCACTGCAGCACTACTCATATACCAACTGTAGTATTTCTTAGCTGATCTAAATTGTTTGGTTTCTCCTAAGGAGTACCATTAATGTCTTGAGCAATCCATTGTTGTTTCTTCATATGCATGTATATATGACGTTAACTCCATCTGATTGCCTAACATATTGAGTCTCCAGAATTCTACTGACTTTAATGATTCTGTAGTATAAATCATTATACTTAAATAAAGAAAACAGTATCAATCATGGATTCTAAACAATCTCATTCAATTAATGGCAAGAAAGAATATGGTGACTACAGCTAAAATGATTCCCTTCCTAAGATAACCATATATAACATTTCACAAACAAACATCTTGGACGCAATTAGAGAAAAAAATATACAAACACTCAACAGCTCATCAGAAAAAGAGAAGGGCTATTGCATTGAGATCTGCATCTTCTACGATTTATACAGGCAGAAACACACGAAACTACATGGTATGTTGTGTCAAGTGTTGCTTAATCTTAGAGTATTATTTATCCTTTTTTTTTTTCCCCCTGCAATTTGGACTTTTCGGTAATGTTAATTGTAGAAACCTAAGAATTGGAGTTTAATTTTATTGAGCTGGATTTTAGTTTAGATGGAGCTTCTTATTTGATTTGATACTGCAATTAGCTAAACGCTAAAGCTATATATCTGTGTTTGTGAAGCAGTAACATGGTGATTGTATTTTAACCTTAGACTTGCTCAGGTATCCGATATTGATTCATGTATAGTACTCTGGATTTTAGTTAGCAATAAGAAAATAGTTAGTGAATCGATTTTGTGAACATTGGGGATGTACAGTAGAGTAGAGTGTAGATTGTTTGTGGACTATGGTTACTCTACTCATGTGCATTGCTTAATTAGATGAGCAGTTCGTCTTTTGTGTGTTCGCGTACTCTTAGGTAGATTTCTGGTGGGGCAATAGTTTTCTGGCATATTATAGAGGAATGCATTTGGTTGATAGTCATTCTAATGTATGTTTCCACATAAAAAAAATCGAAACTGAATTGCTTAGCAGAATGTATTTCCAGGTTCTTGCACATAGCATATAACCTGTTAGTTTATGTGCCAAAACGAAAATCTAAGGGCAAGAAGGTATTCAAACCAGGGTATTATGCGTCTCTATCTTTTCTTTCGGATATTAAAGTTGAGAATAATCAGGCCTATACTATCCACAGCCGACCAAGCTTAAGCTATTTCATGCGTTTACAGGTGTGCTGCCCCACTAAATATTACCTACTTTCCTTTTAACTTCAAATTTTGGCCTGAAATGTGTTTATTTCAATATTGGGTTTTAACCGGTCTTAATTATGTATTGCTTTGTATTGATTCAGGCTGGTACGTCTTCCGAGGAAATTGCAGAGACAAAAGAGTTCGCGGAGTGGATATTGCAAGTTGGTGACGGGGTTGCCGGTGGACAAAATGATGGTGAGATTGATATAAAGTTGCCTGATGATATTGTTATTAGAGGTGTTGTCAATCCTATTGCAACTATCGTCGAGAGTACGTATCCTTCCTTATTAGATCATCTGGCTAATCCATCAGTCGATCCAGATTATTTTCCTAACAGGGCGGTTCTTGCACCCACCAATGACATAGTGGATACTATAAATGAATATGTGATGTCATTGATGCCCGGTGATTGTAAGGAATACTTGAGTGCTGATAGCATCAACCAAGAGGATTCTGATCAGCAGGGGCTGAGTGATATATTCTCTGTTGAATTTCTCAACACAATTAAATGCTCGGGGTTGCCTAATCACAGGATTGCATTGAAAGTTGGGTGTATGGTCATGTTGTTAAGGAATATAGACCCGTCTATGGAGTTATGCAATGGAACAAGGCTCATTGTTACAAATCTCGGAAAGAATGTGATAGAGGCTGAAACAATAACTGGGAAGAATCGTGGTCAACGAGTACTTATACCTAGGATGATCATGAGTCCATCAGATGTTACCAAGTTTCCCCTCGAGTTCGATAGGAGACAATTTCCTTTATCTGTCTGCTTTGCTATGACCATTAATAAAAGTCAAGGACAATCTATTGATCATGTTGGTCTCTATCTACCCTCACCCGTATTCAGTCACGGCCAATTGTACGTTGCATTCTCGAGAGTCACCACCAAAAAGGGCCTTAAAGTTCTCATTGGTGACAAGGAAAGTAAAACATATGATACAACAAGGAATGTGGTGTACAAAGAAATATTTGACAAGTTGTAATGTGGTAATGTTTCGATGCCTTACCGACTTAAAATTAACATATCTATGATTTAAATATGTGTATTTTTAATTTTTAACTAATGTTCTTTTTGCTTTTTTTTTTTTATTATGTTCATAAAGGTTTTGTCCCGTTGATACCCGGTTATTGCTATGCTCTCAATCCAGCCTTCGAGGTGCAGATGGTGGGAGGTTGTGAAGCTCACGTTTTAGACTTAAGCCTTTTGTAGAATACAAATAAAGTTCAAGACAGTATATGTGCTTTGACATGTAGCCTTTTTTTTTTTTGTTTACTCTTTATGAGATTTTTTTATTTACAATTAATGTAACGTTTGGATATTATCATTTCAGAAAAATTATTCCCCGTCGAAACTCGACGGGTTATTTACTAGTAACATGGAGAAGATTATTTTATAATTCAAATATTTAAACAATGAAACTTAATTTCTTTTGTTAACTTTTTAAAGGGTTAATTTAACTTCAAATTAATACTAAATTGTAATAAAATAATCATTTTAAAAAGCATTTCATAAAAAAAAAGGCTATCCATGTGTTTTGGTGTCCTAAAATCTAATCAAGTAGTCTCCAAAATCTCTCTAATTTGGAATTGGACTCCAATTTCCCGCTAAACTGGTTTCTGATGGTGTTTTTTTACATCAATTAGTGTTGATTAGTGACTAACTAATGATATTTAACTATTTCTTTTACATATAACCAACCAAATAATCTCCTAATTAATATTTATATACATAAAATAAACTAATGAAACTAGCACTTGTATTGCCGAAACTAATGAAACTAGCATATGTATTGCCGAAACTAATGAAACTAGCATCTGTATTGGTGAATCTAATGAAACTAGCATTTTTTGTTCACTTGTGATGCTGAAACTAATGAAACTAGCATTCGTGTTTGTCGAAACTAATGAAAATAATTTGTGTGTTGCTGAAACTAGCATTTTGTTGCTAAAACTAGTACTTATGATGTTGAAACCTAATGAAACTAGCAGTTGTGATGTCGAAACTAATGAAATTAGCAGTATTGTTGATAAAACTAACTTTTTGATGCTGAAATTAGCAATATTGTTGATGGTCAAACTATTGAAATTAACATTTTATGATGCTGAAAATAGCATTAACAGTTATTTTCATTTAGTTGTATGAAACTAGCTTTTTGTGTGAAACTAACTTCTGAAATTAGATTTTTGTCTGAGACTAGTTTTTATGTGCTGAAATTAATCAGAAACTAGTTTTATCAGTGAAAAAATTAGGTTCTGTGCGATTATCTGGTTAACAATTTGTTGGATTCATGAATTTGGGACTATTCTCTCTCACACCATATATTATATTGCTGCTATGGTGTGACAGATTAGTCCCAAAATCTGCTCATTTCTAAATTAATTGTCACAACTGAGTTCTTTGCATCGTACATTTCATAATTTTTATAATTCGGTGCTTGTGTTTATATGTATACTCGAGTAGCCAAGCTTCAAGATCCTTCACAAGTCTGTCTACACTCCAGAAGTCTTAGTGCAGTTAATTTCTTCTATAGGTCTATGGCCTATTCAATTTGAAGAAATAAACAAGGCAACCAGAAATTTTCGACCCGATGCTGCTGTAATAGGCGAAATAACATTTCCTCGGTTTTTTAGAGGATGGTTTCATGAGGATACGATTACTGCTGCAATAATATTGGAACCGGAACATGTCTTGATGTCGAGTTCAATCCCTGCAGCAGCATACAAGAGCAGAAAGAGTGGTTGGTAAGTGCTATGTATGTGTCCAGTTCCTTAATTATTAATGGCCTCGTTTTGCTTCATCTTTTCATTTAATAGCAGCTGACTTATATCTTTTCAAGGATGAACTTAACTATCTTACCCAGTTTCATCATCCAAATGTGCTCAAAGTTATTGGATATTGTTTTCTGGAAGACCAGCTGATTTTGATAAATGAATTCATCCAGAGAAGAAGCTTGGACTTGCACTTGTTCAGAAGTAATTTCACATCACTTCGCCCCGTGTCTATTTCAGAAGATTTATGGATTGTGTTTAAATGATATTATAAGTCAACTCTTCAGAAGTGGATCAAAAGATATGTTTTGATCCTAATTAGTGTAATGTGTATAGCTTTGGGGTAGTTTTGCTGGAACTACTAGCTGGTTGTCGTGTGATTGAACAGAATAAACCTGCTAACGAGCAAAACTTGGTGGACTGGGCAAAACCATTCATGCGTAACAATAGAAATTTTTTCCGGATTATGGACAGCAGATTGGAGGGCCAATACCCTGGGAAAGAAGCATATACTGTTGGGAAACTTGCTTTGAAGTGCTTAAATCCAAAACCAGAACGGAGACCGCCGATGTCCGAGGTACTATTTGCTCTAGAACATCTCTAACATCTCAAAAGATTGAGTTGTAACCGAATACAATCTTGATTCTTGTATAATTTGAAACCGTCTGTTGATCAACCTGAAGAATTATGCCTTTCAGGAAAGGCTGGTAATTCCATGTGGCATTGTTTGTACAGATAAAGCACTTGAGATATACTAAAATGTTTTTTGTTTAACTTGATTACAAGTTTGTATGTAGCATTATACATATACCCGGTTAACTTATTTGTCCTACGACGTGCAGTTCTATGGTTCACTCTACTTTATTGTAATTGAAGTATATATCTCACTATACATGGAGTCATTAAAAATAGAAGCTGGTATCAGTAGCAGACGCTCCCACAATGGACTGAAGATCCTCCCAATCTGGGTGCCTTAGAAACTCATTGGTTTCACCACACATTGAGCCAGATAACAGTGAAGCCACAGACGGGGCTTGATGAAATATTGATGATGATGAGTTGATATGGCCTAATTGATGAAACATTGATGATGATGAGCTGAGATTGCCTTGTAACTGTTGATTTACAATAGTTTTGACATGGCTGGTATGGCTTCTTTCATCAATTTTCCTGATAGGTGTGCCAGTGAGACTTGTGTAGCTGCTCTGCGTGTTTTGATCAGAGGAGTCCGTGCTGCATGTGTTTGAGCCAACATTGACTTCTTGATTGAAAACCATGCTCCTGCTTGCAGCCGGTTGGCAGAAATCTGACATGACAATCTTCCTATATGAAGAAGAGTTGCGCTGGAATATCCGGCACAAGGTCCAGACTTCCTGCCAATTAGTTAATCAACAGTAACACTTAGCAAAGCTGCAAAGATACATATCACTTAGGTAAACAATTCTGTAATTCTTTAATGCTTTCTTACAGTTACAGCTTCTTGATCAGCGTTAATCTCTGTTTTAACGCTGATGTGTGTGGTGATTTTGTCGTGACTGGCAGGTTGCCTGAACTCGTGCATCATCCAGTCAGTTTTGGTCCCTTTGCCAGCGCTTCCACGATAGTAAACTAGGGACTTCTTTAGGCCAATACACTGGCGGCCTTCGCTTCCCCCAGAGTACACAGGTTTGTCGATACCTGTTGCTTTCCAGAAACCCGAACCTGTTACTCTGTTTGGTCTTATGCTGTTCCTGTACTTTCTCCCTCTTTTGCAATAGAAGTACCACTCCCTGTCTCCAATATCACTCGATTCTGGATTTCCATAATCAGTGGATTTAGACTAAGATCAATTAGCTATCAGTAGTTAAAAATTAAAACCGGAAAATCAAGAAAATGATCTACTATGTATGATGCACATCACTTACTTGGCAGATCCCATGGATCATATTTGTAGATATCAACTTGCTTAATGAGTTCGATACTTATCGGCCTTTCTTCGACTTTTCTGCGAAGATAAAACCCGACTAGCTCTTCATCAGTCGGATGAAACCTGAACCCAGGGAGTTGAACATCTTGATCATCCTCCCTATCCTTCCTGTTACTAGTTTTTCGGCTAAGTTTGATCACTTCCATGGAATGCAACTTTTTTAAGACTTCTCAAACATATGTATGTAGTTGTATTTCAGCTGATATGCATGACTTCTCAGGTTATGGTAATGATGAAGTGTTGTGGAGATATATATAGGAAAATTATGCCAAGAGGTGACTTTTTGTAAGCTATTTTAGCAAATGGAACTTTACTGGGTCACTTTTTTCCTAAAAATAATTTAGAAGAAATAGGGAATAAACCAAATGGTCAAGGTCATCCTGATTGACTTGTTGCTTCTCGGAGCTATCCTATTTCATAATTTTCTGCACCATTGTCATCACTTGTCATCATAGCTGATCACTTACGTTTATAAGCATTAACATCATGTAATTAAAATTATTACTTTTCTACAGACATTAAATTTTATATAAAAACTAGTATTAAAAAAGTTGCAAAAAAATTTAAAACAATCTATTTATGTAGATATGATATCAGTACAAACTTAATCTGTTGTAGCTAGATCAGAAACTGGATCAAGTAGATCATCGAACTGGATCAAGTCGTCTTCCTGTTTAATCTCCTACTCGTAGTCAATTAACTTGGCTTCGTCAGAGGTCTCTTGTTCTTCACTGACAGAAGTAGTGGTCTCAACCTCAGAGGCCTTGAACGTAATCTCACAAGCAATGAGGAACCCAATAAGATCAGCAGCTTTCACAGAATTCACATCTATCTCTTGCTTAATTAAGACTGTCAGGTATTGCTTGAAGTAGTTGGGAGGGATTATGCTGAGTATCTTGTCGATCTTTTCGTGTTCAGTAACTACACGTCCCAGGTCGAACATTGGAGTGATGATTTTGTCCATGAACCTTGAGTACATGACGCTTATGGTCTCATTGGTTTCATGATGAAGTTGTCGAAATCAGATGCCAGCAAGGCTAGTGTTGCCTTGGTAACATGAGGGTTGCCATAGATTGCTTGCAGTGTGTCCCAGATTTCCTTGGCAGATTTGCAGTTGCCAACTTTAGCAGCTACTCCCTTGGAAAGTGCATTAGTTAGAATGATCTTTGCTCTGGCATTATTGGAATCGCATTCATACTGGGTCTGGTAGGAAGTTTTCATCGACGGGCTATGTGTAACATTGTACCAATAAATAGAATAACTACTACGAAGAGAGCAGAGATGTTCCTCCATGAGCTTTTTCCACGTAGCATAATTAGTTCCGTCGAAAACTTGAGGAGGGCGGTTTAGGAAATATAAATCATGCTTACGCATCCTTGGATGACTTGAAAATTCCAAACTATGTACGTAAGTAAAAGCTCTTTCTTCAGTTCTCTTGGAACTCCTAGCTAGCTAGAGTAGAGCACCAAAACATGTAACTTTGTGATTCTATGAATTTTACAGTTACCCTTGGGGACATATAGACATAGTGTGTAATTGAGTTCATCCTAAACCTAACAGAATACAGAATTTTGTTTCTGTGTTTTCTTATAGGACCATTTCCCTTTAGGACCTTTCCAATTTGGAGGGTATCCATTCTTTTCATAGCACCTATCATAAGTGTGACCATTCATTTTGCAGTAAGTGCAATAAAGAGGCTTCTTCTCTTTATTATAATACTTAACAGCAGCATTTGAAGCACCAGTAGCTTCTGTAGCATTGGAATGAGATAACATGGCCATTGAATCCATGTCTTCTGTGGTAGAATGCAACATTCTCTGGCTTTCCTCTTGTCTAACCAGATTGTAGATTGTAGACAGAGAAGCATCAGGATAAGTGATCATAAGTTGGCTTCTCAAGGTATGATAGCTATCATTAAGACCAACCAGAAATTTCAACAAAGCATCCTTCTCCTGTAGCTTTGTAACTTTCCCAGAAATATTACATGTACACAAGCCACAAGTACACTTGGGTATAGGCCTGTAATTCATATATTCTTCCCAAAGAGTTTTAAAACCATTATAGTACACAGTAACCGACCTGTTACCCTGTGTATAGTTGTTTAAAGCCTTCTCTAACTGCAACACGCGGGTTCCATCTGTCTTTGTGTAACGCGCCTTCAAATCATCCCACACTTCCTTAGCAGACTCCAAATACATCAAAGAACTACGAATCTCCTTAGAAACACCATTCATCAACCAAGATAACACTAAACAATTCGCACGCTCCCAAGCAGTTTTATCAACTTCATCAGCATCATTAGCAGGTTTAGTCAAAACCCCATTGATAAAATCCACCTTGTTCTTAATTATTAACTGATTCTTGAAGTTAAAACTCCATCCTACATAATCTGTCCCGTCAAAGAGATCATTGACAATTCGAGTACCTACTCCATCACCAGGATGGATGAAATAGGGAGAAGCAGAATCCTCGGTCGGATTTAAACGAGCAGCAGTATTAACCATGATTTTAGGGTTTTCCAACAAGAAATAATACTTGCAAAATTGAACCAACAAAGTTCAGGGGAAACGAATTTTAACCAACAACAAGTTGATTAAACCAGTAAACAACAATTTCTACAAGCAAGATACTTGCAGAATCAAACAGAAGAAAAAAACTCACAGTGAGTTGCACGAGCGGAAACAGGATCGAATACCAAACCGAATCAGCACGATTCGAACGATGATACCATGAGAAATTAGAAGATACAAACTTGTATAAACTGAATTGAACTTTATTCAATAAAGAATAAAGAAGGTTGAGTACAAGATACATTGCTCGTAGCAAGAGAGAGAATTAGAGAGAAAGGAAAAATACAGAAAAGAAAAGTCAGTAACCTAAAGTACAGATTCTGCTATTTAAATTAGATAAACAGGGACGGTGTTTCTGTGAAGCACGACTTCATAATTAAGTTGTTACAACTTAAGTTGTAATTTTGCATATTAGTCCCTGAAGTCTTCATAAAGTACCACCGCAACACTGCTACTTCTTGTTGTTTGATTGTGCTTGGATGTCCATCATGTTTGATTGTCTCTACAGTATTAACTAATGAACTAATCTACTTTTAAACCAACCTAATAATACTACGATAGTTGTAAATCCTATTCCAATTAGAAATTGTCTATTTCCTGTACCTGATTTCTCGTCTCTCAACTTAAAACATTACGGTTTCAAGCCTAAAATTTAACGTAAACATGCCAGAGAGAGACATGAAATGTCCTGCATCAACAGAACGTAAAATCAAAACGCTGAGCTACAATCAAGTTCAAATACCTCAATAGTCAATACCATATATTATCATTAATACTTGCAACTTGCAAGTGATGCATGCCTTCATAAAACTAGTTTAAGTTTGCGTCTGATCAAATCTTATATTATTCTTCCAAACAATTCTAGCTAGATCAAGAAACAGATCCTAGAATGAAACAGCTGATGGAATTAATTAATTTACTCAATAATCCTGTTTAATCTCCTTTTTGCCGATTGACTTTATTTCACCTTCTGGTTTGACCGTCTCTTCTTCATCATTGGCACAAGTGCTGCTGTCATGAACCTGGAACATAATCTCACAAGAAATGAGGAATCCAATAAGTTCGGCTGGTTCATAGCACTTACATCCTTCTCTTCTTTGAGAGATGTTAGGTTTGGCTCAAACTTCCGGGGGAGTATGCAGAGTATCTTGTTGACTTGTTCACGGTCAGTAACTACACGTCCCAGGTCATGCATTGAAGTGATGATCTCCATGAACCTTGAATACATGTCGCTTATAGTTTCCTTGCGCTTCATGGTGAACCTGTCGAATTGTAGCCCAAGCAATTCTAGTCTTGCCTTGGTGACATGGGCGTTACCGTACATGAGTTGCAATGTGTTCCAGATATCCTTAGCAGATTGACATGTGCCTACTTTTGCAACTTCTCCCGCCGATAGTCCTCTAGTTAGAACCACCTTTGTTCTGGCATTCTCAGACTCAGATGAATACATAGACCATCCGGGCGAACACTTGTAAGGTCCAAGAGATCGGAAGTGTTCTTCCATGCGCTTTTTCCATGTATCATAATTTGTTCCGTCGGAAATTAGTGAGGGAGCGCAAACACAGTGTTCTTGACCACCCATCCTTCACTTGAAATTTTGAAACTACAACAAGATCTGTCTTCAATCCGACTGGAAAGGATATATATTTTATATAGAGGTTCATGAAGTTCATAAGACAAGTTCATGTATGTGTATTCAATGCAATTAATTGTTTTTTGGTTCTTAAGGTCGTTCTGGCTTCTAACTTATGAAAATTAAGTCATTAAGTCTCCCCTAGTAAATGTAATTCGTTCCTCCTTCCAATTCCCCAAAGCAGTGAGTGAATGAATAATCATCAAGTACAGACGGTACAGTACAGTACGCAAAGTCACGGTTGTTGAAACGTGAAATGAGAAGGCAATACTTTTATCATTCGCAACTATGCATTTGTTCTTAGTATTGTTTAAACATAAAATAAAGCAGAGAAACATCCTAAGCCTAGGACCAGAGGTGCAAAGATAATCAAAAGAATTCCTTCAGATGTAGTAGTAAAATCAAAAGTCAGCAAGCAGAAAGCTGCTGAGTTACAATCACAGAATCTTTCTATATGCAAAAATTATTCAAGGAGATTTCTGTAAAAAGATTAGCCCGGAAAGACTTGTTCTCTCTTGCCGAATGCCGGCCAAACTATTTGACTTCCAAGGCTGAAAATGGAATTTGTACAAAAGTTTATACAGTGAAATATCTGCAAACAATTACCAGGACCAAGAATGAGAAATTCTTTCACTTCCGCAGTTCTGTACTTCTCATGGCCCGGCGCAATTTGGAGCACTTCTCCCGTTGAAAAGGACAAGAATCAGAACACATAAAACCATTCCAGCGGCAAAGTTAAAGGCTGATTTCTACAGTAAGTTCTAGTGTGTATCACGGGTAAGCAACCGTTGGAATGATGCATATAGATCTTTATTCTCCATCCCGAAAATCTCTTCTGCTTTTACCAAGGTATCCTGCAAGTGAGATGGTTATTAGTAATTAAAGAGACTGCAGTTAGTATTCTGAAATGGGCATTTGCAAGTTGCAAAAGTTTGATACAGAATGTTGTTTGACAATTTATCACTCACCTCTCGAGATTGCCTTTGTGCATTTAATTCCTTTATGTTGGCAAGAAATGCGCTGAACTGTTCCAGTGATAAACGACTCCTGAATTTAACATTAGAAAACAACACTATGAGTAACAATATGGATTATGAGATTTTTGGCCACATTAGAGTTGGTGAAATTACCTGGCTTGACGGAAAAACTCCTTACCATCGATTCGAGGAGCACGACCTACATGGTTCAACAAAGAGATAACAGACATAAATACCACACAGACACAGTGACGAGTAGGCAGTAAACTACTGTTGAAATAAAATGAAGTTGGAAAATATTGCATAGCTGCAGCCTAAATCATATACGTGATACTTGTGCATGTACTTATTGGCTATTGCATAGTATCCCAATCTATCCAAAAAATTCGGCACCACAGTCCCTTTATCACCAAATTAATAATGTTCCTGGCATGAAAAGACCTTTGAAATGAGAAAAGAACAACGTTCTGAGCAGGGTCAAGGGAAAAAATAGGGGGGTTTCACAGCAAAAAAATAAGGTGCGGGACATGTTTCAAGTTAAGCATAACACGAGGCATATACATGCTTTTGCTCCCAAAGGGGGATAAATCAAACTAAACTAGAAAGTTGATGATGAACCTGGCAGTGATCGTCCAGGAGGAGGAGAGTTGGCTGCTGATGACTGCTGACTGGATGGGAACCATGAAGAAAGAGAGCCCCGTCCCTCATATCTAGGGGAAGTAGCACCAGGGGTTCTCTGCGGTGAGGTAGCAGTTGAGTACCTCCTTGGAGAGACACTTGCTGAGATTAATCTTGGTGTTCCAGTAGGTGTCATACGGGGTGTCAGGCGTGGTGTCGTAGAAACTATTTGAGTAGATTGCTTCGATACTGTACAAAACATAGTATCAGAATCAGTACCAGTAACTAGAACTAGACATCATAAATCACCAAGAATCGAGCTCAAATACCATCATCACTTATGCTTGCACTGCTGCCGGAGCTGATCAAAGAACGATATTTTTGGTAGCCATTATGTTCCTCATCTTCAATACAGAATCAAATCAACAGGAGACAAATCAACAACATAGCTAAAGGATTATAATAAGGCTACAGTACTTAGTATGTAAGAACAACACAAGGCTTATTATCTAAATTAGCATCATAAAACATGTTGCTGAGACTTACAACTACTATTTGTGGGGTAAGCCTTTGGGGGCAGCGTTTGCTCGTAAGTGACAATATCTACTGTTTCAGAATTCTGCATGATAAGAAATAAAGCTCAGTTCTCAATTGGAAGAAAACAATCCTAGCTCTTTCAAATTTAACAATCTTTCAGCCATGCAGAGAAATAACAGTATGAAAAACAACAAGTGTCAGTTACAGCTTCCTTACTTGGGAATCATCATCATTTAGTGACTGCATCAGTTGCCTCTTAAATGTCTCCAACTGTCAAAAGAGCCAAAGTTATATAAAGAAGAACAAACTATGAAAGCAAAACAATTTTTGAATAATCCTAATGCCATAACATAGCAAAGCAATGCAAGCAAGGCTGTGCAATACTCAATACAAGCACTGGAAGGCTGTGCAATACTCAATATTTATTGCCAATTTGCTAAGATTTCAGATTACTGTGAATGTGATAAAATGAAGCAGAATCAGGTTACAGTAGTTCTAAGTCGATCCCACGGGTTCTTAAGAAAACAAGATGAGAACTAGTGTTAGACTGTCTAGTTGTGGATGCATATTAGGCAATTAGGAGAATACGCCTAACACTTGGATGAGGTGGGATGTGGTGTTTGTCTAATGTTTTAAGATCGATGTGGTACCTATCCTTGTAACACAAGTTGTTGCCTTCAAATAAACCATCTTTAAGTCCATATATAAGCTTATTAAACAGAATTTAACCACAACAATCTAACATGGTGCCGGTGAGATAAATTTAACTTGACCCTCAGAATGAAAACTATCGATCATACAACAGAGCTAACAACTAACAATACATAACTAAAAAACGCAATTAATATTCATTTACATACGGAGCATAAATCACCGGTGATCAAAATTAGAAAACACAAACTTGATCATATCCGTAGAGGATAATTTAGTAATTTTGAGAACTAACCTTGGCTAAATCGCGAGTGAGCTTCTTGACAGTAAACGCCAAGGAATCCCTCTCACTCAACAGCTTCATCTAATAAAACCAACCAAATCATCCACAAAAACCAATCACTAAAACAAAACAGAGAAACATATAATAATAATAATAATAATAATAATAATAATAATAATAATAATAATAATAATAATAATAATAATAATAATAATAATAGCAGAGTACAAAATCGATGCATACATTATCCTCGCGCGTGATCTTCAAGCGCAATTCAGCATCGTGATTGGCGGTCTCAAGGTCCTTGACCTTGTCCTCGAGAATCTCGACAAGTCGTTCTTTCTCAGCGAGCTTCTGCCGGAAGCGACCATTATCAGTCTCTAGGCTGGTAACTCGGGATGCGATTGCCATGGAAGTGATCTTACGCGCCAGATCCAGCTGATCATAGGGGTCAGTCGGTATGACCGATAGTATCTCGTCCGGTAGACTAAAGTCCGGGCCGCCGCCGTGAGCCATAATGATCGGCGGATAAATTTGGCGTGGACTTGGTGTTGAAAACGTGATGAAGAAATTAAGTTACTAGAAAGAAGGAAAGAAAATAGACTGTCGTATATGGTTTTAATTATTTAAGTTAGGTAGAGATTCGAGTGAATAGAAATTTTGTTTTTGTAAAATGATTTTGATTTTTTAATTTGGAGTGAGTTGGAAGGGAATAACGTGGAATCGGGATGGTATGGACATTTTGGGTGTGTTCTGGGTTCCCATGGATCCTTGTGTCTGTCGGAAGTACATTTGGAAAGTGTCTGTCTTTCTCTGCTTTGCTTTTCTTTCCTTTTCCTTGTCCAGGATTTCTGTGATCTTAGTACTCTCTCTACAATTAATGCTTGCTTTGCTGCCAATGATTTTGCCGAAAGGTAACGCAACGCAACCACAGACTATCATACCCTCAATATTCATTCATTTTATAAACCTCCTTTTCCATCAAATTCCAATTATTAGTAGTATATTTTATTATGTAAAAAATGTGTAACGTATAATATGAACTATGAAGGTGCCCAATAATTCCACTTTGATTATTATTACTTCAACTTGATTTAGATTATTGCATAATAACATCACAATAATTCAACTTTGATTGGCTGCCCCGCAGTTAGTGCGGTTTAATCCACACTGCTATAAAATTATAATTTCTTATAATGTCTTTTTTTTTGTATTGTAA
The DNA here is from genome assembly GCA_028274465.1 of Plantago ovata. Classification (NCBI taxonomy): domain Eukaryota; kingdom Viridiplantae; phylum Streptophyta; class Magnoliopsida; order Lamiales; family Plantaginaceae; genus Plantago; species Plantago ovata. The sequence continues at coordinate 37,327,420 of CM051455.1, read as the reverse complement.
TAAAACACATGATGTATTTGATTCAAATATAATAAAACACAATTAAAGCATTAGGAGTCACTAATCATGAGATAGCATAGAAAAAACTAATTAGTACCATCAGTCCTCCTTTTCTGCCTAATCCAAGACCCTTTTGCTAGGCAACTGATCTTTCTTTGATCCTTCTTTCAAGGTAGATCAGATAGTCCTCTTTTTTCCCTGACCAAGACCCTTTTCTCAGTTTGATCTTGTTCCCGATCCCTAGAGCCCAATAGTGATCTCCCAAATTAGTAGCACTTAGCGGATATAGATGGAAAAAAAATATAACGCAAAATGTAACATTTTTTAAGGAGGGAGTACCAACACTAGTACATTCAGCCTCAAGTGGTGAGGATAGGAAAATACATTGGTGAGAAAGCCACCAAATGCCGAATTAATGCATCTGGGAGTGTTTGCATCTAACTGTTATGAAAAAGAGATTATATCAGAAATGATGCAGCAACTATGCCTATAAAAAAACGTATTTTCAATCTCTATTACATAAAAAGAGGAGAAGAATGATGTACATATACAAGAGAACATGTCGCCCCAATAGAGCATGGCATAAATATGCTCTATTCTACTAAAAAAGCTACAGCTAGCAAGTATATAATTCAGCAAGCCTTAACATTGTATTCCTGGTGGATGATGTCCGTATAAAATACATTAAGAATATGTGCATGATAACCACCTACTAACACAAAGAATCGAGGTCGATCAATTTCACATCCCATCCAATCAAGGTTGAAAGGCACATGGGATTCAGGGATGTCATATAGTAACTTACCTGGATATTATGTCTCCATGGACTATAATGGTCAGCTTCCCGCCTTTATGTGCAGTAATAGTTTCAACATCAGTACATCCAGAAGTTCCACAGCAGTGTCTTGATGGAAACATGCACTAGATGCCCAACAATTCTGTAATTATGCACTAAAAGTCACGTGCTGCTCCAATAATATAAATTACGAGCAAAGAGGGTCTGCTTTTCTCAAGGATTGCAGACACGGTAGTACTAAGATGAATTTCTTCATCCAGACAGAGCATCAGCTCAGGAACTGAGCAAAATAGAGCTGCATGAGGCCCCTTTTAAGATAATAACGACTCCCAGTAACATGAGCATATCATTTGACAGCCTTTACACCAACAGTTTTGACACGAAACCTATATTGAGGCTGAGAGTCTTCATCGTCGTCGTCACTGTCATCATCTTCACTAGAGTCATCTTCAACCCTATCCCATCTAGAGTAGTCAAGATGAGTGTGTCCTTTTGGTTTTGGGATTGTATTCCAACCTAAGGGCTCTTGATCAGCTAGTTTCTGACTCTTTTGATTTTTGCGGGCTGCAACTTCAGCTGTTGAACTAATGCTCTCAGGCTTACTTTTATCATTTTTTTCATTTTCCCATTCTTCCAGTTCTGAATTATCTTGTGCTTCCTCTGTTTCGTCTAAATCCATCTCATCCATGGAATCATCACCCTGTTCAAACTCTGCTTCATCTTCGGGTATTGGAGCAAGGGACTTTCCTTGGACAAAATACACCATTAGACTACGAGTTATTATTTGTGATACAAGTTTTACATTTCAATTCACTAAAGAGATGCCATAGAGAAATTTCACACTTCCCGCATAGGACATGTGCACAGGCACCACAAGGAGTAGAAAAATGTAAATCTAGTGCACATGAAACACTTATCTGGTATGCAATCATATGACAGCAGCATAACGTGGATCAGCAGCAATGTACAAAGTAAAAACTACAATGACATCTCCATATCTAACTATTCAGAATATCAATTGCATTGTAATATTGGAGAACAGAGTGAACTGCTAGCAAAGCGGAATCAGGGCAAATGATACACCTACCAATTGTGTCCTCAGACGGGCTTGAAGGTTTTTGTAGACTTCTGATGATGAGTCCAATTCAAGGAGTCGATTGACATCAAATAAAGCAGAATGATACTCTTTTAAGGTTACCAGAGTCTGAGCACGCAACATCAGTGCTCCTGTGTGGTTGTGATCAAGCTCCAGAACTGAGGTACATTCTTCTGCAGCCTGCAGTGATTGACGGGGGGGTGAGCTTAGATTAGCATATCTCAGAATGCTGGATACATTTTTGTTCACTTTGTTAACTCATTCTGGTTTCTTGTTTTATTAACAGTGACCCTGAGTTATGAATGTAGCAAGGGGTACCAAGACATAAAGGTTTCTTGAAGCTAGAACACAGCAGACTTATAGCACATATTTCACATATTTGTTAATACATTCCTTATTTTCACCAACTCACAGCAGATATGAAGTATTTGATATAGTAAGAAGTTAAAAGAAAGAAGTATCACGGCAGTGCGAAGTAAAGAGCACAAAAATCCTCTGAAAGTAAAAGTGAGATCGTTATTCCAGAATGCCATTCCCTACACAAACTCATAGCATGCATTTCTTCGTAAATAGAGCGACTGTGATCTATTGTACAAGTCACAAATCTTGCCTATTTTCCGCCTCAAATCAAACCATGCTAAAGAACAACTTCAAAACTAAGCAAGTAATAAATGCAGATTAACTATAAACAGCTTGATGCAAATAAAATCGTACTGGAAACAGCTTGGTTCCAACAGACATTGTAAACACTTTTGCAATAAATATTCCAGAGACAAATATGACCACCATTCCATTGCCCTTATTGCACCAATAAAAAAAATTCACAATTCCAAAGCCCAGCAGCATGGCCAACTGAAAGATTAATAACTAGCAGCTAAAACAAAGAAACAAATCATCTCTGGAGGTCAGATCTGAGTCAAATAAAGTGTAAGCGTTAGAGCGTAAATGAGTTTTTATTTTTTTCATCAAAGTGTAATATCTGAATAAAAGTGTTTATTAAAATAAAACTGAGAATATGTTTAATATCTGAATAACTTTCGTATGTTTCAGACATTTATGGTTCACTATTTTTTAATAAATACAAATAAATAAACAGTTTTAATAAATAAATCAAACATAGTTTATATACACATTATGCAACTATAAAAATAATCCTTCAAACAAATAAATATGTCGTACTCCTATAAACTTGATTTATATCCAAGATTAGGAACACTTTTCAATCATCAAGTTAGAAACTTCAAATAGCTTTTTGAACTAATATATATTACTTCAAGAAGATATAGAGATAATGTTCAAATATATTGAACAAAAGCTAGCTAGACCTAGTTAAAGTTGAACAAAGTCTCTAAGGAAAACATGAGTTCACCGTGATTTTTAGTGTCCTTATCTCTCTAGTCACCAGTTTTATAGTGTATGAATTAATATTTCTGTCAATATGAAATCTATAGACCTAGTTAAAGTTGAACAAAGTCCTAAGGAAAATATGAGTATACAATGATTTTTAGTGACTTTAACTCTAAAATCACCAATTTTATAGTGTGTGAATTAATATTTCTTCGAGTGTCAATATGAAATCTAAAAATGTAACAATACGTGTTTTACTCTCAGAGCATGAAACTGTGGTTTGAGCAACAAAGCGTAGACTAGTCGAACACATTTTGTGACTTTGGATCAGATAATCTTAGTTCGAATGGAACTGATATTCCAGTTGGCAGGCTAGCATGCTTCTCCTACACCGTAATAAATTTGCAATCAAATTTTGCATATCTAGATCCTATGTACTGTAGTTCATGAAATGGTGCAATCCAGGCATCTTAGATCTTCCACATTAATTGTAGGTAATTCTAACCAACCATACCAATTAGTCTCTACTTAGTTTCATTATTTTTACAGCCTAATATATGTTCCTATATAAACAGATAATGGCTTCCTGATACTTAAAAAGCGCTAGTCTTTCAGTCGAACAAATCGTACATTTTCTTCAATATTTCAAGTTAACAGAAGTAGTTCCCCTATTATCAATGCAGAAGTGATCCAAACAGTTACTAAAATATACCAAAAGGGTATCATAAAATCACTAAACCAAACTGGAAGTGCTACACCAATACATATTAACTCAATTTGTGTCTAACATCCATTCAAAATATGAATTGAGAAATTATTTCACTTAAAAAAAAAAAACACATTTACAATTGCTAATACCAATAGGCCTTACATTTCATCTGTTCACTGATTTAGCAGAAAAAAAACATAAATAAACAATACCTGATGAAAACGATGCAGTTTGAGATAACAAGCGGCGCGATTGCTGTGTAGGGCAATCTTCTGGGGTTTGGTCTTGGCGAGGGAAAGCGCGTCGGTGTAATAATCAAGTGCTTCCGTGTACTTGGCTTCCCTGTACATCTGGTGTGCCCTCTCAATCTTACTTACCGTCGTCGAAGATCCCGATGCCATATCCGATCAACCGAATCTATTCAACTGTTGGTAATCTTCTTAATTAGTGCCTTATTGAAACGCAAGGAATAACTTCAATTGAACGGATTGGGTGTTGCTGAAGAGGAGCTGAAAGTCAAATGAATAATAAAAAATTTGGAGATGACTGGAACAAGGAAGATTGGAGATGGATACTAGATAGTATTGAGACAAATTTGAATAATAAAAATATAGGGTAGAATTGGGATAGAAATGAAATGAAAATTGGGGCGGGAGGAAGATGAAATAAAATGGGACTTACTTCGTCTTCACTCGTCCCAGTTGTCCGGGTGGTGGTGAGGGGGCAACTGGATATTATCTGTCTTGGTCCTTCAACTACAGACAAATTACCTGTCCACGCCCTCCGGAAAGTTGATGCCCGGGGGGCCCATACACACTCCATTTTCATTCAAAACACAGGGGCTTGTGTTTTGAAGGAACACACGGCCCAGTAGCGGCTTGGACTTGCTTTGTTTTGTGTTTTGATGTTGTTCTCTTTGACAGCCTTTTCCTTGCAGACATGTACGGTCAAGTGCATTCCTCCTAAGTTGCGGTGTGGCTTTGCTAGAATCTTTTTCGGTGCCCTTGATTTGGTCCTCGCTTGTCTGAACGATGTGTCCGCTTCGGTGCAACTTCTTATCCTGCCTCGTTGCACTCTGGTTGCTTTTGTTCCGTCTAGTAGGGCTCAGCGTCGGTCTGGGGAGAGGGATGTGTCCGTTGGTTCATGCTATTCATCAGGTGTGTGGGCTCTCCCTTTAGGCTTGGTATCTTGATGATAACACTATTATTGGTGATACTATTATGGTCGCCATGGCGTTAGATATCATCCGTGCTGGTCGGTCAGCTTGTGGGTTGCATCTGAATGTAGATAAGACAGAACTTTTCTGGCCGGTGGAGGACCCTTAGGGTGGCTGGCCTTTTCCCTGCTGCTATCTCTCGTCCGCTTCGGGGAGTCAAGCTTCCCGAGAGCTCTGTTAGTTCGGATCCTGGGTTTTGCAATGATTTAACTACGCGTTGGGTTTCCAAGTCCATCTCTCTATTGGAGGCTATCCACAAGTGTGGTGACCCCCAATGTGAGCTTCTTCTTCTTCACAATTGTGCGGGGTTTCGAAGTTGTCTTATGCTTTGAGGACCTGCCCTCCTTTGTCTCTAGCCGTTGCTCATGTTCAGTTTGATTAGGCCTTGCGTACTTCCTTGGAGTTGATTGTTACAGGTTTAGGGCCCAATTTTGGGGATTGGTAGTGGTGGCTTGCCACACTTCCCATCAGACTTGGCGGTCTCGGGGTCTTGTGTGCTGAGGATGTCGGTCGGTATGCCTTCCTCACCTCTCGCTTGTAGTCTACCTCTTTGCAGGATAGGATTCTGGCGAGGTTGGGGATTGACTCGTCTGGTCCTACCTTCCGGTCTGCTCTGGATGCTTTCTCGGCCTTTTGTGGCGTCGATTCTCACTCTGTTACCACTAGGTCTCCTGCCCCCAGTTCATGAAGTCTTTGGCAAAGAGCTATTTTGGTGTCATTGATGCACATCTGACGTCATGTAACGGTACGTTTGAGTACTCGGCAGGAGGCTCTTCTTAGTTGTGTTCATGCCTCTCATGCGCAGGATTCCGTGAATTTGTCAGCCCGGGACGAACTGAATTTTTAATTGGTTTTAAAGTTGACCTGGGTTTTAGGATTTTTTTTTTTAAATTGTGACTTATTTGAACTTGTGCAATATATAACTACTAGGAACCGCATCACACGCTACGCGTGTGAAGCGTAATCTTGTAAAACATTATTGTTTTATTAAATAATATATTGAAATAAATGGAGTGAATATATAATCTTCACATAATGATTTCAAACGTAATAAAAAATAACTAATTGAGTAATTAAACTTAATATAAATGGTGTGCTATAAATGTATATATTTTTTGTAGTTATGCAATTAATAGTTTTGAATTGAACTATATTAGACATACGAAAAGTATTATTCCGATGAGTTAAGAACCATCAGATACATCTCTAGACTTTGGAAACATTCAACTTCAAAATCTGCAATGCATATTTTTCGCATGTTAATTGGTATTCTTCATCAGTTGACTATATTGTCAAGTGCTTCATATAAACATTCTAGTTTCATAATATGATGTTTTTAGTTATTTTTATCGTATGATTTAAGAATAATTTAAGGTCAAAATGACCATCGAAAAAGTCAACAAAATCAAGTGTTACATTTATTATTGGACGGAGGAAATATGTCTTTTTTTTATAAGAACATATCATGGTTATTTTTAAAATTAAGTATAATACGTCATACAACTTTATGTTAAAAATAAAAAATTAAGAAGAGAATAAATAAAAAAGAAAAAAATTACGTCAATAAGATTCGAACCCAACACCTTCAACTAAAATAATGATACAAATAATAGAAAAAAATCACGCCAACAAGATTCGAACCAAACACCTTCAATAGAAATAATAATAAAAATAATGGAGAAAATCATGCCAACAAGATTCGAACCCTACATCTTTTAATTAACTAATGACACATGTACGCACCAGATTGAAATTGAATAAGCAAGATCAACGGATTAAAATTGATTGGTAGGTCAATCAATTTGGTAAATCAACCGGCTTATTATATTACTTTAATTCTTATTGTTATTTTTCTAAACTATTAAAAGTTTGTTATTTGTTTATTTGGATTATTAGAATGTTATTATAATAATTCAAAAATAAGAAATTTAAATTAGTACTAACGTTTTAGCATAATTTTTCACGAATTAAATCAAAATGACCTCAAATTTTAACCCAGATTAATTATTGGCCCACCTTTCCCAATTCTTGCTATGAATCCAATTTAAATTCTAATATTTGAGTCAAAAGTCAAGCCAAACCATATTCCCTACTAAAAAGGACAAAACCCTAAATAGTTAAGCATATATATGACACATTGACACCGATAGAAACGAAAAGGATCTTAACTTCTTTAAACTCATGAGTCCTCTATGCCGTCCAAACCCCTAGAAGAAGGTTAAGCCGTTCCAGACTAAGAGACAGAGACGGAGACGGAGAGAGAGAGATCCGGTTGGTGTCACTATGAGCATTGAGCATACATAGCTTGGCAAGTTCCCCTAGAATCATCACATGGTAAGTATTCTTGTTCATTTAGGATTAATGTGCTATAGTATGGTTTCGATTTTGATATGTTTTATGTTTTCGTGAAGGTTGATAAATAATTAGGACGTGTTGGATTTGTTAGGCCATACGTGTGATACTTGCCAGTTATAAAAGTAAGGAATAATGGGATGTTATACAGTTTCTTTAAGCTAGAAGAATCATATTTTCGCTATCGCCTTAAACACCAAGGCATGATATGATACCTGGATTATATGGGAATATTGCCGGGACTGGTAGTTGTCGGGTGATTAATAGGAAAATAGGGACCAGGTCCACTTTAGAAATTTCCCTCATACCTACTCTACTCCTATTCATACACTTTTTCATTTACCACCTTATTACTCCAAACCACTCGGTTACCTCCCGTAAAACACTTTTGAACTAATTGCATGTCTCATGTCCATGGTTAACAATAGAGTCGAGATTTAATAGCCCTAGCTATGATCTTAGCTAGATTTTCTATTGCTATATGTTATTTCGTTATGCCTGGACCTTTCACATAGAAATCATATGCTTGATTAAGAAGTTAATCATATCTTAAAAGCTTATGAAATTACTGATGCCAATCTTTAAATAAAGATTTAAACTATATATAAATGGAGACATAGAAAATTGTCCTAAGCATTATTGCAAGAAATCTTAAATATGAGATTCGAGATGCACCAGAGTAAACATAAGTTAGAGTACCGGCCAATATACCATGCCAGGATAGATTAGGAGTAGAAGATATAAAAAGATCCACCCATCGACAGATCGTGCAAACTTATATTATAACTTTGCTAGCAAAATCCATAAATGAACTATGAATAGATCCTATTGCAGTCCATTGTGTCTTTGGTTAGAAAAATTAAAATGTTACTTTGCACGGATTTTGTTATATTCTGCCATCCTGACACTACAATAAACTTCCAAGTTCGCGTAAATACAGTAATAGTAGTAGTTTATTGGTGAACACGAACTAGACTTTTTTGCCCTGGGAAAGGTCTCCTTAAGACTGCACATATACAAATATAAGTGTATATGCACAACTAATACAAATAGGTTAGAAATCTTGACATGTCAAATAAAATAATTTTGAAGGAAAAAGAAATGTCTTTAAAAATACACGATTTGAAGGGCTTTTGGTTCTCAATAGAGCTTACAACATCAAACAAAAACAATCAATGGTAATTTGACGCCTACTCTTGTTCACCTTTAGCTGAATCTACAAAGGAATAAACTATACTGGTGATACAAAAATTTCAATTCAGCGGTGTTCGTGCAATAGTAAGTTTTGTGCAATGTAGTAGTATTTTTAGTTGGCAAACGAAACAGAAAACAATCAAACATATGCAATCCGTAGACATACAGAACATTATAACAGTATTCAACGGAACCCGCTTTATTGCTCCTACTCCCAGTAGCCCTTATAACTCCCTCCAATTAAAGAGCGCAACTCTGGAAACAATACAGTACCTTGTGTACGTTCAGGGGTGAAATCCTACGATGCAACAAGACCTCTACGTCTTCTGCCTCGCATCAAGAGGTAATAGACTACTAAGGCATACAAATTTTTATTCCTTCCTTGTTGTTCAGATGAAGTATTCAAGTGTAGGCATCCAACGACTCTAGTGTTTGGGGATTGGTGCTTTGAGTTTTTCTGTTAGGGGAATAAAGAAGAAAATTTAACTATCTTCGTTGCGTCTTTTTATTTTAAAAACTGAAATCATAGTTACCATTGGTTGTTTTTGTTTGATGTTCTGTTGAGCGCCAAAACCCTTTCAAGTTGTTTATTTAAAAAAAGTTCTTTTTCATTGAAAATTATTTTATTTAAAATGTCGGTACCGTGTTTAGTTCTCTATTATACACTTATATTTGTAAGAATCTCATTATAGAGTTAGGTTAGAACTCCACCAGCCAGAGTTGAATCCTAATTGATAACAACAATAACTTAGTTAAAGGCGAATCTTATGTAGAAACAAATCACTAGACATTTTGACCAAATATAAGTAAGTGTTAATGTGGATCACTAAATAAAGTATAATACCTACATTATCCCAATTGATCCCATAACACTTATGAATCTCCCGAAAGCTGAAAGTGGATGAACATATTTATTTCTAACACTACAAGGAAAACTGACTTTAGCGACGGATGTCATCCGTCGCTATATGTTAGCGATCCGTTGCTAAAGGCGATTAGCGACGGATTGTCCGTCGCTAAATAGGACGTCGCGAAAAGTGACGTCGCTAAAATAAAAAGCGACGGTTAAACCCAACCGTCGCAAAATAATAGCGACGGATAAACCTATCCGTCTCCCTTGTGGTCGTTGACCATTATGGAGACGGAACAAATTATCCGTCGCTATTATTTTACGACGGATGGGTTTAACCGTCGCTAAATGGATGGGACACGTGTCCTTCCCTGGCCAAGTGCTCAGTTAATAAGTTGTAATGTTTCATCAATTGTCAAAGACAAACATTCAGTGCAATTTTTTACGTTGTTGTTGTTCGTGTGCTTTGAATTTGGGCAGCTGAACGCAATAACAACCCAAATGGCTTGGAGATGATCCTCCTAGATTCGGAAAACTCTAAAATTGTAGCTATAGTAGGGAGGATATTTCACTACGATTTAATGAATTACTTAAAGAAGGAGAAATTCGTTGTATCAAAAGTTTTAAGGTGGCTGATTACAACACTGGTAAAAAGCCCATATCAAACCATCTATATAAAATAGAGTTTGGTTTGACCATCAAGGTCTCTGAACCTACCGAAGAATTTCAAATTCCGAGACATGGATTCAAATTCATGACATTCAACATATGTAAATAAAATATATGAGACCTCTAACTGTGTGAAGTTAATATCTTAGAATATTATAAGAGGCTAGTTAGTAATAATATTTAGATTATAAATTATTATAAGGGACTAATACCTTTATACTTTAAGCAAAGGTAACTGAAAATGCAAATGTTAAATGACCCGATCATGAGTATTTATATATAATATCGACCTTACTCACCAACAAACTTATAAAATAAGTTGAACCAATACCGTATGCAAACAAAAACTTATGCATAAACACCATAAAACATTGCAAATCCTATTTATAATTTGTAAACCTTAATTTAAACACATGTTCCAATATACATTCATACCTTTAGACTCATTAAGAAAGTCCCATAGAACACTCTCCTTCACTTGATGAATGAGTTCGTAATAGTCCGAGAGATGTCAATAGTGGGCTCCCTCAACAATGTCCTCATGAGTCATGATAAAGATCGAGTTATGTCTCATCTACTACCTCAAACTGTATTGAATTAGGGTAAACAAAAAAGAAAGTGTGAGCTAATCTGCAGCTAGCCATAATAACTAATGGAGTGTGATATTTTAGTACATAACAAAATGACATCTGCAACTAGTTAGAGCAAGAAAGAGATAGAATAGACGTCCCGTGTCCGGTGGAGGATGGAAAAGGTTAGTGGGTATATGATAGAGATAAACTGGTAGTGGCCAATAAGTCCTCTTTTTGTCCCAACCGAGGGCCTATAGATTTTGTACATAACTTCACATCATCACATGTGCTCATGAGTCATGACCGAGTGTTATTAGCTACTACAATCGGCGTAATAATAAGCTTGCACTCTCAGTTCTATTTCATATATGTATCATCTAATTACTACACGTGAATATTCGTGTGATATCGGCATTATTTAAATGTTTTATTAGCACAAACTAATACAAAGAATAAAAACTCATAACCATCAATGTGAACTACGTACATACGTACTATGTTGAAAATCTGTTATATATTCATAACGTAGTTCACATGGAATTTTAATTTTTGCGTGTCAAAAATCACATGTAAAAGGCCAAAGCTGGGAAGAAAATTAAAGATAACGTATTTGCAGATGGACCATGTCTGTAGTATTTTGGTGATTTGATGAGATTCAATTATCGGAGAAAATATCTTCAACGTACATTATTCCAATACTTCTTCGGTTAATTTTTTTGGTTGAAAAGAAAACAATCTGGTTCATGACCATAATACTCATCCGTTTTTTTGGATTCTATACGTTTGCTTTTGGATCAGAGTTTTATGAGGTCTATGTAATGAGTGTAGTGTGTTGGTTTAGTGGCAGGATCCACAATAAAGTTGTGAGATAAAAATTTTTCAAAAATAAAAATGTATAGAATCTAAAGAAACGGACAAAAATGGAATACGTATCCAGAAAGAAAAACAAATGAGTATATCATTATCTTCATCGTGGAAAAATTACCATGTATCTATCTATATACAGTTGTACATTTCATGATTTCATCAACTTCGCTAGCCATGTGAGAGTATCAAGTTCCAGGGAGCAGGGGTTAGGGGGTGAGCATGAAAGATTTAATGACTATGACAACTCAAATCTAACACGGAGTGGTATATAATTAATTAAATTTGCGTGAATTGAAGTCTATGAACCACACATCAGTCAAACCCGCAACCTAAGCAAATGAACATAGTATATCCATATAACTCCATATATGGTAATGGTACCAAATCCATATCCATAATTAAATGATAAATCAATATATATTTAGAATAGAAGTAAATTTCTTGAGTCACCTGTACTACACTATATCCTGTACGAAACCATTTTAAAAAGTTTTCCATATATGTGAAGATGCATGCAATTCACATCCTTCCTATATAAAATCTACTTCTCAAACTGCCACATTTTGCCTATAGAATTAATATGGTGTGTGTGTGACACAAAAGACCACCACTTTCTTATCTTCATATCTTCTTCGAATACCCCATTTCACACCCAAAAAGGATAATTTCTTCACAACTCTGCTTCAATGGCCTTCTTTGGCTATCTTGAAACACTACTTGGTCTCATTCTTTCCATCATGATATCCATTCGTTTCATCAAAACCAGAAAAGAGTCCGTTCCCATGCCCACAAAATGGCCTGTGATTGGTATGTTGCCAGCGATTCTCGTGAACTGCCATCGCCTCCATGATTACGTGACGGAGATCTTATCAGCAGCTGGAGGAACCTACGAGTTTAAAGGTCCCTGGTTCTGCAACATGGATATGGTGGTCACTTGTGACCCTGCCAACATTCACCATGTTTTCAGCAAAAATTTCAATAACTACCCGAAAGGTCACGAGTTCAAGAAGATGTTTGAAATTCTCGGTGATGGGATTTTCAATGCTGATTTCGAGCTGTGGGAGTTTCACAGGAGGACGACCCTGTCGTTCATGAGCGATGCCAGGTTCTACGGTTTGTTGGAGAAGGCTGTTTGGAGTAAAGTTGAAAACGGGCTATTTCCCGTTCTTGACCATTTCTCGAGACAGGGGCGTGAAGAAAGTGATGTCGATTTGCAAGATATTTTCCAGAGGTTGACGTTTGATGGTATTTGCCAACTGGTTTTGGATCATGATCCGAAAACCTTATCCATCGACATGCCTTACGTGGCATGCGAAAAAGCTTTCAATCAGATGATTGAAGCACTTTTATATAGGCACGTTCTGCCAGAGAGCATCTGGAAGTTCCAGAAATGGCTCAAAATTGGCAAGGAGAAGAAGCTGATTCAAGCCTGGAAGGCCTTCGACGAGTTCCTATATCCTCTTGTTAGTTCTGATGAACAGAAACAAGATCACAACATGCTGACAACATTCGCAAAGGCATCAGATGGTAAGAGTGATTCCAGATTCTTGAGGGACACTTCATTGAACTTAATGTTGGCAGGGCGAGACACAACAAGTACTTGCCTAACTTGGCTCATTTGGCTAATAGCTACAAACCCTTCATCTGTTAGCAAAATTCGCCAAGAAATGGAGACGAATTTGGATTTAGATAAAAAGTTCCGGTTCTTCAGCGTGGAAGAGTCGCGAAAACTAGTCTATCTCCACGGAGCATTGTGCGAGTCACTCAGGCTGTTCCCTCCTGTTGCTCTGGAACATAAGGCTCCGGTTCAGCCTGATTTTTTCCCAAGTGGGAATCACATACATGAGAAGGCGAGAGTGATAATTTCGTTCTACTCGACAGGGAGGATGGAGAGCGTCTGGGGGAAGGACTGTTTGGAGTTCCGACCGGAGAGGTGGATTACCGATCGTGGAGGGATAAAACACGAACCGTCGTTCAAGTTTCCGGCCTTTAATGCGGGGCCACGAACGTGTCTCGGTAAGGAAATGGCGTTTGTTCAAATGAGAATGGTTGCTGCCGCAATTGTGTATCATTATGATATTGAGCTTGTGGAAGGACATAAGGTATCGCCAAGTGATTCTATCATTCTCCAGGCGAAACATGGCCTCAAGGTTAGGCTTTTTAGAAGAAATTAAAGTAATTAACGTGCGATGCCTCAAGTTCATGAACGTGTACGATGATTAAAGCTCTAATTATCTGTGATAAGGTTTGATCAGTTAGATATGAGCTACGTGTACGTTCAATTTGTGCTACTACAGGTGGTAGCAAATGTGCTGTTTTAAGTATTGGTTTGATACCAAGAAAATGGTATGATGTTTTGTATTCGTCATGTCATGTGTTATCAAGTACTATCATCTTATCATTCAAATGCCAGAACGAGTGCATTCTTATTATTGAAACTTGAAGTTTTGTCTTTAGAATTAGTGTTTATATTAATATTTATTTTTGGCACAAAATATGACACCTGTGGGCTGTGCCGTGAGAGTGCGGAGCGGGGGTGGGACACTAATGTCGATGTTGGGAAAAACTTTATCTCGTTACAAAACGATGGTACCATTTTACCTTTTTAGTATCAACGATTTTCAAAATGAACTACAAATTATTCAAATCATTATGATAAAATATTTAACAAAATTACATATTAACATATTACAAATAAAGCCACTCTCTGTCAACTTAGAATGTAAAGTTTTATAATACAATTTTCGTAGATATTTTAATATTAGTTTATGAATAATTTGTAGTTCGAATTCAACTGTTGATCGCAAAAATTCAAAATGGTGCAACTATTGTGCCACAGAAGGAATGTATAATTTGTACCACAGTACCACAAATAAATAATAAAATTAATTATTTGGTCCAAACTTACACCTTCAAAGGTAAATGCTTTTGTTTGGAAGACTATGCAAGACCGTCTACCATTGAAGGTTAACTTAAGGAAAACAAGAGTCTTTTTTAGTGAACGGAGTTTCATTGCAAATGGTGTGGGAAAGAAGAGGAAACGAGTTGGCATACCCTTAGAGGGTGCTCTTTCTCAAAAAAGGTTTGAGACTTAGTCTATGATTGGCTCCAAGTAAATTGTCCAACGGGAAGTAACTTGGGAGAGTCTCTTGAGCTACATAAGGCGATGACACCTAGAGGTAGTAAAGGAGTGTGGCAAGTATTTTGGCACGGGGTGGTGTGGAATTATCAAGAATACAGGAAAAAGGAAGTTGATCATATAGAGCAACAGGTGCAGAAAGCTACAAATGAGAATAAAAGACTGGAGCCGGATTAAGGAGTTTAGTTCGTCCGGCCTAAGAGCGCGCTCTATAGTGTACAATTGGAGAAGTTGTAATTTATATGTAAAACACATTTTTGTTAGCTTACTACTAAAGCTAGTATAAATAATAGAGTATGAAGGACTTATCTGTACTGAGACTCTTTTTCATTTCATCATCAATAAACACACATTTAATTTACATTCTCTCTCACTGCAACTTCCTTCAAGCTCAAATCATTTCTCGTTAATGGAAGCTGTTGTACTCTGTTATGGTGTCACGAGCTCAGGTTGAGTTGGCGCTTCTAATTACGGTTTCGTAGCTCTTTCCAGTTCACAAGCTCAATCTCGGTGTCTAATTCAGCGATTTGTCAAGTTTGGATAGGTACATCTCCCTTCGTTGGTTGATTTGTGAGTTTATGGAAGTTCTACTTCTGTTTCTAAGCTAGGTTTGTTGCTAGTTTACTTCGATTTGAGTGATTCAGTTGATAGTGAGTTGATTCTACAAGTGTGTTTGTGAAATTGTTGGTGATTTATTATTCGATTCATTTTTGACGTATTAAGCATCTGTTATCGTTGATTGAGGTGGACATTAAGATATCGGATAACGGTGAGGATGATAAGATGTTAGATGAGTTGAATGATGAAGAGGTGAAGAAGAAATCTGCTGGTTCTAAGTCTCAGAGGTCTGTGGTAGTGCTGGATTCTTCAGATCCAAATAGTGTCTACTACTTGACACCAGCAGAGACTATGACTTCTGGTGCTACTAAGGTGTTGTTGAATGGAACGAACTTTGTTACCTGGAAGAAGGAATTTCTGAGGAATTTGTCCTTTAAGAACAAGCTCGGGTTTGTTAATGGTGATATAGAGATGCCTAAGCTAGATCATCCTATGTATATGCCCTGGGTGAGATGTAACAATGTTGTGCTCTCATGGTTACTACATTCACTCACAGAGGATATCAAAGCAACTGTTATGTTCTATGATTTTGCCAAGGATGTGTGGGATAAGGTTACTGATATGCATTCACATCCAGATGTGCTAAGAGTGTATGATATGCAGCTTGAAATTGCTACCATGTCACAAGGTATCATGATTGTCAAGCAGTATTATACTCAGTTGCAAGGTAAATGGGAAGAGTTGAGGATGTTCAGTCCGATTCCTAAGTGTATCTGTGGTAAAGGTGCAAGGAAAATTGAATGTGTTGGTTGTAATATGGAGGAAGACAGAATGTTGCAATTCCTCATGGGGCTTAACCTAGAGTTTGATAACATTAGAGGGCAAGTGCTTAACAAAGTCCCAGTTCCAAATGTTGATAGAGCCTTTAGAATTGTAGCTCAGGATGAGAGTCAGAGGTCTTCAAGGCATAAGTCAATTCAGGCAGGAGACTCTGCCACTTATGCTGTTAATGCCAAGAGAAAAGGCTATTCAGGTAGGCCTTATTGTGATCACTGCAAAAGGGATGGTCATTTTAAGGAAAAATGCTTCCAGATTATAGGATATCCACCTGGTTTCAAATTTGGTAAGAAAGGTGCATCTCAGAAAGGACATGATCAGTTTCAAGGTCAGTATCAAGGTCAGAAAAAGTATCAAGCAGCTGCTGCTCCTCACTTTGCTAATCAGGTTGGTTCTCAAGCCATGAACTCTTCAGTCCAAGGCCAGCCATTACAACAAGGAAGCATTCAACAGCAGTTAGCTCAGATGAAGTAGCATATGTCAAGCCTTTATGACATGATGAGTCACTTTGAGAGGGCACAACCAAGCAGCTCAGGTGGTAGTCAAGCTGGAGATCACAATGCCATCATCCCTTTTGAGGATGATTCTGACCAAAGTCACAACAGGATGGCAGGTACAACTCTTATACTTTCTACTAGTTTACAAGCTCCAAGCATTTTAACTAGTCTTAGAGAATATTTTGTTGTGGACACCGGTGCCACTAATCATGTCATCTATGATTCACAATTGTTTACTTCCAATGTTTCAAATGTGAATGATTATGACCAGTTACCTGATAAAACTAGGATACATGTAACTCATACTGGTAACATTAGATTGTCTGATAAGATCATCCTTGAAAATGTTCTTCTAGTTCCCTCTTTTCAAGTAAACTTACTTTCTGTTAGTAAAAATACTGATCAAGGGTGCTATAATTTCATTTTTACTCATGATGAGTGTTGTTTACAGGAAGTTTCTTCAGGGACAAAGATTGGTCTCACTAAGAGATTCAAATCTTTATTTGTCATGCATATTCCTGCCAACATTTCCTTTACGGCATTCAATAAAAAGGTGTCTCCTCTCATTGAGACTGTTTCTGCAAATGGTACTAGTTTGTGGCATAATAGGTTAGGTCATCCTTCTTTACAGAGGATGAAACTTATCAAGTCACCTGTAATTTCAGTTTCAAAAAACCATGAATGTACTGTTTGTTTAGAAACTAAGATGAGAAGGATTACTTTTCCAGATAGTGTTACTAGTTCAAATTCCATGTTTAATCTTGTACACTTTGATGTATGGGGTCCTTATGCCCAAAGTTCTTTGAATGGAAAGCATTATTTTTTAACCATTGTTGATGATTACAGTAGATACTTGTGGATTCATTTATTTCAGTATAAGTCTGAGGTTAAAGGCATCATTCAAGATTTCATCCAGTTAGTTAAAACTCAATACAATATTTGCATTAAAACCATTAGAACTGATAATGGTACAGAGTTTTTTCTGGATGATATTCTTAAATCTCATGGCATCATACATCAGAAAAGTTGTGTTTACACGCCACAACAAAATGGAGTTGTGGAGCGCAAACATCAGCATATTTTGAATGTTGCCAGAGCTCTCATGTTTCAATCTTGTGTTCCATTGAAATTCTGGGGGAAGCTGTTCTTACAGCTGCTTTCTTAATCAATAGAATGCCTGCACCAAATTTACATAATGTCAGCCCTTATGAAATGTTTTATCAGAAGTTACCTAACTATACTGATCTCAAAATATTTGGTTGCTTATGTTATAGCTTTGTTCACAAAGTTCATAGAACAAAGTTTACACCTCACAGTGAAGCATGCATTTTCATTGGTTACCCTCCCCACACTAAAGGGTACAGATTGTATAATCTTACTACTCACAAAGTGCTCATTTCAAGGGATGTTCATTTTCTTGAGCATGTTTTTCCTTTCAAAGGAAAATCTTCTAAAAACACACATGACATTTCTTCATCTGCTTCTCATGAATATGCACCTTTTCTATCTTATGATGAAGTATCTAAACTACATCATGATAGTTCATTGTCACCAAATGAAGATTGTCATGAAGAATTAATGTCATCTCCTATATCATCAAGATCAGTAGCAGATCCATTCTGTACAGATGGACTCACCTTTGATCCTGATGTACTGGATTCTCCTGTGATAGATTCACTTTCTGAAAAAGATGATGATGGACATGTTTCTTTGTCTGGAGATAGTCCTACTCCCATTTGTCAATCACCTGAGTTGTCCTACTCAGGGTCACCTGGTCCTATTGAGGATGCAGCTTCTGTTCCTCACAGTAATGCTCCTTTAATGGCTCCAGGTTCACCTCTTATACCTTTGAGACGATCAGCTAGGTTGGCCTCCATTCCACCTGGTCCACCTGTCTGTTTAAGAAGGTCTACAAGAGAGAAACTACCTAATTCCAGAATGAAAGACTTCTATTGCAATTTGCTAGCAAATGTACATGTGGCATATTCTGGAACAAGGTATCCTATTCACAAGTTTGTTCATTATGATCATTTGTCTTCTTCTGAGAGAACTTATGCTTTAAATATTATGATTCATGATGACCCCAAAACTTATGCTCAAGCAGCACCTCATTTACATTGGCAAGAAGCCATGCAAGCTGAGCTTGATGCATTATATAAAAATGGCACTTGGTCTGAGACTTTGTTGCCTGCTACCCAAACACCAATAGGTTGTAAATATGTCTATAAAACCAAGCTGAAATCAGATGGTTCCATAGACAAATTTAAAGCTAGATTGGTAGCTAAAGGGTATTCCCAGAAGTATGGTTTGGATTATACAGAGGCTTTTAGTCCTGTGGCCAAGCTTACTACTGTAAGAACCTTTTTGGCTTTGGTATCTCTCAATAGTTGGGTTTGTGAGCAGATGGATGTAGCCAATGCTTTTCTGAATGGTGATCTGGATGAAGAGAATTACATGGAACCTCTTCCTGGTTACTTGTTTCAGGGGGCGATAGCCACTAAAGCTCTTCAGTCCAAGTTAAAGCCAGTGTTAAAACTTCACAAGTCACTTTATGGCTTGAAACAAGCATCCAGGAAGTGGAATGCTAAGTTTACAGAAGTCCTTGTTTCTCTAGGCTTTGTGCAATCTGTTGCTGACTACTCTTTATTCACTAGAAGCTTGAATGATGATTTCACAACATTACTTGTTTATGTTGATGATATTATCATCACAGGTTCTTCTAGTGAAGAAGTTGATAAAGTAAAGCAACAGTTACACTCAAGTTTTAAAATCAGAGATCTAGGTGAAGTGAAATATTTTCTGGGTTTGGAAATTAGCAGAACTCGGAATGGTTTGTATGTGTGTCAAAGGAAATACATATTTGATCTTTTATCTGAAACTGGCCTTACTGACTGTAAGCCAGTGGTTTCACCCATGGAGCTTAATTTGAAATTAAGGATTTCTTCTGATCCGGTTGTCAGTGATGAAAGTCACAAGTGTCAATTACATAATTGTGAAATTCATGGTCTGACAAAAATAACCAGAGAAGATGAACTTCTTCATGATTCTTCTTTGTATAGAAAGTTGGTTGGGAAACTTATCTACTTAAATATCACTAGGCCTGACATCTCTTATGCGATAGGTGTGCTCAGTCAATTTCTTGATAAACCTACTAAAAGACATATGAGTGCAGCTTTGAGAGTGGTTAAGTATCTCAAAAATTCTCCTGGACAAGGGATTTTCTTGTCATCTTCAAGTGAAACTAAAGTGGTTGGCTACTGTGATTATGATTGGGCTTCATGTCCTTTCACTAGAAGGTCAACTACATGCTATTGTATCTTTCTTGGTCAATCTTTGATTAGCTGGAAAAGCAAAAAGCAAAGTACTTTAAGCCGCTCTTCATCAAAAGTTGAGTATAGAGCTTTATCCTTTACCAGTTGTGAAATTGTTTGGTTGAAGTCCTTGCTCAAAGATTTTGGCATTGATCATAGTCGTTCTGTGTTGTTATACTGTGACAATCAGTCAGCCATTCACCTTACCAAAAATCCAGTGTTTCATGAGAGAACTAAACACTTGGAGATCGACTGTCATTTTGTTAGGGAGAAGGTATTGGAAGGTATCATCAAGGTAGTCTATGTGTCTACAGGCTTGCAACTTGCAGACATTTTTACTAAAGCACTTTCCAGTGATCGTATCAAATTTCTCTCGTCCAAGATGTGCTTAACCAACAGGTACGCACCTCTTGAGGGGGAGTATCAAGAATACAGGAAAGAGGAAGTTGATCATATAGAGCAACAGGTGCAGAAAGCTACAAATGAGAAGAAAAGACTGGAGCCGGATTAAGGAGTTTAGTTCGTCCGACCTAAGAGCACGCTCTATAGTGTACAATTGGAGAAGTTGTAATTTATATGTAAAACGCGTTTTAGTTAGCTTACTACTAAAGCTAGTATAAATAATAGAGTATGAAGGACTTATCTGTACTGAGACTCTTTTTCATTTCATCATCAATAAACACACATTTAATTTACATTCTCTCTCACTGCAACTTCCTTCAAGCTCAAATCATTTCTCGTTAATGGAAGCTGTTGTACTCTGTTAGGAATCTTTGGCTATCTAGAAACCTTCTTTTCTATAGAGATGAAGTATTATATATCTCCATTGCAAGTGTTAGAGAGAATTAAACTCACATGTTGGTGGTGGTTGATAGGGAAAGGTATTTTGAAGGATTATGACCAAGTGAGCTCTTGGTTAATGGAACCAAGAAAGTGCCTAAATATCTAACGGAAGGTTTTGTTTGATACGAACTGTGAGGGTGTGGGTTCGATCTTTAGAAGGGATAGAGAAGTGAATGAGACGTTTTGAGGAGGCATTTTGTTTTTATCTAATGATTGACGAATCCTTTCTCTTTTGTTGTTTCATTGGCATTTATATTTGTAGGTTTGGTGGGTGTGCTTTCGGATCTTTAGATGCTACCCGGTTGAGATGTTTGGATGCCATGAAAGATGTTGACACGCTTGGTGACTTGGAAGGCTCTTTTTTGGTATGGGACGAAGTAGGATTGCTTTGTCAATCATACTTTGGGTACTTGAGTAGGGGATATCCTTTTGGATCTATAAATTCCTTCTCAATGTCTTAAACACTCTTAGATGCTTTATTGCTCACGTCTTAAATTACTTGCCACTTATCGGTCGATGAGAATAGGGTGGAGATTTAGGTAGGAACCAATTGGAGCCATCCCGGAGTTACAAGGATGGACCTCGGCGTTTGATGGACAAATGGTTGTTCCTACTCTAATTAGCTCGCCAAATTCTCATTTATTGACATAGGATGGAGGGATGTGATCCCTAGGGCTCTAAGTTGTGGTTGGTTCTCTCGATGTTGGTGAGATTGTTGGTTTGAGCTTGATGTTTTTCTCCATGTGATCATGTGTGTTTCTTCCTTGTTTGGATTGGTGTTCTCCGTGGGTCACGGAATGGCAAGGAATATAGGATAGTTCCACCGCGATAAGGAAACCGTCGTTGAATTGGAATATAGGAAAATTATTTTAAACTACTTGCCTTACCCTCTTTTTTCTCGACTTTGGATGGAGGTTTCGAACATAGAGTGAGGAATAGACTATACTTCCATCGCGATAAGGAAACTGTCGTTTGTATGGGATATAGGAAAATTATTTTAAACTACTTGCTCTATGTTTTGATCTTATGGTGCTTGCTTGTTCGATCCTTGAGCTCTCGGTTTGTGGGTGATATAGTAGACATTTGGTCATGAAGTTTGTTGTTTCCTCTTGGTGTAGTTAGTTGGACAGTTACGGCCTCCTCGAGACTTCTTTTGTATTTTTCGTTTTCGTTTTTATCGGTTTAACTCTCGAGCATTTCTCATGCTCATTTTTTAATGAAATTCTTTAGCCGATTAAAAATTATAAATACAAATGGGATGAAAAGCATGCATGTCTCATTGCTTTTAAGTGTGAAAGTTATGTTGGTTTGAGATTGACCGAAATATATGTTAGGATTAGTGAAGAAATTCATCAAGAAGATGAACACTTCTCTTGGACCTGCTTTTGATGGTGCGTTGTCTTTGTTTACTGAGACCACAGATTCGGATATTTTGAGCAACCCTAGTGAGATCGCTGCCCCCAAACTTATGAAGAGATTGGCAGATATATATTTCACGAAGGTTGCTGCTTCTGCAGAGTCTGTTTTCTCTTTATCGCCTCGTCAGGTAGCTCTTTGGAAGTCTCAGCGAGGTGCCCATTCTTCTGATTGGTTGCGAGTTGTTCCTATTTCGGGTCTGGGGCAGACTATGAACGGGAGGACTTACAGGTGTGTGCTTGGTTATCGGCTTGGTGTTGCTTTGTTTCCGGTGTCCTTGCCTTGCTCTGCTTGCTCTCGGGTTTTTGACGGGGATTTGTTTGGTGACCATGCGGTGTCGTGTGCTGGGGTGGTGGGTATCAAACACCGACATAACCTTGTTCGCGACACTCTCTTGGATGTCTGTTTCCGATCTGGCATCTCTGCTGTTAAGGAGGTGGATATTGGTTTGAGCGATGGGAGTGACAGGTCCCTCCGTCCTGCAGACTTGCTCCTTTATGCTTGGGATAGGGGACGGGATGTGTGTGTTGATTTGACCGGGTCATCCCCTTTGACACGGTCTGGGTTGGTGGACTTTGTGCCTGGCCATGCGATTGCTGTTGCTGCCAAGCGCAAGTCTGTGAAGTATCGGGACTTGTGTGCGGCTAAGGGGTATAGTTTCCTTCCTTTCTCTTTCTCGACACTTGGGGAGTTGGATGTTGATGCTGTGGATTTGCTTGTTAGAATCCGGGGTTTCGCTTTGGCTCAGGATCCTGGAGCCCGAGCTGCTCATTTTATTTTTTCTAGAGTTAGTTTTGCTATTGCTAAGGGAGTGGGAGCAGAACTTGTTTCTCGGCTGCCCACTAATTTCGTGTAAAAAAAAAAAAAAAAAAAAAATAATAATAATAATAATAAGCGATATGAATTTCTACCTTTCTCTTTCTCAACACTTGGGGAGTTAGATGCTGAGGCTGTGGATTTGTTTGTTAGAGTCCGGGGTTTTGCTTTGGCTCAGGATGTTGGGGCACGTGCTGCTCATCATATTTTCCCTAGGATTAGTTTTACTATTGCCAAGGGAGTGGGAGCACAATTTGTTTCTCGGCTGCCCTCTAATTTTATGTAAACTTTCGTTGTTTTTTATTTATTGAATTCCACTTTATAATATAAAAAAATAATAATAAACATATTCGGTCTCAAATTACCTTTTATTTTTTTAATTACTCCACGATTTAAACTATCGCAAAGGTGCTGGTCGGCGCGTCCGCCAAAAATCTTTTTTACCTAAAATTTTCAATTTTTTAATCTTTTTATTTATGGGTAAATTTTATGAATTTTTAAATTTTGGCCCCTCCAAACTTAAAAAAAGCACATATATATATATAATTTTGCTCCCTTAAAATCAATTTCTGGCTCCGCTTGGCAGAATATATCTTGTCTAGTAGGCTAGCTGACACCTCGTCTTTCGGAGTGGGTCCGAAATCGGATTAATCCCCAAATTGACAGAGACGGTTAATAGAAGTACTGACAAGCTAGTTAGTACTAACTTGTATTAGGAGTTACATGTCAAATTCCAGGTTAATAAGGATTGGAGTACTTATTAACCTTCCTTTGATCATTCGTTATGCTCAATTGTTAAATTTGGAGTACTTGTCAGTCACTAGCTAGGTGGTAGTAGGTTGCGACAACGAGTCACGTAAAGTTATGAGTTATCAGGCATCGATCAGATGCTTCATCAACATTTTATAAACGAAAGTATTACAATAATAGTAGTATATTTTTTTGGTTTTGGTCCTTATCTAATTCTATTTCATCAATATCAGTATATCACAACTCCATTTGAAGGGTTCAATTAAGTCTGGATTTATCTCAAATCTCGAACTTGCATGATAGATTGATTGATTATGATTATCAACCATACGCATTAAGTTTAGAATTAATTTATCCTTGTAAGAAGTTGTTCACGCAACTTATAAGTTACATACTTGTATCAAGCAATCTTTATAATTTTTTGCATAATGGGGGAAGAAAAGAGTCGTGTTGAATTCATTAGTGAACAATCCTTGTCTATAAACCCCATAACTTGCAACTTAAAGCGACATCCACCTTCATTTCTTTCTTCTCCATATCTATCGATATCTCTTCTTGTACGTGCATGATTGAAAATGATACCAACGAAGAGTTATGTGTGATGATCACTTTATATTAGCAAAATGATCAGATATAATAACAACGGTAGGTACTCTGCATTTTTTTTTCCTTTTTTGTTAAATCAAATAATATAGGTTTATATTTGTTTCCGAATGTGTGATGATCAATTTTGAGTTGGGTCACGTTCTTCATGTTTGAATAGATCTGAACTTTTGAACCATATTGAATTTAATTATATGTGTAAACCTGCACTCTCCATTTTGTATGAAGCTTTTTAGGTTAGGAAGCATGAATACGAATACGCGAAACGAATACGATACGCAACGAATACGAGAAAATATTAAAATTTAAAATATTATAATACGAGTACGTCAAAAATACATTTTATTTTTCTATATTTTATTATATATTTTGTTACATTATCTAAACTACAAAACACCTCAACAATATAAATAAAAATAAAAACATGTTTGGAAACAAAAACAAAAAGAAGAACGAATAAAAGAATTAAAATATCCATATAAATATGTGTTGGGCTTCAAACATTTTAAGTAATAAAGAGCAAAGGACGAGCAAATTGCTCATCCTTTTCTGGAGCATAAAGCAAGGGTGAGCAGCTCCTTTATTTATCCTTTATTTCTTTATTCTCTTTTATTTTGTTTCATCCATTCCAGCCATTTGATGTTTGCTGTTTCTTTCCTTTTTTTTTTTTTATTCTTATATAATTAATTTTTGTATTTGTTGAATAATACTTCTTGTTTTGATTGCATTCTAATTTTAACATTTATACATAAAATTTATTCGAAATTGAAGGTTAAAATCGAAATTGAAAATTACAAAATACTAACTAATAATACTTGAAAATTAAAACACACTTGCAAAAAATAAAATTACACACTTCTTATTTTAATTGAATTCTACTTTTAACATTTATACATAAACTTTAATTTATGCAAGTATGTTATAATCTTTAATCATCAAGTGTTGTAATTTTATAAGTTAATGTGACATTATAATAAATTAATTAATGATATTATAATAAAATAAAGAATGAAATTTAAAAGAAATGTGAAATAAAATGAAAAAAAGGTGGGATAAGAGAGGATGACTGTTGGAGTAGTTTGGGATGAATAAGTGAGACGCTGACGTGGCATATGAGAGAGGATGACTGATGGAGATGGCCTTATGTGCACACTGCACACACAATTTCGTTGAATGTAATGGGCCAACGACTAAAAACGTTCTCGTTTTGTTTTTCAGCTTTATCGTATTAAAAGGTTTGCTTTGTAAGTATTTAGACTCTTAAACGTTTTTAAGCTACTTAGCTTTTAGGTGATACCTATGTTTTGAAAGCCGGAACCGTAGGTCGAGCCGAACACCCCAAAAAAAGGTTGGACAGGGGTTACACTGGTTGAGCCATTTTTAGTCGATATAGCATATATAAAATATATATATGTGTACCATGTACATATAATATTCTATTTTTCATACTAAAAATAAAAATAAGTGTTACTAAAATAGTAAATTTCATAGTTTGATAAATGATGACAATTAAAACTTAGAATATAACTCAATAACTCAATTGTATTACTGAATTAAGAAAGCCAATAACTTTAATTCCAATGAATGAGTAAAAAATGTAAAAATCTAATAAATTTTCTCATTAATTAGATTAATTAATTAATTACATAAAGTAAGTGAAGAAAGTGAGAAAAGTGAAGAAACTGAGAAAATTGAAGAATGAAGAAGAACAACATTAGGAAATAGCTAGGTTTTGTGTGTTGTCCGTGGTATTTTGCGAAAAAGGGGCCAAAAGTTTTATTTAAAAAAAGGACAAAAAATCAGAAAGGCCGCCTGCTTACCGGCTTTGACCGGTTCCAGCGGTTCTATGGGTTCCGGTTCGATAGCGGTATTAGGGTTACTTTTGATCCTGATCGGTCGATCGGACCATGTTCCGAAAACATAGAGTGATAACAAAAGCAAAACTGTGCGGACTCAGGTTCGAATCGGACAATATCATACCATCGAGATGTGTTAGTTAGGCCAACCATGAGTAGATACACATTCATTAGAATATCATTAACTGGATACTGCATATTGTTTGGCAACTCATTGGTTAGATGAAAATCAAAGAAGCACATGGTTGTTAGCAAATCCAGTGTTGAATCAGAGTATAGAGCTATCTCTCACATACCTGCTGTGAAATAGTATGGCTAAATAGACTGTTTGCAGACTTTGAAGTTAATCTAAAGCTGTCAATCACTCTCTTGTGTGATAATCAATTTGCCATATACCTAACAAGAAATCCAGTCTTTCATGAGCGCACTAAGCATGTAGAAATCGACTGCCATTTCATCAAAGAGAAAGTAGAAGATGGTCTGGTTGATGTTAGACATGTGCCTAGTAAATTTCAACTAGGAGATGTGTTCACCAAAGCCGTTTCAGGAGAAAATCTTGATCTATTCTTTGGTAAGCTTGGAATCATTGATATATACATTCCCAGCTTAAGGGGGAGTATTGAAAACAATGATCAGAATGATCAAAGAAAGAAGAAGAAAGAACAAGTTTCAACAAGAAAAAGAAGAAGAACAAAAGAGAAACAGAGCAGAGCGGGAGCAAGAACACAAAAGCGGCCTATTTCACAAGTAATTGAAAAGTAATTGTGGAATTTATATTATGAAATATAAGATTTTACTTTCAAATACAAAAACACTTCTTCAACTTTTGTTAGTATTTAAAAATTAAATCTATAGTGAGTGTGAGTATAGTATTATTAGAGTAGATCAATGGATGTAAAAACATGGGCCAAAGTCCAAAGCCAAGCCGAAACATATTGTTTGGACGTTCCCATCGTGGAGTTGGGAGGATAACAGTTATTCAACATTATGTGATTATGATACCTAATTCTGAGTCTCATGCTATTATTATTTGGTAGCTAGGGGGCCTGCCGGCCTGTTTCATGAAAGCCATGACCACATCGAAGTTTCAAATCGACATGTTACAAGTGTAATAATTTGGTAAACTATATGCTTAATTTCTTTGTCTGTATCCTATTTTCTTAAGAATATTGATTAAGAATCAAAACCGACATTACCTTATTTAAGGGTTACTCTCGTACGACAAGAAAATTGGAGTTTGATTTCTCGCCAAATCATTACTAAAAACATTTAAAAAAAAAAAAAACCCTATAGTTTAACTTTTAATTTTCAACATTTTAATTTATTTTTCTCTAGAATAAAAACTACTACTATCTTCAATACTTGACGTTTTAAAATTTTTCCACTTTACAAAGTAATTGACCTTTTAGGATGCTAGCATATTTGACCTATACTATTAATAGGTTTGTTTAACTATTAATAGGTGTGTATGTGAGAGTGTTTTATACTTACTTTACTATTAATAGGTATGATGGAGCCTATAGGGGATAATGATTGTATTCCTTAATTGTTGTGCGATGCTTAAAACGACAATTATTCAAAATATGAGGGAGTAGTAAATTACATGGACATATTGTCACAGGACCCTTTTGTAACTACGGGCCCAAATGGGGGAGGGGGGGGGGGTGTCTTCCCGAAGGCTTAGACCACCCAAATCATGTCTTAGTTTCGCCAAGTGGTGCGCATACGCGTTGCCACTTCTATGTATATGCTTAATTTCCAGTGACCAAGGTAGCTCTTTAAACTTTCGACAATCCTCAATAATGTTGTGTCAGGGATGCTCAGACGTGTTATTTGTACGTAGCCATAAGTTGAAAGAAGAACACATCAAAAAAATTTATACATCAAACATTACTATAATAAATTATTATTTTTAAGCTGCCAATCTAATCTAACTCTACTTTACTCCTTGATTACCGTTTCTAAAAAAAAAAAAAACTCCTTAATTACCTTATAACTCCAAATATCTAAACCACACCACCTTATGTCTCCGTCGGAGTTCGAACCCTCAACCTCTTCTAGCTACTCCAGCACTCGAACCACCTTTCTAATCCGTTACTATAATAATTTACCTGCAAGAGTTTAACATGTTCTTCCTTGGTTATGATCCAAATTAACTTCTCATTTATTTTGTTAATTGTTTTAGCATCAGTTTGATCTCGAATTATTCTGAAAATAAAATAAAATAAAGTTATATTATGAAAGTAAAATCTTATATTTCATAATATAAATTCCACAATTACTTTTTTGAAAGATTTAGGTGTAATTCGACGTCCAATTGAGGTTTAAAAAAATAACAAATTAAACAAATAAAAATAAATAAAAATATTGGGCGGGACGAAGGAAGTAGTATTAAACATTTCAACAGCAACATCAAACTTTTATGCTCTAAACTTTTCTACTGTATTTAATGTTAGGAATTACCATGCAACATTTAATATTTTAATACTTTTTACTCTCTACATTATATACAACATCTTATACCATCTTATATCTCCGCCTAAACTGTCTTATGTGAAATTTTATTTATAATGTAACATTAAACATTAATTTCACGGAGAAACAAAGAATGGAATTATGGATCACACCACTGAGTTTAGACTGATAATTAGTTTAAAAAAAAAAGAAAAAAAAGAATGACACAAGACGAGATTAATTGAACACAGTCAAATCGCATCTATCTGGTATACAATATCATATCAATTTAAAATTCACGTCAACGACAAACTCCATCATTTTGTTGCCAACCTAAAATATTTTCACAATCACATAATCACATACGTAGTGAGTTTTTTTTTTGTCTTTGCAGATAGTAGGTATCGCATAAGATAAATAATGACTAATTAAGAATTTAATAGGAATCAAATACTCTCTAAAAAAATCAAACACGAATAATTTTAGTTTAGTTGTCCGTGCACAAGCTCGAAACTTTCCAGCTTTATATGATCACATAATTTCAAAAATTCAGCGAAAATCATCCCCGAGCTCGATTTCTACAAGACGATCGACGCTTAATAAAACCTAAAGATCAACTCGACCCATCTCATTAACACCAAGATAGAACCTGAACCACTCAAACCCATTTGATAATTTTGATTGCGAACTACATCCAAAATATTGCAATACAACAAATTCAGTTCCTATCAGTACACTGTGGTGTATGTAGTGTGGTCGAGAACCTTCCACGCAAATCGAACGATAAAAAAAGACAGATATACATATTACTAACTGGCTAACTGCTGGTTCAGGTTGAGCCCATCTCTCTTTTGTCAGGTCAGGAACAAACAAATCATTTCGCCTTAATTTCATTCATATTTTACACGGATTCTGGAAGGGTATTATATATCTAAGTATCTAACTGTACATAAACCTATCTTTCTAACTGATTTGGAATAGTATTATACTAGCCTTGTATCTGTTCGATAAAAAGTTCCATCTGTGTGTCTATATAAACTATCTACCTACACCACCAGTAACAGACTCACAAATCACTTCTACTGCCAAAAACAAATTTTCACTTTACCTTACACTCAACGTAAATGGATATTTTCCAGTATTCTGCCCTGTTTCTCATTATCCCTTTCTTGTGTCTCTTTCAATATTCCATTCACAGAAAATGTAAAAATAGCTCCAAGCCTACGAACTGGCCAGTGTTCGGTATGCTGCCGGCTATAGCTCTTAATTTGCACCGCTGCCATGATTATGCCACAGAAGTTCTCAGTCAGTGCGGCGGAACCTACGATGTGAAAGCCGGGGTGTTCACTACTGTGAACATGTTGGTTACCAGTGATCCTGCTAACATTCACTACATTTTCAGCAAAAATTTCCCGAATTATCCAAAGGGTCCTGAATTCAGGAAGATCTTTGAAATATTGGGAGATGGGATTTTCAATGCTGATTATGAATTGTGGGAGCTTCATCGGAAGACCACTCTTTCGCAGATTAGCAAGGCCAAGTTTTACAGTTTCTTGGAGAGTAGTGTTTGGCAAAAGGTCCAGACGAAAGTTCTGCCAATTCTGGAAACTTTTTCGGAGCAGGGGAGGGGTGTTGATTTGCAAGATATTTTTCAAAGGTTCACTTTTGATGGTATTTGTAAATTGGTACTGGATTACGATCCGAATAGCTTATGTAACAATCTGCCTTATGTTCCATGCGAAAAGGCGTTCAGTAACTCAACAGGACCCTTGTTGCTTAGGCATATAGTTCCTGAGAGCATCTGGAAGCTAGCAAAGTGGCTCAAAATAGGCCCTGAGAGGATGCTAATCGAATCTGCCAAAGCGTTTGACGACTTTCTGTATCCACTTGTTGAGAGAAAGATGGAGGGTGATGATATGAGTATACTTGCTGGCTTTACAAAGGCATACAAAGAAATGAATAACGATTCTTCGAAAGGTTTAACGAAATTCTTGAGGGATACTTCGTTGAACTTGATGTTGGCAGGGCGAGATACAACGAGTACTTGTCTGACATGGCTTTTCTGGCTGCTTGCTACCAACCCTTCTGCCGAAATGAAGATTCTGGAAGAGATCGAATCTCAATTGGGTGTGAAGAAGCATGGTGATTGGAGATTATTCCATGTAGAAGAGTCACATAAACTTGTATACCTCCACGGAGCTATATGCGAGTCTTTGAGACTATTCCCTCCTGTGGCATTAGAGCACAAGGCTCCAATTCACGCAGATACTCTGCCGAGCGGTCATCAACTCCGTGAGAACGAAAAAGTGGTCATCTCATTCTATAGCGTTGGAAGAATGGAGAGCGTGTGGGGAAAGGATTGTTTAGAGTTTAAGCCGGAGAGGTGGATTACCGATCATGGAAGTATCAAGCACGAACCGTCCTACAAGTTTCCAGCGTTTAATGTTGGACCGAGAACTTGCCTTGGTAAAGAGATGGCCTACATTCAGATGAAAATGGTTGCTTCTGCGATAATATATCACTTCAAGATTCGGCTTGTAGAGGGTCATCCAGTGTGTCCTAGCCTTTCTGTCATACTTCAAACCAAGCATGGATTAAAGGTGCAACTATTCAAGAGAAGTATTTGATCTGCAACTATATATGTTGAGCTAAAATTTTCTTTAGCTTCCAACAACAACATATAATATAAGGCTGATTATGCCAAAGCGAATGAAAATACTGTTCGTTATGAAGAATATTATTCGATAAATCCAAATTCCGACCATACAAATCAAACAAAATTCTACGAAGAACATGTTCTCAACAAAATAAGCAATCAATACGCAAGCAACAAGAACACATCCACATGCAATAATCAAATGAACAAATAACACAACAGAACACCAGAAATATGTGGTCTCTGGTTTGAGTATCAAACAGATATGAGCAGGGGTGGGCATTGTCGATTGCGGGGTGTCTGCCCCCTAGAATTTTAAAAAGATTTTTTTCTTTTTTTTTAGCTAATTAAATTTCAGAGTTTGGCCCCCGAACCTCCGAAATACACTTATATATGTAATTTGGCACCCCAAACTTCAAATCCTGGCTCCGCCCCTGGATATGAATCACATTCTTATGGTCATCTTCTAATTAGAAACATAGCTAGCGGGTACAAGGTAAAATGTCAAAGGATGGACGATCTACGGTACTGTCAGAGATATCAGTCGAACTCGAAGCTACCAACGAAATTTACACGAATTGGAATGAACAGTGAAAATAAAGTTTGATTGAAAGCTTTTATAAGCAACAGAAAACCATCGTTATATGCACGTACACAGGAGCCGCATGATGAACTAACAGGTTACTTATGATCCAACGACTTAGTCTTTGATCTGTGCAATAAAGTGTTACTAAAAGTCTAAAACAAACTAACAACTTGTGTTAAATTCCAAATCAGTCCCTGAGGTCTTTAGAATCATCAAATACACACCGTATATAAATTATACATACAGTAAATAGATCATTCGCACAACTAACGACAACGTTAAAGCCCATTTTAAAATTTCAGAAGGGATTGACTAGAAGTACAAGCATAACCGAAATTATTTATTTGTTGTATTAATTCGTGGAGGAAAAAAAAACACTGGAATTAAAAAGATTAGAGTTGACTGGGACAGTGAATTAAGTAGATAGAGAAAACTGGATACTTGATGCATGATATGACTTGATTTGAATTTGCATGATTGAACATTTCAACTAATTAATCAAACTTTGCCAATCTAAATAATTAGTAGTAGTAACAGTATAGAGCACGAAACCCCATTGTGAGCCCAAAATTAATGTACTTAAGCTTTAAGATGGATGACAATATATAGCACTACTAGTTACGTACGTACGTTGTTGGCCCATAGTTCTAATGGCTTGATGCACTTGGTCCTTAATGCGCTGAGCATCAATTTCCTGCTAATAAATTTCTCGGACAATGATCGATGTCCCTGTAGATCACTGTTTAGCTAGCAATAGCATATTTTGTTTGGGAGCGAAACAGAAGAACTCAAATGAAAACCAGACATTTATAATTTCAATTTTTAATCTACTAACTGTGGCCTTTATGTTGCTTTACTTAGCTAGTTTACTCGTAGTTCGAAAATATATTATACAATCTCTGAACTTTGTTTATATATCCGTTATTTATTTTGTTTGGATAAGATAGCTAGATCCTACTCCCTCAATTTTCTCAGAAGTGTCATGTTTTGACCTTTTTCGGTCAACAGATTTCAACTGTGACTCCCGATTATTCTTAAACTATAATGATGAGGTATTTAACGAAATTATATTATGAAAACATAGAACCCAAATTTTCATAATATAATATCGTTAAATAATTTATTATTATAGTTTAAGAGTAATCGAAAGTCAAAGTTAAAACCTGTTAACCGAAAAAAGTCAAAACAAGACACTTTTGAGAGAACAGAGAGAGTATTAATTAACTACTAAGATATCATTTGCCACTAAATTTAAACTTACTAATTTAAAGAGGAGAGTAAACGATATTTCACTATTTATTGGTAAAGTCTCAAATTAACTTAACTGGAAATCTAAATACTAAATTGAAGAGAGGGATATGTAACCTCTATAAATTGATTACCAAAGAGTTCGTAAATCTCTAATATAATACTCATCTGTCCAGATCAATTCTTTACGTATTCCTTTTCTGGACGTCCTAATCAATTTTTTACGTTTCCATTTTTGGAAAGTACCTCACATCCCATCTATATTATTTTAAATATGGACCCCACATTTACACTTCTTTATCTCCACTCATATCTCACACTTTTTTAATCAACTACCCCACATTTACATACGATATTAATATAACACTACCAAACAAAATTATTCATTAAAAACCGTGCAAAAAGCAAACGTAGACTTATCATCGGGACGGAGGGAGTAGTATTTCTTTTGAGTATAGATTGGCTCATATTACAAATTATCAAGCTATCAACTAAACAAGGGGCTCCATTTAGAGCTATGAGCTATCACACATACTCCTCCAGCACAGAAAAATGCCTCTTCGATGTGTGATGCATGTACTATGTCCTCATTGCCTGGAATATGTTTAGACATAGTTATTCGATGTTTGAGCTACTAAGCCGATTTATTTATGAAGTTTAGAAGTTGATGAATAAAGTTATTCTTTATCGAGAAATTGCCTTTCCGATTAGCATCTATAATAAGTCTATCTCCGCACCGGACTACCGGAGGGAGAGAGAACCTGCTGCTTTCGTTAGTCATTATGTTCTCATCCACTTTGTTTCATCTTCGTTCTGAACTAACCAATAGTAATTCACAATTGTCAAATCTCACTGATTATTATTTCTTTAATTCACTATTTTTCGTTATTGATTCGTAAAGTTCTATTATCTTCGTCTCAAAATTAACTATTTTAAGTTCAGTTCAGATCAGTTCAGATGCATTAAGTTCAGTTCAGATTTGCTTAGTAGTATTTTATATTACAAATAAGTTCAGTTCAGTTCAGTTTATTTTCATTCAATTAAGTTAAATTCAATTCAATTTAAATCAATTCCGTTTAGAACACAACCTAAACCCCCACAATACATCCAACATATACTATCGCTACCCGACAATAATGTTTAGGTCACAGGAAAAGGATGTGTCTAGAGGATGGCTCCATGATTTAAAATGACACGTTAGTAACATTAATATACAGGACAAGTTCCATTCGAAATATAAAATATCGATCACCACAGCCACAAAAATTGTACACCTATTTCGCGCATGTCAATAGATTAAAATTCTTACAAATTAATATTGAAAAATATTTATGTACGATCGATGCATATCAAAAGTTGAAGTTTTTGTGATACTATCCGACAAAAAAATATATATAATCATTCCATCTCAAAACAACAGTTGCATAATTTGATTTTTAACACAAAAAATAAAAAGAGTTAAATATTGAATTATATTTATTAGTGTGGGTTGATTTTATTTTATTAGGGAATTTGTAGCTTATGAAGTACAGTGATGGATTAGAAAATTATTATTAACATGTCTAAATATAGAAAAAAAATAAATGGTACAACTCTAACGGAACGTTTAAAATGACAAAATGGTGCTACTGTTCTGAGACGGTGGGAGTGTACAGGACTATGAAATGAAATAATAAAAGTGAAAATTGGGTGATACTATCTGAAAAAAAAATGTATATATTATTAAAGTTCACTTTAGAAATAGAAATGTAGGTGCCTAAATATGTCCCGTTCACGAACTACAAATTTGGACGTTTTTTAGAGTGCTCCTAAGATAATTAAGTCCGACATCTATCACTACGTGCCGACTTAAATCATCATCGATGAATGAGAGGTGCAGATTTCGATCACCGATGGAGCATAAGGTTTAGAGTGTAAGACATTTATATATGAGTAGTTGTAATATTTGACATTTCAAAAAAAAAAAAAAAAAAAAAAATCATCATCAATTTATGGAGTCTCATCAAATACCATATGGGTTGACCAAAGGGCAAGGTCCGACACCTATTCCTATTGGGCCGACCAGAGGGCATCTAGGTAGTAAAAAGTGAGCAAGTCTAAGGAACAGATACGTCCCGCCGACGTAATCTTACATAGGCCCGACCAAGTCACCCGAACTTTACAATTGTACCATGGCGGACCTCCAATAACATAGATGAGCGGAATACACCCAAAGCTGTCTATAGTGGGCCGACCTAGTAACTTATGACTCGGACTATTGTCATCCTAGGAAGTGGCTAAGGAGTCAAAGGAAGATGCAATGACTCGGGCCATGTGAGCTAGTTGTCCGAACCCCAAGGTCGGACGCTAGATTGGACCAAACAAAGGATCAGCGTTCTAGAAGTCACTTAAGGTAGTGAAAAGACTAAAAAGCGCCACAACAACCATAATTTAGGAAATGGTCGAGGCCCATTAGATATTAGATGGACCTAAATATCTATGTGGCTCGATCTATATCGTACACTTGTCGCAATACCAAGAGTTGTTGCCCCTATTTTGGTGAAAGCAAATAGTTTCAACTTCTAATGCCCAAGGTAATCAACAATCAATCATTGATTAATGTTACACAATTATATCATTCCTAGCTACTAGAGAAGTCACAACTCTATTCGTAAAGTCGGCTTCTCAATTTGACCTCAAGACAAACCGGGTCCAATTTGTACTAATTAACCTCTCCTCCCTTCCATCATTCAATCTTTATTTCAGATCCTAATATCTCTCACATGGATTACACTTGATTTGAAAGACGACGCACTTGAAATCAAAACTTAGACGAATTATCCTAAACACGAACTCCCTCCGGAACAACAAGAAAGATTACAACGGACGAAATGGAATATACGAAGTATAATACAGTGGGTGTCATATATATCTAATGGACGCATGATTACCGCTGCAGTCCGCAGAGATACAACTAGAGCACATATATACAGTAGGTAGATTCGTCATTATTGCGATTTGCGACCAACACAAAGGACTGCGGTCGAGAATCGTCCACGCGAAATCAGAAAGTTAAAAAAGCAGGCATGCATGCCGGCCCATTTACGACAATCAGGCTAATCAAACTAAAAAACAGATGATGTACGTACCTTTCATTACACTTCACGATCGGCACAGTTAGCCAGATCATCTTGCAAGTTGCCATCAAAAAGGGAGCTAATAAATTCTAGACTTCTAACTGTTCGAAAAAGTGGTCATCTCATTCTATAGCGTCGGAAGAATGGAGAGTGTATGGGGAAAGGATTGTTTGGAGTTTAAGCCGGAGAGGTGGATTACCGACCATGGAAGTATCAAATACGAGCCGTCCTACAAGTTTCCAGCATTTAATGTTGGGCCGAGAACTTGCCTTGGTAAAGAGATGGCCTTCATCCAGATGAAAATGGTTGTTGCTGCGATCATATATCACTTCAAGATTCGGCTCGTAGAAGACCATCCAGTTTGTCCTAGCGTTTCTGTCATACTTCAAGCCAAGCATGGACTAAAGGTGCAGCTGCTTAAGAGAAGTATTTGATCATATGTATACTTGTGAAGCAAAAAGCTTCTTGTGGCTGCAAACAAACAAATATTTGCATGATTATGTAACAATTAGGAATGAAAAAATGTTTGTGTATGTTAATTACTTAATTTACACTAGTCTGTGGTTGTAATTTTCCTTCACAATTATAATGATTACTAATTGAAATCTTATCTTATGTTTGTAATTGAAGTTTTGTGAAGTGTTTTTGTTTAAGGAATACTATGTATAGAAATGTGAAGTTTAGCTCGATTTTTGTAAAGTACAAGTATCAGTCAACTTCTCATCTCGAGATTCAGCAGGAAGCGTTGTTAAGAGGTGACGTGGTTTAATCGGATGGCTGAGATTCAGAGGCTTAGGCGGGAAAAGTTGTTACAGCAAACAGTTGTAAATGGTGTAGCTTGATTCACTTTTGTTCTCTTTGGTTCCGTCAGAATAGAACACATTTCTGCAAAACACAACACAATCCACAACTCATTTGATATCATAGGGGAAACTAGAGAGAGATGAAAGCAATGTTCGCCATTGCTGTGCATGTTGAGGACTGGTTCATTGGTTTCTTTTAACTTTCTTGTGAGAGTGAAGAAGATCTCAGTGTGTCCTCGGTGCAGTAGAAATTTAGATTCCGAAGCATATAAATCTGTACTCCCTCAGTCCCACGGTAGTTTACCCACTTTGATTTTTCTCGGTCAACAGTTTTCAACTTTGACTTCCAATTAATTTTAAATTATAATAATATCGTATTTGACAAAATTATATTATGAAAATATAAGACCTAAATTTAATATAAGTTTATTAAATATTTTATTATTATACTTTAAAAATAATTGAGAGTTAAAGTTAAAAGTTGTTGACCGAAAAAAGTCAAACTAGATAGTTTCAAACGGACAGAGGGAGTATTCTATTTTGCGCTTAATTTCGTTTTGTCAAACTTAGGGTTCTTAATTAGTTTGTGATTTGGGGATTTGTTCAATAAGTTTGATTTGATCTTGAATTCTTGCAGACAGGTTAATTAAAGTTTAAGAGGAACAAGAATGTCATGACAAATGCCAACAGTAACTTATAATGCACGTTTACACTAAAAACGTTTATGAAGCAATTATAACAAACATATAGATTAAATTATGAATAGACTCGATAAAATGATAGCAACAGCAAACTCATTATCACAACTCACAAGTTTAAAGCTTCATAAACATGACAACGCCACCATAGACCATCCAACATTTTTTCTAAAGATAAAACGTGAATAATGAAAACCTAACTAATTAAGCGGCTCTTCAATAAATGAATCTTAATAAACTAACACAATGGCCCAAGTCCAATTTCACATTCCAAGTCAGTGGGGGGAAGCAGGTTGGGAAAGGTCATTTCATATCACGTGTCAATGACTCAAAGGGTAAAACTACGATCAAATGGGTCAAAACTCATTTCATATCAAATGTCATGCCATTTTGCATGTAAAGAGTACCACACGTGTAAACTTTTAAACGGGTAGCCCGTACCCGCTAAACTAAATATCGGGTTGAGATTCGAATCCAAGCTATGAAATTATTCTCCTACCCAACCCATATCCGAAGTTAATTCAAACAACTAAATGGACAGTTGGACACTCCCAACTAAATTGTTCTCCTACCCAACCCAATCGATTGAGATCCCGACCTGACGTGGAAGCCAAATATGGAAAAGCTTATGACGCTGAAGAATTAAAGTGCAGTATAGTGCAGTGTATTCTTTAATTCAGTTACCAATTAACCGAACGAACACTAAAGATTTGGCGTCGAGAACCTAATAGTATACTCCGTCCCATCGTAATTTATCCATTTTGACTTTTTTCGATTAACAATTTTAAACTTTGACTCCCAATTACTCTTAAACTATAATGATAAAATATTTGATGATATCATATTATGAAAATATAGAATCTGAATTTTCATAATATAACTTTATTTAATATTTTATCATATAGTATAAAAGTAATCGTGAATTAAAATTAAAAGTTGTTGATTGAAAAAAGTCAAAGTAGATAAATTTTACTGGAACATATTAGGGAGTATCTTCTTCATTTATGATGAATTGATGATCAATGAATACTTCAACTTGCACGTGAGTAGTAGGAGCTTAATTGATCCTGTGGTTGGGGACTGGGGCCTCTTGAAAACCTAATAATTTGGACGCAACACAAGTAATTTTCTTTCTCTTTCGCCAATAATTCCAATATTTCAATATATATCTATCTTCAATAATTTATTATCAATAAATATGCACGAATGATGTTATGAAGAAGACGTTTCTCTATACTTGGCAGTGAGATTAATGATTAATTCAATCCCACCCCCACCTAACTAGAGAATGGATCGACCGGTGTTAACTAATTAATTAGCACTACTAACTAGTTACAATACTATTTACGTTTCAATTTTCAAATACTTAGAAGTTAGATCTACTTACAACCTGAGTATATACATAATCGTTCATCGTTCATGTGTGGATAATCATTTGAGCCATCTCCTAACACTATTATATTTAAAAAATAATTCTATTTTATAAATGACTTTCAAATCCTCAAATTCTCGTACATTGGGTTTGATGACATATTTGACGTATAGTGTTAATTAGCTACTCTAGTAGTGAGTATTACTTTTCCCGACCAGTGCGAAGGGAGTTCTCAAAATTATCCATTATGGACTGAAAACCACATAATAGAAAATAAAGACAACTAATGACAAACAATTACAAATTGATCCACGAGATTGAAATTTTTAGAGGGGAGATTGAAGTATTTAGAGGGGTTGAGGGTGAATGGGGTGTGGGTTGATGATGTGGAAAAAGTAAAAATTGGGGTCCGCAATCACTTTATGAGTCGTTTCTGTAGTGTTCCGGATCGTCTTTTGCATCTGGGCGGTTTGGAGTGGCCTAAATTATCAGACGGAGACAGATTGGATCTTGAGTTGGAGTTCGGCGAAAAGGAAATAAAAGAGGCAGTTTGGAGTTGTGGTTTGGATAAAAGTCCGGGACCGAATGGTTTTACTTTCCATTTTTACCGGTTCTTTTGGGAAGATATTAAGGAGGATGTGGTGAGATTTGTGAAAGAATTTTATAGGAATGCGAGATTGGTGAAAGGTTTGAATAATTCGTTTATCACTCTTATACCCAAAAAGAGGAATCCGGTTGCGGTGGAGGATTTCAGACCTATCTCATTGATTGGGAGTGCCTACAAGATTTTGGCAAAGCTATTGGCAAATCGGCTTTGTAAAGCTTGAGGGTTTAATCTCGTTGAATCAAACGGCGTTTGTCGGTTCACGTTCTATTCTTGAGAGTGTTGTGGCGGCAAATGAGGTAATTAATGATGCAAAGAAGAAGAAGAAAAAGCTACTTGCGTTCAAGATTAATTTTGAAAAAGCCTATGATACAGTGAGTTGGAGTTTTTTGGAGTTGGTAATGAGAAAGATGGGGTTTGGTGATCTTTGGATTCGCTGGATTTTGAATTGTTTATCTTCGGCGACTTCTTCGGTGTTGGTGAATGGGAGTCCTAGCAAATAGTTTGAGTTAAAGAGAGGTTTGAGGCAAGGTGATCCGTTATCCCCGTTCCTTTATCTTTTAGTGGCGGAGGGGTTGAGCTTGATGGTGAAGAAAGCTTGTTCCAATGATTTTTTTATTCCATATAAGGTAGGGAGGGGGGATTTTGAAGTGTCTCATCTTCAATTTGCGGATGATACCATTTTTTTTGGTGAGGCGGTGGAGACTAATATTGTGGCAATTAAAACTGTACTTCGGTGTTTTGAAGGAGCGTCGGGGTTAAAGATTAACTATGGGAAAAGTTGCATTTTGGGGTTCGGTGTGGGAGAAGGACAGATTGCGGAGTGGGCCAGTAGACTCAATTGTAAAGTTGGTTCTTGTCCTTTTACTTATTTGGGTTTGCCTATTGGTGATAAGGAGAATGGGATGAAAATGTGGAAGGTGGTTGTGGAGAAGGTGGAAAATAAATTGAGTAAATGGGCGAACAAAGTACTTTCTTTCGGTGGTCGTATTACATTGCTGAAATCAGTGCTCAGATCCTTACCTTTATACTTCCTTTCCTTTTTTATGCACCTTCATCGATTATTCATGATCTTACCTCTCTTCAAAGAAACTTTCTTTGGGGTTCTTCTCTTGGGGGGAATAGAAGGGTTGCTTGGGTGAAGTGGGATGTGGTTTGTAGGTCTAAGGAGTTGGGAGGTTTAGGAGTCAAGGATCTTAGGTTGTTTAATGTTTCGCTTCTTGGGAGGTTTAGGAGTCAAGGATCTTAGGTCGAACTCTATGTGGGTTAAAGTAATTGTGTCCAAGTATGGGAGGGTTTGGGATAATGTCTTAAGAATTAAGAGTGGGAAAGCTCCTTGTCAGTGGTGGTCTGCGTGGTGGAAGAATTTGATTGTTAAAGTGGCGTTTAGTCCTTGGTTTCTTAGTAATTTAAGAAAAGGGGTTGAGTCGGGGGCTTGTACAAAGTTTTGGGTGGAACCTTGGATTGATAAGGGCGTTTTACTTTGTGACCTTTTTCCTAGACTTTATGCGATTGAGAGTAGGAAAGATTGCTTGGTGTCGGATAGGATTGGTAATGGGTTTAGATGGGAGTGGTATAGAGATATTTCGTCTTGGGAGAGTCAACTTGTGTGTAATTTAACATCTTTATGTTCGAATTTTCTGCTTCTAAACAGGTTCCTGGATGATCAGCGGTGGTTCTTTGCTGGAAATGAATCATACTCGGCCAAGATTGGGTATTGTATGGCGGCTTCTTGTGATCATAACTTGGAGGTTACGGCTGGTGCGCAGGGTATCAAGTGGAAGGATGCTATATGGGAGTCTCTTGTCCCTTTAAAGGTGAATGGGCTGTTGTGGAAATTGAGTTGGGGTCGTCTTCCAACGCTGGATAATCTTAAAAGAAGAAATATTCTACATCATGATACGGTTTCGATGTGCAGATTATGTTGGGAGGGAGAGGAGAATGCCGACCATCTGTTTCGAACTTGTAAGTTTGTTTGTGAAATATGGAAGGCTATTGCTATTTGGTGCGATTTTAAGATGTTGTCTTGCTCGTCTTTAATTGATCTTATCAATGGTGATTTTCTGAGTTCTTTTAGCTTAAACTGTCGGTTGAGAACTGTATGTATCCAAACTGTTGTGTGGTGGGTTTGGAAAGCAAGAAATGGTGTTTTTTTCAAAGGGGAGGTGTGGAATATAAGTCAAGTTGTTGATAAAATTAAAATCAGTATGTGGAATTGGCTGAGGACTAGAGGAGGTTTTGTTTGTGGATATAAGCTTACAGATTGGCTTCTCCATCCTGATAGATGTTGGACTGTCAAGAACTAAGGAGGATTTTTTTATCATTGCTACCTGCTGGGTTCGGCTTCCGTTGCTGCTGTTGATGTTTTCTAGCGCAACTTGTTGGGCGTTTCAGTTGCTGCTGTATCCTTTTCCCTTTGCGCGGCTGTTCTGGGGTTTGATGTTTGGGTTGAGGCTTTTGTAGTGTTTATGTTGGTGTTTAATCTCAAGGCTTATTGGGGGTATCATGGGCTTATCTTTCTCTTGTGACTGTTCCGTACACCAATGGAGTTCATCATTTTTCGATTAAGCTAAGTTCTCTAAACTTGCTTCGAAAAATATTCCACTCCGTTGGACTTGGCTAGGATTGTTGGGTCAGTCCGTCATCCCCTAACTCTTGGCTTCTTGCTAGTAAGATAGACATACTAGACGACGGGGGTGGTCAAGTTTTGGTACGGTCTTAACGGGAGTTGAGTTGGACATGCTTTTACGCTCGGTTTGGTTTGGGATTGAACTTTTTTGTTTTTTCCTTGTGCACCTCTTATGCACCCCAATTTGTATTATCATTTTTGTTTTAAGATTAATAAATTTTTTTGCTGTTTCAAAAAAAAAAAACATTTTGATCCACGAGAATTTAATCACAGACAAAACTAAAATGTTAGAGATTACCCTTATGCACTTCTTCAATTTTTCAGAATCAAATTATTTATTAAAAAAATATGTGGAGTAGTGGAGTTTTGGAAAAATAGCACCAGTTGCAGAAATTGAATTTTGGATCAGAATGTAATTGTCGATCTATATGTGATTTGGTACACTAAGGCTCTGTTATCTTCGTATGAAAATTAATTATTACCTCTCAATTTATCGGTAAGGTTTCCATTTTATTCCGTGGACTTTTTTAGTTCTGGTTTAACCTCATATTATTTCCAAATCATACCGAAAAATTAAATAATACATTATAGTGTGAAAAAGTATAATCATTAATAAATATGTAGTCCCTCTCATTTAAATTACATGTCATTTTAGACATTTACGTACATACATATATTTAAGAAAAAATTATTTCCGCTATTCTTAAGTGCTTTTGTCCTAAGCCCCTCACGAAATTCTTTTATCATGTTTCTCATTTTGTATTCATATTCTTAAAGGCACAAGGTAAAAATAGCTTATTTAAACTTGTATTCAAATTTCCAAAAATGTAACTATACTTCCATTTATGTACACTTGCATCACATTTTCTGAAAAAGAAAGAAAAAGAAAAGAATAAGAATGAATACATGTGATATTTACTATTTAGCCCTTCCAAGATCCGACCGTTGCAAAATTCAAATAAATGATCAACTCGACCGTTCGTTCCTTTCCACAGCATCACACACTCAGACGCTCCCTCCCCTGAAACTCATCAATTCTTCTCCTCTTCCAGAAAATCTGAAACCACATCAAATATATACATGGCTGAACCCTCCGAAACCAATCAATTATCATCATCAATAATGGAGTCCAAGCCCCTTCACCCTCTCCACCAAATCGCCCAAACCCCAACCCACAAGCTCCTCCTCAAACAATGGCTCAAAGAAGAAGAGCTAATCCTCAACCGCATCACCCTCAAAGAAACCCAAATCGACTCCACCCGACAAGAGATCACCCAGCTCTACTGCCTCTACTTCCTCTTCCACTCCACCGCCCTTCTCCTCCTCTTCTCCGCCGCCTCAAACGCCGTCAGTGAGAATTTCTGCAAGAAATCGTGGATCCCGACTCTCTGCTCGCTCTTGTTTTCGATGGGATTCATCTGGGCGATCCGGTATAAGACTGACGTGGAGGCGCATTTGGAGAAGATGCTGGAGAGGGAAAAGGAGGATTCGAATCTGTTGGCCAAGTGTGTGGAGGAGTTGAAGAGGAAGGGTTTGGAGTTCGATTTGCTCAAGGAGGTCGACGCTTTGAGAAGGGCGAAAAGCTTGAGGGTTGAGTCGAAGCCCGTCAGGAAGTGGTCGGCTCGGGATTTCGTTACCCTGTTTCTGTTTACTGTGTCCTGTTTGGTGCTTGGTCTCACCAGGATTATTCTCTGTGGTTAAGTCATTCTGCAATTTGCAGTTCTGTTATTGGGAGGTTATAATTGGAATTAGAGAAATTGGGTTCTTGCAGAACTTTTTGTTCAGCTTTT
This sequence comes from Plantago ovata, assembly GCA_028274465.1. Lineage (NCBI taxonomy): Eukaryota > Viridiplantae > Streptophyta > Magnoliopsida > Lamiales > Plantaginaceae > Plantago > Plantago ovata. The sequence continues at coordinate 37,283,170 of CM051455.1, read as the reverse complement.
GTGGGATGTTGTTATAGAATCAGCAAATTGATGTAACCTGGAAATCTTTTCCAGTTTTCAGTTTATGAGTTTAATATATATATATGAATCTTTTTAATTGCTTTCTGAATTGTTTCCTATTACTTTTTGCAAGAGAATCAAAATCAGACAAATTATTCATTTATCAACAAAATTATCAAATCTGTAGTACATGAATTTGGTCTTCAATCACAAACACAATACAAAAAACAATAATTTCGCACGTCACCATCCGTTTGAGTTTTTGGTAAAGTTGGAATTTATCGAGTGTAATATAAACAAAAACAGATATTGATCATCACCTGCCTTCACCAATCGAATCATGAAGAATAGGTCTGGCAAGGTTCATTGGCGAATGCATGGTTTGGATCGGTTACCATGGTTGAACTTGTAGAACTGTTGACATGACTAGCATCTGTATTTGGAGTACCACTAAAATCCTCACTCAGGAAGGTTGTCGTGTCCTTAAACTTCCAGTCAGTTAGGTAGCCTGGTCTGGAAGTGATAGCGCCCACCTCTATATCTCCAGAAAGCATAGCGAGGACACGAGACATTGGAGGACGTAAGTTTGGGGATGTTTGTGTGCATAGTAAAGCTGTATTGATGATCCTTTTCACAGCTACTTCATCGTGTTGGTATAGAGTGTGGTCGACCAGTTCAAGTTCCCTCTTGCTTTCGTGCAGGTTCCATGCCTGTAAAGAACAAACAAGTGTGTTAACGAATACTACACCATAGACAATCCAGAAATCAGCACTAAACAAGGAAATAAAATAAGGTTGTGAAACATCCCCTTCTTTATTAGACCAAGAACAAAGAATGTATGTTGAAAAGTGGAAGAACGCTATACCAATTCGAGAAGGTATGTCTTGTCGTCTTCCAAAGTTGAGTCTGTATTTGGCCTTCCACTGATTATTTCTAGAGCTACAACTCCGAAGCCAAATACATCAGCCTTTTCAGTCAGCTGTCCACGAAGAGCGTACTCTGGTGCAAGATATCCTCTGCATTAATTCACCAAACAAGTTCATTAAGGTACTCAAATAGCATAGGGTCATCAAAAGGAAAGGAAAAATATTGAAAGCTTCGGTTATTAATCTCACATTGTTCCTGCAACTCTAGTACTTATATGAGTCTTTTTATCATCATACAATTTGGCCAACCCAAAATCTGAAATTTTAGGTGTGAGGTCACCATCAAGCAGAATGTTACTAGCTTTCACATCCCTGTGCACAATACGGATTCGTGATTCCTCGTGAAGGTAAGCAAGGCCTCGTGCTACTCCCAAGCATATCTCATAACGCATAGGCCAGTCCAGATATAAACTATTAGTCCCTGTGCCATTTAAGTAAGAAAAAAAAAGTAAAAATCAAAGTGCATAAAGTTCTGTTATAATACGAATGCATAAATTGCATCAGACTTACCAACTCCAAATAGTAGCTGATCAAGACTCTTGTTTTCAAGATACTCATACACCAGCAAGCGCTTGTCTCCTTCAATGCAGCAACCATATAACTTCACAAGGTTTTTATGTTGAACGGCTGATATAGTAGCAATCTCTGCCACGAACTGACTCTTTCCTTGATGTGACGCCACAGATAATTGTTTAACTGCTACTTCTCTGCCGTCTCCTAGAGTTCCCTATACACCAAACGAGTAGATGTAGATGTCATATACGTATATAATAACTTTGGGCAAGGAAAGAGGAGAATTGTCTCAGTGTACAACATAGCTTTCATGTTACAGGAACAGGAACATAAACATTGATGACTTGTTGAACCCTTGGGATGACCAAACAAAAACCTACTGCATATTAAGGACTAAATCCTTGAATGTTAGTTTCTGGTTCTCTACTTTAACATAGTCACTTATTGTGTCATCACCTTGTAAACTGGTCCAAATCCTCCCTCTCCGAGCTTGTTATCTGGATTGAAGTCATTTGTTGCTGATCTGAGCTCAGCATAACTATATGTATATGGTCGTGCATCAATACCCAACAACTCTGCAAATTATTGGAAAAATGTTAGTTTTATTCTGTATGAGAGAAGTAATTTGGTGTACTGTACTAATTATATACCTTCATCCTCAAATTTTCTCTGCCTTCTCCTTTTTTGGAACACATAACAAAAGGCAGCTAGGGCAAGCAAACTTATCACACCAACTCCCACGACAATTCCCGCAATGAGACCAGTCCGGTTACTGTTATTACCTCCAGGAGGAATGTTTCGGACAGTTGGAATAAAATCTGCAGATAAGTGTTATACAAGTCCGTTTAAGACATCATGCGGTAATAAATAGGGAGTTAAGAGAGAAGAAAATAAGTGGAGAAAGTTCTCTGGAGTGATAGATACCTAGAGGTTCGGCACTTATGGCTGAAATGGCCGGTCCATATGTACCTGGAAGAGGTACACAGCAAGTCCCCTTACCAGCCCAAAAGAGATGGACTTCAATATAGTTATTCCTCACTGAAGCAGTGAAGTTCCTTGTAATAGCTCTTAAAGATGTTCCACCAGCTTGTCGCTGTATGTCAAAGTCTCGTAGCACCCGATTTCCCTGGAAGATTTAAAAAGTGGTTATTGATTTTCACTTTCCTTTTCTAGAACATATATCCAGTTTCTGATCCCATCAATCATAATTTGTCCATTTTCCATTTGGAGCATAGATTAAGATGGGTTATACTAGCAGAAATTACTTATACTTCACAACAGACCTGGATATATATATCAAAAACACGTCTTCCAAGACTCCGCCATGACCTAGTATTTAGAATTTGCGACTCTGCAAACTGGAGCCTAACGGTATAATTCCCATTCTCAAGGCCTAAGCCATAGTATCTCAATGATCCAGCTGAAACTCGAGCAGTTCGGAACAACTCAGAATCCAAAGTATTTGTGAACTGTGACTGAGAGAAGCTCTGATACTGCGGAGGATTGCCATTAGATGGCAAACCAGCATTGCTAACACCCCATCTTCTTGCATTAGTAACATAATATGTTGCTGGACCAAGAGTCTCATTATCGGATTCATATGTTACTTGATCATTCCCCCGAATTTGTAAACCACCACATTTGACAGCAAAGGTGGAATCTGCAGATTTTTTTATCCAGAACGAATCATTTCAATGTAATTAATGCTCTTACATAAAATAAAATAACTTTAAAATAAATCAAGGAAATGTCACCCACAAATAGGTTGTCCTCGTCCGCAGGGAAAGTTCCTTTGAAGACAATCCAGTCCAGAAGGCAAACCGCTGTATGAAAGAAGTTGATGTACTTGAGAATCAATATTCAAGAAACTATATATGAGCTACAGATACATAAAAGGGAGATATGATTTAGAACTTCACCTGATGTCAGAATTATTAACTGTGAAGTTGTTGGCAACAAAATTACTGCAAAATATATAGTTCAATCAATATGATGAAGTGAGAAATATGTCATAGAATTAATGTCATCAAGATTTAAGATTATACAGTTGTAAGTTTCGCTGAGTGATCCAGGAAGGAAAGGTCCCAGACAAGTTGTTGTATGATATATCTCTGCGGAAGTACAGTAAGGTTGTTAATTAGAAACTATTAGAAGTACGTCGTCTTGACTTGATTTTGTTTTAATATACCATCTTCTTTCTCATACTTGTGAATTCATAAAGCTTTCAAGTACACATGATCATAGCATAATGACTTACATATTCACGAGATTTGCTCTCTTTTGGGATGGTAGTGCACCAGTCAAAGCGTTATTTCCCAGAAATCTGAAGGTTGAAGATAACACAGAATGGTGAGTGAGTTTTTCCTTACAAGTATAGTTCCTTGATTTTGCCTAACAAAGAATGGTGAGTGAGTTTTTCCTTACAGGTATGTAAGCGAGCCGAGATTGAAAAGAGAATCTGGGATTCTTCCTGTCAAATTGTTGAAGCTCAAATCCCTGAAACATGAAAAAAACACCCCCGCATGACTAATTAACACTGAAAAGACAAGCAAAAATAAAACGAAGTAAGAGAATAAGTGAAAGTGTAACATATGTTGTAGAAACTAGAAAGGAATCCCTAACATGTTGTAGAAAATCATAGCATAATGAAGATTCTTACAGTAGTGTCAGACTCTGAAGTCCACTGAAGAATGGAGGTATGGTGGCGGAAATGTTGTTATTCCGCAGCATTCTGTTAACAGAAGTCAGTGCTACTGTGAGTTGTGACTTGCTAATAGAAAATAAATTTGAAAAATAAAAAGAAGGATCCAGTCAGGTATTACAGAGTCAGAAACTTTTATCTTACAAGGTGGATAAAGTGCTCATGTTTCTGAGGAAGTCCAGCGACGACAAGCTACCATTTGATATATCACTTATTCTCCTAAGTATTAGATGAAATGAAAAGCTTTAGTTTCTATAGAGACTGGATTAAAGTTCCTAGAAATAAAGTGACAAGAACTTAAACACTTACAAGTCGTTCAATGCTGTTAAACTGATAAAAGAAGATGGGATTGGACCTTCAAATGAATTTCCTTGTAGCCTCCTGACCACATTTCAAGACTGAATTAAGTTAACAAGCAAAACATGGAAGAACTCATGGACAGTATCTTCAGAGTAAAAGATGAACATCGAACATATCAGGCAAAAGCTGCAAAACTCAGAAATGAGAAATCAAGAAAGTGAGCTAGTATCTCACAGTTCGAGGAGACCTGACCAACTTCCAATGAAATCAGGTATCTGGCCTGTGAGTTCGTTGTCTGATGCCCACCTGTAACATGAGGGATATTTTAAGAGCAGATGATAGACATTATGCCATTGTCCAGAAGAGAGGAATCAAGAAAAAACAAACTATAGTGTCCTTACACTCGTTCCAAGCTGGTTAAATTAGCGAAAGTTGAAGGTATCGGGCCACTAACTCCAGCGCTATCAAAGTATCTTCAAGAATAAATAAAGCAACAATAAAGGAAGAGAAAGTTAGTCAGAAATCAGAATTCTGTGTGTAATATTTATAAATAATCTCAATATAAATCAGACTTCCAGATCCTATATGCAGCAAAGCATGAGAAGCATGCATGCAAAATTCTAGCTAATTATCTTGTCAACATAGAAGGAAATAGATAGTGTTAATCAGAACCTACAATTGTTCTAAGCTTCGTAAGTTCCCGAGTGATGATGGTAAAGGCCCAGAGAAGTTGTTTGTGCTAAAGGATCTGCAGATAAATTGTGAATTGGAGAGGTGTTAGACTGAGTAATCTAAAAATGTCCCTAATTTTACAAGTGTTCAAAGTCTTCAATTCTACTATATATTTTCTACATTGATCCTTACAGTGATATTAAGCGAGTGAGTTGTCCAAGTTCCGATGGAAGCTCCCCTGACAAAGCATTTATCCCAAGGCCCCTAGAAAGATGAGCCAACATATATAGATTTAAACCTTTCTGTATTAATATGGTTAGTTGACACATACCAGCAGTGGCTCTGAATCAGATAGTAAAAGAAAACGTACAAGTATTGCATCCGACTGAGAGTAGCAATTGATGGAGGAATCGGCCCTGTCAAAAGATTTTGCCCCAGATTTCTACAACCGAAATGACAAAATCAATATGCATGCAAATTACAAAAATTATCCAACTGTGAGTGTAGCAATATATATCCACAAAAAGATCATCGAGAAAGGTCAAATAATTAACGTACAGATCATCAAGAAAGGTCAAATTCCATAGCTCATCTGGCAAAGGACCCTGAACATCTAATGCATAAACTCTCCTGTAAAACATACAAGTACGTAGGATGGGCATGAATACATTTACTTAGTTAAGATCACATGCTACTAAACATATATCATATATGCAAAGTAAATTTAGCTGATAGATAATTAAATAAATACACACGAAAGGCTTGTTTCATATAAAGCTAAGAAATATTTGATTCTAATGCTGTACGTCAACATCAATCAGGACAAAGATATGTTAGTATAACTTACAAACCAGTAATGTGGCAAGTTGTGTTTACGGAGCAATCGCACTTAATACCCGGATTAATGTCTGCGATTTGAGTTGAATCAATGGCAACCCCTGTACATAGCTCTCCACTAATGTTCCATCTGTTACCCGCTGATATTCCCCATCGTGAAAACATTGTGTTCAGTGCACGTGCTGCATCAACAAATGAAGGATAGCTTGAGTTAATCATGATGGTCTATCAAGTATAGTTTTAAACTTTTAAGAGCAAAGTAATATATAGCAGCATTTTATTTGTATAAAAGTCTACTTGTGCTGTTGTGCAGGTGGTCCTAATGGAGCTGTACAGTGAGGTCTTCTACTCAAATCTAAATGTCAACCTTAAAATGCACATGAATACAGTGGTTTTGGGAGTCAAGTGGTGCAGCGGTAAGGGGTTGGAATAGTGAAGGAGTGGTGTGAATCTGACGGTGGTGGAGTTATAAGGTTGGTTTTCGATGTGGAGAAATAAGGTGGTTTACTAAGTTTGTATAGCATTAGTGTAGGAGTAGGTCGTAACATTTGTCGTTTAAAAAAAAAATGAATACGGTGGTTTACTTGACTTGACTTAAGGTTGTTCACATATGTTGCTCAAAGAGTAGTCATTAGTCATGACTTTACATGTAGCGGGTTCCGTATCCATAATTAATGGATCCAAATTTGAGGGTAATTTATGAAATTCACCAATATAGATAAATACAAGCTTGAGCTTGATTTTCGGCTCGTTATGAAAATGAGTATGGGATCGATTGTTAACGTGCTCGAGCCGAGCCAAACAATACTCGACTCGCCTCGGCTCATTAAACACCACTACTCAATTGTTCCAAGTAAAAAAGTGTTAAAGAGTTAAATTAATAAGCTAGAGAGTATATATGTATCCTATAGCAGTTAAGTGAGTCTTGAAACATGATTTGTAATCTAGGTACCTATATAGCTAAACAAAATGATTTGAAATGGGCGATCAAGTTTTTATAGAGGAATTAATTGAAACATTTAGAAATGAACAATAATTAATCTTACCTTCAGAAGGATCAGTGGTAATTGTATTTGGCCTGGTTGTATTTTGAGCTTCTACGGTGTCAATTATTACAAGCCACAAGGCAATAACAGTTAATAGCAACATTGCCGGTTGTTGCAGTCGGCTGAGACGCCGTGAAATTGGCGGCACCGCCATGTGAGCTGATATAATTGTTGTTGTTGATTTTGAGAAAATGGATGGAATAATTTGTGAGAGACTGAATGAATGAGTGGAGCGTAGTGTAGTGTTTATATTCGTGTCGAGTGTAATAGTAGTACCAAGACTACATGTCTATAAGAGCCAAAACTCAGACGCCAACTAACACATAGTAGTTGTCTTTTTCATGGTGGAGGCTGAGAAACCTCTAAAATTCTTTTTACCTCATATATACTTCCTCCTCCGTTTCGTTTCATTAGTAATTTCCTCATTGATTGACGGTGTTCATATTTAACTCGTATATTACACCTAAATTATATTGATAATTTTTTTTTAAAAAAAAATATTAAAAATACTATAAACTTATGAACTTTAATTTTATATTTAAAAAAAAACAATTACGTCCATATAATTTAGGAAAAAAATGTGTGGTCAAACATGAGCACCATTGACCAGAAAGTAACTTACTAATGAAACGGATGAAATATATATTAAAATATTAAATTATTAATATCCCGCTCTTTCACTATAATTTATTCACTTTTGACATTTCTCGGCCAATATTATTTGACTTTGACTAAAAATTACTATTAAACTATAATGATGAAATATATATTAAAATTATATTTTCATGATATAATTTGTAAATTTTTATTATTATTGTTTAATAATAATTTATGATCAAAGTAAAAATTATTCACTGAAAACAAATAAACAGGATAAATTATAATGGGACAGAGTATATACATATCATATCAATGAATAATCTCAACTTATACAATATAACATAAATACTCATATGTCCAGATCAATTCTTTACGTATTCCTCTTTTGGACGTCCCAACCAATTCTTTACGTTTTCTTTTTTGGAAACTACCCCACATCTCATCTATATTATTTTAAACGTAGACCCCACTTCTACACCTTTTCAACTTTATTCTCACATCACAATCTTTTAATCCAATACCCCACATTTTTTTTGAGACAATACCCCACATTTACATACAATATTAACATAACACTACCAAACAAAATAACACATAAAAAACCGTGCAAAAAGCAAACGTAGGCTTCTCATCGGGACGGAGGGAGTATATATGTAACGCTCCAGAAATTCAGAAACTTGAAGGGGTTGATAACACTATTCATGTCAACAAGGCGCACCTATCTTTTCAGGAATCCATCTAGAAGAACTTCATAGTTAATTAGCGTGCTTGCTCTGGAACAATTCTAGGATGGGTGACCCACTGGGAATGACGATATGTAACCGGGCGTTACATTATATATACATAGAGTAGGGTAATGATGATATGTAAGAAAAAATATTTTTTGTTTTGTACCATGTTCGAAAATTGAGGAGAATGGAGGATATGGATGATATGGATATGGAGGATGAGTGAAAAAAATGAAGGTTGAGATTTTATTGGAGTTATTGCCTAGAGAGAAAGAGAAAGTGATAAAAGAAAATGGAAAAATGATATTAGAAGTAAAATAATGAATAGTGTTGCTCATTTTACAAAATGAGCTCCAAACACAAATTTCATTTTAATTGCTAAATGAGAGAGCCAAATACACACTAGATCCCCTTTATTGTTACATTCTCAGTGTAACATTGGATGCCATACAAACCCACTATTACAACTCGATCGATCCTTACTTTTTTTTTTTTAAACGGTAAATATTACAACTACTCCTACACTACCAACCTTGTAACTCCGTCATCGAACTATGCACCTATTCTTTCACAGCTCAAGCTCCTTACCGCTGCACCCTTATGACTCCAAAATTATTGCTTATGAGTTGCTCATCTATTTTTTTAGATTTTATACGTTTGCTTTTGGGTCGGAGTTTTAGGAGATTTATATAATGAGTGTAGTGTGTTGGTTTAGTGGCAGGACCCACAATAAAGTTGTGAGATAAAGATTTGCCAAAAATAAAAACGTATAGAATTAAAAAAACGGACGAAAATGAAATACGTATAAAATTAAAAAAAAAAAAACAGATGAGTATGGTCGTTACTGTTTTTGGTGGTGCTATGGCTTTTGGTACGTTTTGGTAACTTGGTTGGATTAGTATTGATGTATATATAAAAAATGAAAGGTTGTGTAGTGTAGAAAAGACCCCATATGGAGGCTAATTCAAATCCACTTGATGAATAAGCATGACTAACATTAAATTCTTTTTGGAACCTTCTTTGTTTAGTGATGCACTGATGCTCCTTGCCGGGGTGTCCAGGCCACTATATATAGCAACTAGCAAGACAAGTTGTTTGATATGTTTACACACTCTGGTACCACATTCCTACCCCCATCCCACTCTGCCATGTGAGTGTGGCTGTGGCAATAATTAGAGACTATTAATAACTACTCATTATCCCCTAAAAAAAAAAATACTCATTATAATTTACTCAGTTTGATTTTTTATCTGTCAACAACTTTTAATTTTAACCATAAATTATTTTTAAATTATAATTATAAAATATTTGAAAACTTTCATAATATAATTTTATTAATTATACATTTTATCATTATAGTTTCAAAATAATTTATAGTCAAAGTCGAAAAATATTAATTGGCAAAAGTCAAAATAGATAAATTAGAGTGGGGCGGAGGGAGTTAATCATTGGTCACCTGGTGATCTACCATATGTCAAGGGGTTAAGTGTCCCCTCAAATTTTGAGTTGAAATTACTATTATCTTCTCCATATAAAAAATGTTAAAATATATTATTTTTGTTCCAAAAAAGTTATACTAGTTTGACATTTTTTAAGTACTATGTTAGAGTTGTACCATTTCATTTATTTATCATATTTTACCACACATTAATAATATGCCCCTTTGGATAAGGTTATACTTCTTTTCATTAATAGCTTCATTTCGATCAACACACTCATGTTTTGACCGCACATTACTTCTAAACTGTACGATGCAATTCTTTTTAAAAGTTATATAATTAAAGTTCATAAGTTAGCAATTTAAAAAAAAAAAATTAAAAAAATAAATTTCATAAGTTCATAAGTTATATAATATGAGTTAATCTCATATTAGTACCCTGATAGACACCCTAATATTATATTTGTTCCCATTAGATCAACAATTACATCCTAGTACCTGAAAATGGATTTTTGGGTTGACTTTGATGTAATTATACAATTGTCATTGGGTGATCCAAACAAGACCTTAAATTTCTTTTTCTTTTTTCTTTGTTTCTTAAATTACATAATTTCTAAAACTTTATTACCCTATAAACTTAATATTAAAAATGAAATATCACAAAAAGTAAAATATATATTAATAAAAAAAAATAAAGAAGATCGGAGCTCCGGTGACCGGAGCTATCGGAAGTTCACATCTCCGATTTGGGAGCTCCAGATCGGAGCTTCACAACCCCAATCGGAGCTTCGGAGCTGTGAAGCTCCGAATACATCCCCAAGTCGGGGCTGTGAAGCTTCGATTCGAGCTTCACTGTAACAGTGAAGCTCCGATCGGAGCTTTCACTGTTACATTGAAGCTCGGTCGGAGAGCTTTACTGTCTCCATGAGTGAAGCTCGATCGGAGCTTCACTGTCGGAGCTCCGGTACCGGACATAATTCCGGTACCAAAAAATTGAAGAAGAAGAAGATGAAAAAAAAAAAAAGAAAGAAAAAAGGAAGAAAATAGAAAAGAATAAGGGTGAGAATAAAAAGAAAAAAGAAGAAAAAAAGAAAAAGAAAATTATGAAAAAATTCTTATTCAATCTATGAAAAATTATGAAAAAGAAAAATTAAGAAAATCATGTTTTTTCACTAAGGGTGTTTGGATCATCCAAAATTCAATAATTGAAAAGTGAAAAAGTCAATTTTGGGTACCAAAATATAATTGTTAGTCTAGTGGGAACAAATATGATATTAGAGTATCTTGCAGAGTACTAAAAAGATATGTACCCTTAAAATGTTTTTTATCAATGTAATATAAGTGTAATATACGAGTCAAATATAAATATAACTGTTGTTGATGAAAGAATAAATTTGTAATGAAATTGAAAAAATAATAATTTTATATTCTATCAACTGTTAAATCAAACTCACGGTCAATATAATTAATATTTAACTCTTCTGATTTTCTTTTGAACTTTTTTGTATTGCATACATTTGAATTGATTACGTAGTCTGTGGTCCAGCGGTTGATGTCATTTGATGTGGTCTTGCCACGCGAGTTCAAAACTTTAGAGCTTGTCAGTTGTTGACTTTTATTTAATGGTTTTATGTTCACAAATTTATTCTCCCATATTGCTTCAAATTTTTTCTCTTCAATTTAACATTTTTCATTCTTTTCTCCTATTCAGTTTGTCTTATACAAATAAATAAAGAAAGATTTTCATTTTTAGCAAAATTTAAGAATCCTTCGCTTACTTATTTTTATTAGAAATAATGGGAGAATTGTATTCAATACCGAGAATATGAGGGGTATTTATATGAGTACAATAGGAGACTTTGAGTCTATCTAGAAACCATAAGTAACTAGTGTTTGTATTGTATTCTACTTGTAACTCTTATCTAACCGAAACTCTTGTACATTCATAATTATCCATAACACTCCCCCTTGAATGGATACGAGTTGAGGATTGTGAATACGCTTGTAAGGATACTGCCTCGTTAAAAACCTTCCTAAGAAAAATCCAGTGGGATAAAAACTTAGTGAAGGGAAAAAGAGTGCAGTGCGTATTCAACTCCCACCATTCGTATATCACTTCAAATCTTTGAGCCGTCGCATTCCAATCCTTCGAACCATCTTCTCCAACGTTGATGTTGAAAGAGATTGGGTGAGCAAATCCGTCAAGTTGTCGCTTGATCTTCTTGTTGATGTAGCTGACCTCCAAAAGATTTTCTTCCACACATAACATGTTTGTATAATGACCAATATGGTCTCATAACTTTATCTTTATGGAGATTGGGAGATACTCATATGTGCGCTTATAATTCTACCTCGTTAAAAACCTTGCTAGGAAATACCCAATGGGATAAAAATCTAGTCGAAGGGAAACAGAGTGTAGCAACTTGTATGATGCGCAAAAACTTTCAATGATGTTCATTATCTCCCCCTGTTTGCAAGATAAATTCCCTTTTGCATTCTCCAAGAACCTCAAAAATCATATCTCATAATTCTCATATTTCACTTCTAATGAATGCATAGATTATACTTATCAATCTTTGAAGCCATATATAAATAGATAAGTATTGAGGTTCAAATCTAGTTCTTCAGGAACCTTTTTACATTCATTGATTCATATTTGCCAACATGATATCTCTATTCACTTATCCTTCTAGGACTAATTTCCAGTAGAGAGTAATAATCATTACTTCTCATAAATATTCTTGGAACATATAAATTTCATTGTTAATTCAATGAATATTCATGTTTTATAACATGATCTCTGTAGTATCTTCTGGGACGAGTTTTCTATAGATAATAATTATCATAAATGACATAAACTTCAGTTTGTCAATTAAATGATAATTTATGTGTACCACAAATAATCAAAAGTGGTAGTGACCTGTAAGATCATATAAATAATATGTATGCAACATAATGCCTAAAAACAACTATAATAAACTTAATAAACTAGATCAAGTAAATAACATAACAATAAACATAATATACATGATGATAAATGCAATATGCAAAATAAAATCTTAGTATCTAGATGCACATAAAATTTGACTCGATAATGCAACGGTACCGTATAAAACTTTGAATTCATCAATTGATTGGACATCAGGTCCATGAGCTCTCTAATTACTTTGTCGACATTGAATGGATTTTCATGTAAGATCCCCTTTACATGTTTAATAATTCATATCCATTGTATTTCGCATATATGCTTTTCAATTTTCTCGGTTCCATGTATACCAGTATATTCAATAATGATCTCTTTTCATGATTTGTTTGATTCAGTACTGATCAGTGATATCTGAATATATTTTATGGAGGTACCATTTTCATGTCTATAGGCCATCTATTTTTATTTCAGATATCTATTGTATATGCTTAATTTACTTTTACTCTTGATGAGTACCAACTGCATCATCTTGCCATTATTTTCTTGGAACCGTATAATCTACTTGTTGCACTTTTAGGTGCATGAATTTCAATAGGCAAGATATCCATTTCTCAATACATGTCATATTTACAACTGACATGTAGCTCTCTATGTCACAAAATAGGATCATATCTGTCTACAATCAAATTATATAATGTCATGTTTGGAATATGGTAACATGAAGCTGAAACTTAAAATAATATATGGGAATCAATTCACTTTATGAATTTGTTTTTATCAGCTTATCATGTATTTCACTTCCTCCCCCCTAAGCTGGGAAAAACTAATTCAACAAATTAGCACTATCTGGGGCACATATCATGTCCAACTTAGAGACATATACTCATACTTATATTTAAAAATAGGCTTCATGTATGAGTTCTTTTCATGGAAAAATATACAATCAAGGGAGTGTATTACTTCAGCAGTTGGGTTTTCTGTGTGCTGAAAATTTAGTTTTGCCCCAATAGGAGATCATCAATTAACTTAAATAATGAGTGGACTTCTAGTCACATCAATAAATTTTGAGTGATTATCACTTTCAAAATCTCCATTAGTATGCTTAATCTCAATATCGTGTCTTGCCATTAATATAATCTAACGACATGAGAAAGCCTTCAGCACATAATTATATTTCTGATAAAGGAAACTTCAAGTTCCGTATAAACGGGTAATTTCACACCCGGATGGCCATGCTTGTCACATCTTATGAACTTTGTTGTTTTTCAAAGCTTGTTAGCAATGCTTAATAATGTTCTCTCTTTGCATGCAAAGTTATTAATGATCAATTTTCATATACCAACTTCTAGTTGGTTAAATATAACAATCATGAATAATTGAATCTGGCCAGAATGATGTGACATAAGAAGATATAATCTATTTTATATTGGCAAGACTAGTAATCTCGAACTTCTTCAGGGAGTGAGTCTAACGTGTGATTTTATCATCATAAATTTCTTTTGATAATAATATAATGGTCTTGACCACAAACACTACAAGAAAACAACAATTTAGCGACGGATGGGTAGCGACGGATGCATAGCGACAGATCGCTAAATTTAGCGACGGATATTGACGAACTGCGCTCTAAGCTCAGTTCGTCCTTAAACCGGCCACTAGATAGCGACGGATGATCTTATCCGTCGGTAAAGTAGGGACGGATAAGCTTATCCGTCACTATTGTAGCGACGGATAAGATCATCTTTCGCTCCCCTCCGTTGACTGTTAATTAAAAAGGAAAAAAAAAGAAAAGAAAAAGGAAAAAAAATAAGGAAAAAAAATTTATTTTGGGCCTAGCGACGGATAAGCTTATCCGTCGCTATTTAAAAAGAAAAAGAAAAAAAAGGGAAAATGGATATGACCAGAGAGGTCTTCTTCTTCTTCTTCTTCTTCTCTTCATATCTCCATTTCCCCCTTTTTCATATATGTATCAAAACTCTATCATTTTGTGTGTTATTGGTGTCTAATCGAAGCTCGTTTGACAAGGAAGTTGGATGTACAAACAATTCGTGATTTCATTGGTTATTTTTTACCAAATCGAAGGTACTAATTCTAACCCTAACCTTCATTATTTTTTATTTTTTACAATTTGAACTATTTCTATCAATTGTATGCTTTGTATTAGTAGTGTATGTTCTATTATGTAGTTGTTCATGGTTGAAATTGGATAATTTATAGATTTAGTGTTCTTATTATTAACGTATTTTTCCTAAGTTTGCAGTATAAATTTGATAGTTTATGATTGCAATTGGATAATTTATAGATTTAGGGTTCTTAATTCACGTATTTTTCCTGAGTTTGATTTAGTAATGGCCTTATTATTCAGTCGTTTGAACCAACAACGTATGTTCTTGTCCATGTATGGTGATTAATATGTTGGGTATATAGTAGGTTATGGTATTCGTCAAATGAATGACTTAGTTGTTGTGCTAGGAGAATTTCAATAAGCTAATTTCAATATGTTGTGAGGCTTATTTTTATCTGCGGTAGCATTTTGCTTCAAATTTATACGAGAAAATAGTACCAAGAGTTCTTGAAGAGTCTGCCTTCTAGAAATTTATGGCAAGAACAAGTAATTTCTATTGGTTTCTATGTGATAATGATATTTTGTAAACATGTTCGTCGATGTAACTCTTGAAATTTAACAGAGTCTCGTATCTGTTTACTGTTTTAAGTTGATGCACAACTTGAAGAGATTCTTGAATCTTGGTTTAACTATATTTATATTGGTTTGTGTTGGATTAAGAATTGATCAAGTGCTTTCTTTATGTTATTTAGTACAGTTTTTGTGGGAATTAAGAAGCATCCAAGAAGAGGTATGGGTTTACGCACATTATCGCATTGGCAATGTTTTCTAATGTATTCCTTGCATATCTTGTAGTACAACTTATTTTTTAAAGTTGCTGATTGATATGAACATTTGCATGTTCCGTGGTATTTTCGTTCCAGAATATTGAAAGGATTGGTCATACTCACAGGAGCACTGGCAAAGCATATGGAAAAGGTATCTAAGTTCTAAGGTCAATGAAATAGTGCACTTGTAGTGTAGTAAATTGATAACTTTACTTAAAATTCTAGTTCGTAATGTAACATGATGATCCTAAGGTGAATAGTCATGTTTACTTTGGATGGTTATTAATTGAAATTTGAGTTTTTGGTCATGCTACTTTGGATGACTTTTGGTCATGCTAGATCTTTGTTAGATGGTTATGGGCATGGTTCTTGCCTGGTGCAATACGATTCTTTGTGTATGTCTGCTTATGTGTAGCTTTGATTTTATTGTATTGTGTTTTGATTTAACACTTGTGAAGTCACACTACATGCTCTATTAGCTCTTGGACTTATTTTCCTTGTCTTTTTACTTCTTCTTGGTTGGTGTATATATATGGACTTGCGATAATTATATAATCGTTATCTTCTTCTTCTTGTAGTTTGAGCATTCAACAAGGTAAGGAAGTGTTCTTTTATCTAAAGAGATGTTACGTTGCCTCCAACTCCGAGGATGACCCTGCCAAGGAAGCTGCTAACTTCACAGTAAGCAATCCTCTTCCTTGTTGTAGTTGGGGCATTGCCTTTGAAAATGCACGTTTGAATAAAGGTTTTTAGGTTAAATTGGAGCATTGCCTATTGTACGAAACATTTCATATGTATTGTTAGATTAGAGCATGGCCTATCTAGATATAAGCAAGCTGGTAATGATTTGTGCATAAGGTGTTTTGTCGTGCGTATTGGATCATTTTCATATAGTATAAGAAAATGGGTGTTTGGTCTGGTGGTATGATTCTCGCTAAGTGCGAGAGGTCGCGAGTTCGATTCTCGCAGCACCTCCCCTTATTGTATTAAAAAAATTATATTTAAATATTTTATTATATTGTAGGTGAATAAAAGAAATTAAAAGAAACAGAAAAAACAAAATAGAAATTTATTTTTAAAAAAAAATCAGATTTAGCGACGGATGAGCTTATCCGTCGCTACGCTTCAACCAGTGTAAGTGGAGCCACGTGTCCCAGAATTTGGAGACGGATAAACTTATCCGTCGCCAAATTTAGATACGGATAAATCTATCTGTCGCTCAATTTGCGTTGACCAACTGAGCGACGGATAATTTTACCCGTCGCTAAAATTAGGGACGGATAAACCCGATCCGTCGCTAATTCATTTAGCGACGCCACTTTTTACGACGTCCTATTTAGCGACGGGTGGCCCGTCGCTAAGCCCTGTTAGCGACAGATCGGGCCTGAATAGCGACGGATGGCTTCCGTCGCTATTCTCCTGTTTTCTTGTAGTGAAAGTCAAGTTAATACGAGTAGTAATAACATGTAGTATATGTAGTAGTACAAACTAAACTATAGTGGTATAAGATAAACAAAAATAAAACTACTAGTGCTACTACCTACAATACTTACGTGAGTAATACATAAGAAAAAAGAATTGTACTACTTGCGTGATGGAGGGAACAAAAACAAAAACATGCTAGCAATGTTTGATAATGGTCTTATATTATTCATGAACACAGATACATCTTTGTTTTATCGTAATGTATTTCCAATCACTTCAAGATTGTGATTTGTCGAATTGGCATAAGCTGGGCTATTAGCTCCAGAGAGATACAAATATTTACATCGATATATCATAGCAACTTAACTTTCAAGTGTTGTATACAAAATTTATAAAATATCAATTGTATATCTTGCAAACTCCTTTGCGATTTATGTATCCAATCACTTCAGGGAATGGAGAAATATGATTTGTATCCATATGACATCTATTTTCACATTCATATGCCATAGCAACTTCAAGTGCTATAAAATGTCAAAAGTGTATCTCTGTATCTTGCAAACATTTAGATATCAAGGAATTCAAAGAAAAAAAATTCAAACTGATAGAAAATATAATAAAACGTAACTTATCTGTGATATAACTTATCCATGGATGATCTTGCTCATCTGTAAGAATTGGAGCACTAATCCTTCATATCCTGATGAGGAATTCATCAAGCACCTTGAATACTCGAGAAACTCGTACATATTTCCATCAATACCAAATCAAAAACATGTGTTAGTAAATGAAATCATATGTTTAATATTATCTAGCAAACGTTTTCCTGCATTGTGCAACTTACATTATCAACTTATAACATTATATCATATATATACAAAGTGTCATGCTATACATGAAGCAAATCCATATCTTACTATTCCAAGGCAATTATCATATTTGAGGAACTAAGATCATTAAAAAAAACACAATATCGAGATATATAGTCTTATAAATAAATAGTATGGTCTTTTTTATCTCATACTAATCACACTTAATTAACTTTGTTTAAGGAGTAAACCACAAAGCATATGATGATCTGGTGACGACCTAATAATAAAACATTTAGTACAAACGCATGATCTAACATTCAGGCACTAATATCAATTCTAATGACATATCATTAATGAGTAAACAATCATACAACTCTGAGCCGAACATAGACGTGAATATGGTAAGGATAGTAGCATGTAGTCTTCATGAACATCACATTATCATCCGGTAACGGCATATATATACATATATAAATCAAAACTCATACTCTAGTAAAGAGACTTGCATCATAAATTACGAATCACATACATATACAAATTGTGCACAAGTCCTAAAGCAACATATCCATAGATATCAAATCTTATATGCTAAACAGTAACAAACAAGTAAACTTGATATATCACATGCAATAAGTTGACCTTAAGCATACCATTAAGGCATTAGAACAATTAATTAAACTAATCATGTAAGTATGTAACAGCCCAACGAACATACACTGATATATACGTGACATAGTGTTGTAACTAGCAAGGATATACTTGTAAAAGAATAGAAATAAACTCTATCAATTCAATTCCACTTTCTATCTTATCGAAACTATATATAGGACTATGAGTGAATTTAAAGTAACAAACAATTGAAATCGTCTAATTCGAACGTATTTGAAACAAATCTCACATTAACGTCAAACTTAGCAATTTGGAAAATAAATCTAGCAATTAACTCAATTCAATTTTATTCTTGTCCTTAATCAATTCTTTCATGCATGGTACCGAGTTCGATCAATCCATCTTAATTAATAAGGTAAACAAGATTAATTATTCTAGAAAATAGCATGCTTAACTCCAAAACAACACAATAGAATTAGTACTACTACTACTACTACATGCAGTACTATTACTATATACGGTGCGGTGCTACTAAATTTCTATACAAAGAATATCATACATAATAAATTAAGTACTAATCATAGAATGAAAGATCGGATCAACCATCATCATACATGACTTCACGATATGCATACAAATTAATTATGTATAATATCTATGAGCGCGCATATAGTATGTGATAAGAATAGAGCATGTGTACCAGACACCATGGAAATAAACAATTAGGACCTGTTTCTTCTTTGGTTGGTCGATCGACCGTTTGCCTCATCTCGTCATCATAAAACAAACAAAATAAACATAGTTAATTAATATAGTAATGATATAAAATTGAATGGAAGAATTATTGGAGTAATAGATAATTGTATTTTGTTTGGAATCTTGGGGATTAATTGGGGGAGTTTGTGTACTTGTGAAAGAAAGATAATAAAAAACATATGACATCATGAAGTTTTTCATCTTGTCAAACGAGAGTTCATTGGAGAAGAACAATTGGATTGGATGAAGCGATTGGACAGTGAATGGGTGTAGAATTTTGGACGGATGGTGGGATGAAAAACGGAGGAATTGAGTGATGGAGGCGGGCAGAGTCTCGTTCGTTCGTCAGATGCTTTCGTCCGATGCTTGAAGGTGAAATACGGCACTATGGCACTATGGTGCTGATACGTGTTGGAAATAATGGAAGAATTGTATTGAGAATATAAGGGGTATTTATATGAGTACAATAGGAGACTTTGAGTCTATCTAGAAACCATTTTGTACATTCATAATTATCCATAACAATTTTGACTTTTTTTTTTCAATTATAAAAAAAAATACATTCATAATTATCCATAACTGTATGTATGCGACCAAAACAGGACCAAAAGTGTGCCCTAAAACTGCATAAGAACATGAATTGGGACCGTATCTACATTATTAAAAACTCTTGGGACCAAAAACATGAGGATCATTAGAGGACCAATACACTAAGAAACACAAATTCCACCAGAAACGAATTGCATAATGTTACACTTACAATCGAATTGCATAATGTTACACCAGATTGAGGGACATGACTCGGAAGATCACATGTAATTATTCATGTCAAAGTTGTTGCCCACCAAATTACTGCGCCATACTAAAGTACATATATATCTGCAATTCTGTTGTTGCTGGGAGGGTATAATTGGGATTACATGAACTTTTTTGTTATATGTATTCTGTTGGATAATCTTTTCTGAATTGGTTCATATTTACTTTCTGCAAGAGTAACAAAAGATTTGGACTAGATACAATATCAAACAAATTAATTATTCATTTTATCAATGAACTTAAGAAAATTTGTACATGAATATGGTCTGCCAAACAAATCACAAACAAACTACCAAAAAGGATGATTTCGCACTTCACCATCTGTTTGAGCTTTTGGTAAACCAAAAAAAAGGTATATTGATGTACAGAAAACGATCATCATCATCACCTGCCTTCACCAATCATATCATGAAGTATGGGTCTGGCAGGATTCATTGGTGAATTGTTTGGATCGGTTACCATGGTTGAACTTGTAGAACTGTTGACATGACTAGCATCTGTATTTGGAGTACCACTAAAATCCTCACTCAGGAAGGTCGTCGTGTCCTTAAACTTCCAGTCTGTTAGGTACCCAGGTCTTGAAGTGATAGAGCCCACCTCGATATCTCCAGAAAGCATAGCGATGACACGAGACATTGGAGGACGTAAGCTTGGGGATGTTTGTGTGCATAGTAAAGCTGTACTGATGACCCTTTTCACAGCCACTTCATCGTATTGGTATAGAGTATGGTCTACCAGATCGAGTTCCCTATTTCTTTCGTGCAGGTTCCATGCCTGTAAAAAACAAACAATGTATGTTAAAGAATACAGCATAGACAAATCAGAAATCCGCACTAAACTTAATCGAAACTAGGAGGGGCTTGTTTCATGTGGAAAAATGCAAAACCAATTCAAGAAGGTATGTCTTGTCGTCTTCCAAAGTTGAGTCAGTATTTGGCCTTCCGCTGATTATTTCTAGAGCTACAACTCCGAAGCCAAATACATCAGCCTTTTCAGTCAGCTGTCCACGAAGAGCGTACTCTGGTGCAAGATATCCTCTGCATTAATTCACCAAACAAGTTCATTAAGGTACTCAAATAGCATAGGGTCATCAAAAGGAAAGGAAGAATATTGAAAGCTTCGGTTATTAATCTCACATTGTTCCTGCAACTCTAGTACTTATATGAGTCTTTTTATCATCATACAATTTGGCCAACCCAAAATCTGAAATTTTAGGTGTGAGGTCACCATCAAGCAGAATGTTGCTAGCTTTCACATCCCTGTGCACAATACGGATTCGTGATTCCTCGTGAAGGTATGCAAGGCCTCGTGCTACTCCCAAGCATATTTCATAACGCATAGGCCAGTCCAGATATAAACTATTAGTCCCTGTGCCATTTAAGTAAAAATAAGAAAAAGTAAAAATCAAACTATCAAAGTGCATAAAGTCTCTTATAACACGAATGCATAAATTGCATCAGACTTACCGACTCCAAATAGTAGCTGATCAAGACTCTTGTTTTCAAGATACTCGTACACCAGCAAGCGCTTGTCTCCTTCAATGCAGCAACCATATAACTTCACAAGGTTTTTGTGTTGAACGGCCGATATAGTAGCAATCTCTGCCACAAACTGACTCTTTCCTTGATGTGAAGCCACAGATAATTGTTTAACCGCTACTTCTCTGCCATCCCCTAGAGTTCCCTATAAACCAAACGAGTAGATGTGATATATGAGTATATAATATCTTCTAGCTAGCAAGGAAAATCAAATGACTGCAGATGTTAAGAGGAAAATTGTGAAGGTGTACAACATAGCTTTCATGTTACATGAACATAAACATGTAACAAGCCCCATAACTGATGATGAGCATTGTTGACTTATTGAACCCTTGGGATGACCAAACAAAAAACTACTGCATATTAAGGACTAAATGTGTTCGTGCTATTAGCTTAATTTCTTTAATGTTAGTTTCTGGTTCATGCATCTATGAGTGGTGGACTCTATACTTTAACATATTCGACTTATAGTGTCATCACCTTGTAAACTGGTCCAAATCCTCCCTCTCCGAGCTTGTTAGCTGGATTGAAGTCATTTGTTGCTGATCTGAGCTCAGCATAACTGTATGTATATGGTCGTGCATCAATACCCAACAACTCTGCAAATTATTGGAAAAAGATTAGTACTACTATTCTGTTTGGAAGGTCAGATATTTTTGTGGGCTAATAATCTCTCTGTGATTGTAGAATCCAGAAGAATTTTGGCTTCTGAAGCACAGGGACAATCGAAAATTCTAATTGATAACTGTGCATGAGAGAAGTAATTTGGTCTACTGTACTTATATACTTTTCTTCTTTACCTTCATCCTCAAATTTTCTCTGCCTTCTCCTTTTCTGGAACACGTAACAAAAGGCAGCTAGAGCAAGCAAACTTGTTACACCAACTCCCACGACAATTCCCGCAATGAGACCAGTCCGGTTACTGTTATTACCTCCAGGAGGAATGTTTCGGACAGACGGAATGAAATCTACAGATAAGTTGCAAGTCAATCATGCAGTAATAAATAGGAAGTTAAGAGAGAGGAAAATAAGTGGAGAAAGTTCTCTGGAGTGATAGATACCTAGAGGTTCAGCACTTATAGCTGAAATGGCCGGTCCATATGTACCTTGAAGAGGTACACAACAAGTCCCCTTACCAGCCCAAAATAGATGGACTTCAATATAGTTATCCCTCACTGAAGCAGTGAAGTTCCTTGTAACAGCTCTTAAAGATGTTCCACCAGCTTCTCGTTGTATGTCAAAGTCTCGTAGCACCCGGTTTCCCTGGAAGATTTGAAAAGTATTATTGAGTTTCACAACTGAAGGAACAACATAAATTAGATGTACACATGAAATTAATGAAGCTGCATTATAGCTTAGGAAGAGAGGTGAAATATCTCTAAATAGCATATGAGAATGTGTGGTCCAAACAACTGACATAATCAATTAATCTTGATTTGTCCATTTTCAGTGTGGAGCATAGATTAAAATGGCTTAAACTAACAGAAATTATGCTTGACAACAGACCTGGATATATATATCAAAAACACGCCTTCCAAGACTCTGCCATGACCTAGTATTCAGTATTTGCGACTCTGCAAACTGGAGTCTAACGGTATAATTCCCATTCTCAAGGCCTAACCCATAGTATCTCAATGATCCAGCCGAAACTCGAGCAGTTCGGAACAACTCAGAATTCAAAGTATTTGTGAACTGTGACTCAGAGAAGCTCTGGTACTGCGGAGCATTGCTATCAGAAGGCAAACCAACATTGCTAACACCCCATCTTCTTGCATTAGTCACATAATACGTTGCTGGACCGAGTGTCTCATTATCAGATTCATATACCGTCTGATCATTCCCCCGAATTTGTAAGCCACCACATTTGATAGCAAAGGTGGAATCTGCAAATTTTTATCCAGAAGGAATCTTTTTAATGAAATGTTAGAAAAAATAAAATAACTTTAAATAAATCAATATCACCCACAAATAGGTTCTCCTCGTCCGCAGGGAAAGTTCCTTTGAAGACAATCCAGTCCAGAAGGCAAACCACTGTATGAAAGAAGTTGATGTACTTAAGAATCAATATACAAGAAAATATGATCTGCAGATACATAAAAGGCCAATATGAGTTCGAACTTCACCTGATGTCAGAATTATTAACAGTGAAATTGTTGGCAACAAAATTACTGCAAAATATACAGTTATATATGTCAATATATATGAATGGAGAAAATTGTCACAGAATTAATGTCATCAAGTTCCAAGATTGTACAGTTGTAAATTTCGTTCAGTGATCCAGGAAGGAAAGGTCCCAGACACGTTGTTGTATGATAAATCTCTGCAAAAGTACAATAAGGATGTTAGATGAGTACATTCTTTTGCTATTATGGAACTATTAGAAGTGCACCGTCTTGCTTTTATTTTCATATATCATCTTCTTTCTCATACTTGTGTTGTTAAGTTTTCATTAGAGGAAACCATATCAAATTCATAAAGCTTTCAAGCAGACATGATCATAGCATAATGACTTACATATTCAGGAGATTCGATGCCTTTTGGGATGGTAATGCACCAGTCAAAACATTATTTCCCAGAAATCTGAAGATTGAAGATAACAAAGAATGGTGAGTTTTTCCTTACAAATCTAGTTCCTTGCTTTTGCCTAATGTAGAATGGAACAGTAAAAATTACAGGTGTGTGAGTGAGCCGAGATTGAAAAGAGAATCTGGGATTCCTCCTGTCAAATTGTTGAAGCTCAAATCCCTGACACATGAAAAAAAAAAAAACACGCCCGCATGACGACTAATACTCTAAGAAATAAACAAAAATAAAACAAAGAAAGAAAAACTGTAACACATGTAGAATAATCCCTTCTACATGGCTTATGTTCCTCTTCTCAGAACCACTAACATGTTGTAGAAAGTCATAGCATAATGAAGATTCTTACAGTAGCGTTAGACTCTGAAATCCACTGAAAAATGGAGGTATGGTGCCCGAAATGTTGTTATTCCGTAGAACTCTGATAACAAAAGTCAGTACTGTTATGACTTGCCATTAATAGAAAAACAAAAGTAGAAAAAAAAATGAAAATGAAGGATTACAAGGTGGATAAGGAACTCATGTTTCTGATGAAGTCCAGCGACGACATGCTACCATTTGATATATCACTTATTCTCCTAAGTATCAGAATGGTGAAAAGCTTTAGTTTTTGTAGAGACTGGATAAACGTTTCAAGTATAAAGAAAAGTGACAAGAACTTAATCACTTACAAGTCGTTCAGTGTTGTTAAACCGATAAAAGAAGATGGGATTGGACCTTCAAATGAATTTCCTTGTAGCCTCCTGTCCATATTTCAAGATCGTGAATTTACAAGCAAAACATTGAAGAACTCATGGACAATAACTTCAGTGTAAAATGACAAACATGGAACATATATCAGGCAAAATTCAGAAATGAGAAATTAAGAAAGTTGGCTAGTATCTCACAGTGCGATGAGGCGTGACCAACTACTTCCAATGAAATCGGGTATCTGGCCTGTGAGCTCGTTGTCTGATCCCCACCTGTAACATGAGGGATATTTTAAGATCAGATGACAGTTGAGAGTTTATTCTACGTGTTTATCAATATATAGACAGTATGCCATGGTCCAGAAGAGATGAATCAAGAAAAAAAAAAAAAACTATTGCAGTGTCCTTACACCCGTTCCAAGCTGGTTAAATTAGCGAATGTTGAAGGTATCGGGCCACTAACTCCACAGCTATCAAAGTATCTTGAAGAATAAAGCAAGAGAAAGTTAGTCAGAAATCAGAATACTGTTTGTGATATTTAATAATCTCAAAATAAATCGGATTTCCAGATCTTATGCAGCAAAGCATGAGAAGCAGGAGCTGCAAAATTCTAATTATCTTGTGAATATAGAAGGAAATAGATAATTCAAAATTAGAACCTACATTTGTTGCAAGCTTCGTAAGTTCCCGAGTGATGATGGTAAAGGCCCAGAGAAGTTGTTTGTGCTAAAGGATCTGCAGATAAACATGCATATAAATTGTGAAGGAGAGGTGTTGGACCGAGTAATCCAAAAATGTCCATAGTACTTTTACAAGTGTTCATATTCTTCTACTATATATTTACTACATTGATCCTTATTCCTTACAGACTTACAGTGATATTAAGCGAGTGAGCTGTCCAAGTTCCGACGGAAGCTCCCCTGACAAAGCATTTATCCCAAGGGCCCTAGAAAGATGAGCAAACATATAGATTTAAAGTTTCCTGTGTTAAAATGGTTAGTTGACACATACCAGTGGCTCTGAATCAGATAGTAAAAGAGAACATACAAGTATTGCATCCGACTGAGATTGGCAATTGATGCAGGAATCGGCCCTGTCAAAAGATTTTGCCCCAGATTCCTACAACCGAAATGAGAAAATCAATATGCAAATTACAAACATCAATCAGACTATTTAGGATTATTGAATCCAACTCGGAGTTTAGCAATATATCCACAACATGCAGTAAAGTAGTACATCTATGTAGACGATGTAAAGTAAATTAATGATTAAACGTTACAAATTAACGTACAGGTCATTGAGTAAGGTCAAAGTCCATAGCTCATCTGGCAATGGTCCCTCGACATCTAATGCATAAACTCTCCTGTAAAACGTAGAAGTACGTAGGATGGGCATGAATACATTTACTTAGTTAAGAACAAGCATGGCTATATAAATATACAAAGTAAATTTAGCTGATATATATATAAACAAATCATACATAGATTTTAACATTAATTAGGACAAAGATTTTTTACTTACAGGCCAGTAATGCGGCAAGATGTGTTTTCAGAACAATCACACTTGATACCCGGATTAATGTTTGAGAGTTCAGTTGCATCAATGGCAACCCCGGTACATAGCTCCCCACTAATGTTCCATGTGTTATCCGCTGATATACCCCATCGCGAGAACATTGTGTTGAGTGCAAGTGCTGCGTCACAGCATAATCAGATAGCTCGAGTTAATCATGTCAGCTTTCTAGGCCTACGAGACTACGTTGTATTGCTTTGAAAAGAACTTATAACATAGTACATAGCAATATCTATTATTACGTTTGACTACGAAAAGTCAAACCTGAATACATAAGCAAAACAGAAAAGTAAAAAAGGATAATGATGATACATGAAGAAATAAGAATTGTTGGCGGCAGCATTTAATTGATTTGAAAATGGTATATAGTAGAACGTTGACACTTAAGCGGAAAGCAAGTTAATGTTGTTTGTTTTCACACTGGAAACAGATAAGTGGCTCGCTCTAATGACGCATGAGCATGATCAACTCGTTATCAACTGACGTATTTATACAATCAAAGATAATCTTAAAATAGTAATATGATTGATTAATTTACACAACAAATTTAGTAGCCAGCCACTTCATAGAAAATATGTACACAAGCCAGCTAGAAGAGATTATTTTAAGAACTAGTTTGCACATATCAACATGAGTATGTGGCAGAGTGATGGAAACAAACAACTTGTAATTAATTTATCTAAAATCGGGATTTAGAAACAAACAATGTTATAGAGGATGAAGCATGATTTGTAATAATCTACCTAGCTACCTTGTGATTCGAAATCACCTTTCTAAACAAGCAAAAAAGAAAATGATTTGGGACGGGCGATGGAATTCTTATAGAGGAATTGAACATTTAGAAATGAATTGAGGAGTATAAGCTTACCTTCAGAAGGATCAGTGGTATTTGTATTTGGCCTGGTTGTATTTTGAGCTTCTACGGTGTCAATTATTACAAGCCACAAGGCAATAACAGTTAATAACAACACCGCCGGTTGTTGCAGTCGGCTGAGACGCCGTGAAGTTGGCGGCGCCGCCATCTGAGCTGATATTGTTGATTTTGAGAACATGGATGGAATGAATTTGTGGGAGAATGAATAATGAATGAGTGTACTGTTTATTTATGTTGTGTATGTATATATATGGACAAGTTTGGAGGTGACATGACATCACACGGCGTGCGATCGAGTAAAATATAAACGGTCTATTAAGCTTAAGCCAACTGCATGTTCAAAAGTCAGACGCCAACATTGCCTACTACCTTAAAATACTGGATTACTCATCTCATCATAGGGTAAGAGCATTCGTTATCCTTAGGAGGTTTTTTTAGGTCTTAATTGAATTTTTAAGTCTCAATTAAGCCTAAAAATATCTTCGATTGAAACTTTTATGGGGCTACTATTTAGTAGCAAATAGTAGTCCATGGCAATTGGATAGTAATTAGTAACCTTTATTTAAGTCTCAATTATGGGACTCACATTAAAAATTCCAATAATATGGAGTAATATGGTTATAGGGACCCACTTAAAAGCCTCAAATCATTGAAAACATCATTTGTGAGGGGCTTTTTTTGGATTTTTATGTTAAAATTTCCCTAATTGAGCCTCAACCATAATGAGTGCTCTAAGAGCATTAATTATGGTTTGGGGCTTTAAACATATAAACCCAAAAAAAAAGCCCCTTCAATATTAACTCCAATAGTTTGAAGTTTAATTGAGGCTTATATGTGGGCCCTATGAGCAAACTATTACTACATTACTCCCTTTTCTATTAAACAATTAATTTTTACATTGTTGGGGGTTAATTGAGGGCTACTATTTAGTACTCTCTCCTATTTTAAATAGATGACGTTTTAGCCATTTCACAACTATTAAGAAATATAATAATTATCCCTATATTATAGGGTCAATCACGTATCAATAGTAAATTAATTCTAAAACTCTCTCACTTACACACCTAATAATAGTAAAACACACCTATTAATAGTATAGGTCAACTATGATAGACTCCTAAAAAACAATTATTTATGAGATTGTAAAAAAAAACTAAAACGTCATCTATTTATAATAGGAGGGAGTAGCTATTTTCCATGGGCTATTAATTAGTAGCGATTAGTAGCCTAAATAAAGTCTCCATTGAAGTCATTTTTTAACTTAAGCCTAAAAAAAGCATCCATAAGGAATGTTCTAAGATATTACTCCATCCATCCAATTTTTAACGATCTTTCTCTTACATTTATATTTCATTACTTCTAAATTATATAAACACAATTCTTTTAAAAACTATAGAATTAAAGTTAATAAGTTAATAGTATTTTAATCCAAGATAAAGCAATCATTTAAAAAATTTATTATGGAATGGAGGGAGTATAATTTATGTGTAACATACCGATCGAATATGTATATAGTTGATGAAATAGTAGAATTATAAAAAATAAAGGAATTAACATACTACTAATGGTAGTCTTTTCCAATTGTGACCTTAATTATGAACTACTAGTATAATCATGGTGGAGGACGCTGAGGACCTAGAAAATTCTCATCTACCTCGTAGTATGTTGTTAACCATGGATTTTCACAACCTGCAAATAATCAATAAAAGAAGAAGGTAATAAACATGGAACAAGAATTTATTCATAACTTTTGTGGGTTACAATCTTCGTTGATCTCTTGATTTCTCTCTCTAATGGATATGAACTGGATTACCAAGGTCAAATGACTTGTTCCGGATTTAGATCTAAACCTACAATTTGGTAGTAGGGGTTTTGGCCTTGGGTTTAACCTACAATTTGGTTGTAGGGAGTTTGATGAAGTCGTTTGTGACTCATTTCTAACTATCTAGCTCTAATCACCATCTCATATTTATAGGTGAGTGGTGATTTAGGGAGCAAGTTAAAATCATATCTTAGAGATATGATAGGATATCATCCTAATCTTCTAAATAATATCACATGTTTTTGTGATAATTATCTCTAATTACAAAGAATCCTAAACACCAATAATTATCAAATTGTAGGTGTCTACAAGTATATCAAACAAAATAATGTTAACTTACGATATACTCAGTTATATTAAGATGAAATTATTATAGGCTAGTAGTATTTAAAAAGGAAAAATCCTCCAAAATGTACCATAAGTTTACTACCCCGCCCATATTGTACCATAAGTTTGTTACTCCCACATTTTGTCTTATAAGTTTACAAAAAATCTAATTTTAGCACTTCGGTATAATTCCGGTCCGGAGAATTAATATTAGGGTAAATTCGTCTTAATTCACCACCAATTTACCACAAACTCGCGAATTAGTGATAGTTATTAAACTAATTCACCTGGATTAAATAAAATCTTAAAAAGAAAATATGGCATTATTTTATCCCGCAAATATACCGATGTAGATATTATCGTAATTGGTAGCCCTAGGGCATAATTATTTTTTAACCTTCTTTGTTTAGTGATGCTCCTTGCCCAAGTAGGTGAGGGAGCACCGTGAGGTTCGGTATCCAGGCCACTATAGCAACTAGCAAAACAACTTGTTTGATATGTTTACACTTTAGTGGTCTAAGTACCACATTCCACCCGCCATGACGCCATCCCACTCTGCCATATGACTAACAATCCGACTATTGATGCGGTTATCAATGACTAAGTTGCATTTATTCTCATTGATATAATCTTGTCAACACAATTTAATTTGAAATTGACAAATGTAACATTGTTGAACCATGAATATTAAATTTATATACTATTTTCTTCGCTCAATTTCACTCAATGTGGACAAGGAGAATGCAATCAGATAGTCATGAGCGATGACATAGCGTGAAGGCGCAAGAACAAGAAGTTGGGTATATTTTGGAAAGAAGCATATGACGATTTATTGGAGCACCTAAATAATTGTATCTCTGGAGGTGAATGTGGACCGTGCAACTATTGATGATGAGAAGATTTGGGGTTGTGGCTACATTATTCAACCCAAGTAGTGCATGCAGATTCCAACTAAGTGACGTGGGTTTTGAGATGAGCTTTCTGCTATGGAGATGTGCGAGAGGTTCAGACCTTATGCAAAAAGACCGGAAGGATGGCGATTGTCCTTGAAAATACTACTCACTAGGCTGATTCTCGCGTTCGATCTAGGAGGGAAATGGAGATGCAACCATGGTTGTTCGGAATCGAAAAACTGTCGAAGTTGTGGCGAAGGCTGGAGAAACTTGAGGATAGAATTCTCTTTGGGGGGGTGAGAATGATGAGATTTCTATCCGCTCGGGCCGCCTAGCTCGTGGCTAAGTCGTGGACCGAGTCCATTAGTGGGAATTATCTAGAATAGGCCAGTATTTAGGGTTTCTGAAAGGTTCCTCAGAGATAAAGCACGTGTATTCTATTTTATTATTACATTTGTTTTTACTTTACAATTCTAGTTACCAAAATTTATTATTCGGTAACTAATATGTGTGTGTGTGTGTGTGTCATAGGGTACAATCTATCATTAACGATTTCATGTACTTTTAAGTTGATGAACAAAGATGATTCCCCGAAAACTCCGATTCTCTATCTTTTGTTCTTGATGGCGCCGACTTCTATCTTTCTGACGTTCCGTCTTCTTCTGTCGTTTTTCCGTTCATACAAGAATGCGACCTATTTCCCCTTTTTGAGCCATCCATGTCCAGTGGACGTCCAGTTCGCACCTTTCAAGATGAACTATCGCATAACGATCTTGTGCTTTTAACAAGATCCCATCATACTACCATATGTATGTTTTATGTATAAGAAATTATATGGAATGCCAACCTATACAAAATTGGACGGCCCATATATGAGAGTTTGTAGTTTCGTATCATTTACTAGGATCTTCTGATCAATTTGTAGTTGTATTGTTTATGTATTTGTATAATAAGAAAGTGAAAATCTCTCTCTTTCTTGCAACAACATCAACAACAACATGAGTCATAAGTGGTTTGGCAGTAAGGGTGTTGGAGTAGCAAGGTGAGATCGGGGGTTCGAACCCCGACGGAGGCATCTCAATATGCTTTCTAATCTTTCAAAAACTAAGAAATATTATATTTGGAACTTTTGAGCTAAGTTATTCTTTTGACTAAATATCTTCATTCTGTAAATATATTTATAGTAATATGATAACAACGATGAAAAAATTTGTACATGAAAAATGCAATCAAAATCCCACATCGCTAAGATATGAAAAAATATATGCGTATATATAGATAAAAATATCATTTTTGGTATGAGATCTGTTATAATGACTCCATAAATGGTGAGACCTTATAAAAGAGGTATACATCCTATAGGTAAACCTAATTGTTGTATTTACATGTAATCTAACATGTATATAGAGAGTCCATCCATATAGTGGGAGAAGCTTCAATCTATAGGTGAGGGATGTGGCCGGGCTTTTCTTTCATAGTTTTTTTTTTCTCTAAATAATATATTTTTTAATCTTCAATCATTTTTGGAATATTATTTTTGCAAGTTTTAAAAATTAAAAATTGTTCTTTTAACTACATATTTCATTATTACATATTTTTGTAGTAAATAAGAACACCAACACGACGACAAATTTACATATGAAGTTGGCTCAACTTTAAATATGAATTTCGTGTAAATTTTATAATTTTAAATATCTATTATTATTTATTTATTTTTCTTTATTTTACTATTTGGATGCACAAAAACACGAGACAACCATCACTACTTCCAATAAAAGAAACATGTAATACCAATATAAAAAGGAGGAAAAAAAGTCATATATAATTTTAGTTAAGTGTATAAATAAAGTTGTATACCTCATACTATTAATTTTGTTTTAATTCCTAGATTGTTCCATCACCACTTTACGGCATGTTACTTACACGGGATGTCTCATTGTTTATTGTTTTAGCACGTAATCTTTAACATTTTAGCCTAATTGATTAATTTGCTCGGAATTGGTTGATAAATAAGGGATTGAAGAAAAGCGACAACTCTTATGATCTTGGTCTCTTAAAAAGAAAAAAAATATATAACCTTATAAAAATTTGAAAATTAGCGATGTAAAAAATTAGAGCGAAGAATACCAAATGTTAGTATCGTCATCGATGATCATGACTGACGGATCTTAATCGGTCATCACATGTACGAACTAATGTATTTTTTTTATAAGCGTCTAAAATAAATGGAAGCTCATATTATGTACAAAATTTAGAGGGTCATACCCCAATGTGTACAGATTTTGGTGTAGTCTACCCAGAGAAATCAGACCTAAATGAAGAAGCTTGGCTCCAGTTGTGACCAAACTTCCTCTTACTTTAAATTCACCATACTCAAACAATTAATCATCTGCTAGACCTATACCAGACACAAAGATGAATTTTTTTGATCCATGCATGTAAAATCAGGTCGAGGCAGTAGGCACAACTTGGGCAAGATCTTACAACTTTGAGATGCAAGGAGTGTTCACTAGCTTGTGTCTCCAATATAATAATATAAGTACATATATGATGTTATTATATATATATTCCAACAACATGCGGATGATTAAATTTTATATTTAAATCTCATATATCTATTTTACTTATTCAATTTTAATCTCATGCAATCACTTTTTAAGTATAACATGTAGAGTTCAAATTTTGTTGATGTGATTTTCTTCCTTTTTATTTTTTTAAATGTGTTTCAATTATACCATTCCGTGGTCACTCTTTAAGTAGAAGATGTGGAGCTCAAGTCTAGTTGACGTAATTTTTATTCCATTTTATCACTTGTAAAAGTATTTTAAACGTATAATGCTATCAAATTTATCAACGGATCATTAACTAATTAAAAAAATTCACTATATGGAACACATTGCGTATGGTTCAAAAGTGATCTCCGCCAATTGTGTGATTATATCTAGTTTAATGATAGTTTTATAATGATTGTGAAATTGTAATAGTTTGATCAATGATAAAAAGACGTATAAGTTGAATATGATGACTCATGTAATATTGATATTTAAAAAAAAAGTAAAAATTATATTCCAGAAGAATTTTAGAGAACGAGCACCTAAGGAAAAAATTTCACCTAACCCATGAGGTTGAGTAATAGCT
Organism: Plantago ovata; assembly: GCA_028274465.1. Taxonomy (NCBI): domain Eukaryota; kingdom Viridiplantae; phylum Streptophyta; class Magnoliopsida; order Lamiales; family Plantaginaceae; genus Plantago; species Plantago ovata. The sequence goes on along the minus strand of CM051455.1, from coordinate 37,249,740 downwards.
AGCTAGAAATCGAAGTTTTCGAGTGTAACAAAACTATGCAATTATTAATCTTTAGTTCTCCATATTAGTTTATTTTTAAAAGAGTTATGACTAGAAATAAAAAAAGACTACAAGGAAAGTGTCGTTAAAACAGTGCTTCGCAGATATTTACTATTGATTCTCTCCCTCTTGAGTTTTTTCTTTTTTTTTAAACGGCTAAAATTTTATTAAGCAACGAAAGAGTTAACAAAACAATACTAGGTGCACCGGTAACGCACACCGAAACAAGACTTCTAAATCAAACACCCGTGAACCAAAGGACCAAAGGTAACATTAAACATGTGTGTTATTACTTTAATATTATAATTGTTGAAAGTACTATTTGGTTAAACATTTCAATACTAATAAATATAACAATTTGTAAAGTACTTCATTAATTATGAGTTTATTTTGGCCTATGTAGTTCGAGTTGGTGATTTATGTAGATATAGGCTAAAAAGGAGTTTATTAAACTGATTTGAATACAATAGTCCATGGAAAAGAAGGCCAAATGGTTGGGTATATGGCCGAATGCCCATTTTATTATGCAGTTTCATATTATATTTTGGACCTGGAAGACCAAGATTTTCCCGTCTTTTAGCCTTCATGCGGGATTCTGGTGTATATAAGTACTTATAAATTAGACCTTGTTATTCATTATTATGATTTTCAAACAGTAGGATCGGTAAGAAAGAAGTTGGTAAAAACGCTTGGGAGCATCCCAGACACCAATGTGGGTTTCTTCGTTTCTTCTCTTTCTCCTTGAACTTATTCAGTTTCTTCGTATCTTCACTTTCTCCTTGGGTTATGATGTATCCTACGTATGAGTAGGGCCGGGCATAATAACCGAAAACCAAAAACCGATCCGAAAAATCGAAAAACCGAACCGAACCAATCCGATCCAGCATCTTTGGTTCGGTTCACGGTTCATTACTTTGACAGATTTCGGTTTTCGGTTCGGTTCGGTTCGGTTAAAAACCGCGGTTTATCGGATTAAACCGAACCGAATCAATATTATTATTATTATTTTTTTTTACAAATTATATCCGTATCGTATGAACTTTGAATTTTGAATAGACTAATCGTAATAGACTAATCGTAATCGTTTCCGTATCCGTATCGTATGAACTTTGAATTTGGTGAACTTCTTCCATTTGGTAGAAAATTGTCAAACTTGTGTTTTGACTTTTGATTTGATTTAGAGTACTACTGTTTGATTTGGATATTTGTGGCAAAAACCTGTTTGATTTGGATATTTGCTGCATGCCTATTTGATAGAAAATAAAAAAAATAAAAAAAAATAAAAAAAGAAAGTTCGGATTATTCGGATTAATCCGAAACCGAACCGATAATTTTCGGATCAAACCGAAACCGATCCGAAATTTCGGTTCGGTTTTCGGTTTGAACAAAATTTTACTGTTCGGTTCGGTTCAAACCGAAGTTCGGTTCGGTTTTGAACCGAACCGAACCATGCCCAGCCCTACGTATGAGTATGTTTATTTGAGTATTCGAAGTTGATTTATAATTTTTCATGGTTGTTGAGTATTTTAATCTGCGTGTAATGCTTGATCACCAATTGCATGATTTTGGGGTTTTAATTCGAGATTCGAATGAGAATTAATTCGAATGCAATCGTGTGTAAGTTTCCTAGAGGTTAATGCATTTTAATATGTGTGTTAGAGATTCGAGAGATGTTAACCACATGATACTATATGTTCGTTAATTTTGGAGAGAGATTAATGATTTAACTAGGGAAGCTTCATTGTCTGCAACCGGATTAACAGTGATTGACTAAAAAATACAAGAATACATGTGAAATTATGGTGAAGCTTATAGTTGTCATTAGCATTTCTTAGTTAGTAAATTTGTTAATTATTATTTTCTCACCTACTTTAGATCTTAGTTTAATAAACGTTACTTAGTATTTGTCAACAAATCAGTCCTTACGGAGATGATACTCGATTTATCATTATATTACTTGTGGTGATATTGTATACTTTCGATTTTATGCCATCATTAACCTCATGACCATTGCAAATCAAGAACACTTATTCATAAGTTGGTTAACCGTAGAACATCCAAAGGACCCTGGTAGTCCATGACTATGTTTAACGTTAACTCATCAGCTAGCTTATAAGCTTAAGAAGTTTATAAGATTGCGTTCACGTAACTTATTGCCATGTAAAATAAGTCTGTTACTTGAACGCGGGCTTATAATCTCCTGGAGCTTATCAGCTAGCTTATTTTTTCAATAAGCTAGCTTATCATCTTTCATATTTTAATTATACCCCTAATAATAATAATAATAATAGTAATAATAACAATATTATTATTATTATTATTATTATTATTATTATTATTATTATTATTATTGTTATTATTATAAATAAAACTAATAACATTAATAAAGAAAACACAATAGTATTTGTTGTCATATACTCCCTCCGTCCCAGAACAGTTGCACCATTTTGCCATTTTGGACGTCCCATTAGAGTTGCACCATTTCATTTATTTGTCATATTTGTACATGGTTATAATAATTTTATATTCCATCAACACATTTTTGTGGCCACAAATCTTACGTAAAGTAAAAGCAACACCCACTATCAATATAAGTCAATATTTAAATTTTCTCCTTATTTTCTGTGTCCAAAAGCAAATGGTGTAACTGCTCTGGGACGGAGGGAGTACATTAGCAAGCACCGACACTCCAAAATGGCCAAATATCCATTCCGATACGTATTCAATACCCAATTCGTCTCCGATACATATCTCTCCTTTAGCCATGTTGTTGAGCATTTGCCATGGTTTGTGATGGAGAACTAAAGAGTAAAATTTAGTTATTTACTTTTTTATTTGTTTTTTAGTATTTATTAGAATAACTAGTTAGAAATTTTAAAAATTAAAATAATTTACATACTAAATATATTAAAAAATTAAACGTATCGGTCACGTGTCCCTATTCTTTTCTTTTTTTAATTTTGACGTATCGACATATCCTTGTCCGTATCGTGTTCGCGTCCGTATCCGTGTCGGTGCTTCTTAGCATATACATGTTCATAACTTAAAAAATGATTATTTAATTAATAGTTTAGACATAATTATATTATTTATTTTATGTTAAAATAATAATAATTATTATTATTATTATTATTACTATTGTTATTTCTTTTTTAAAATTATTATTATTATTATTATTATTATTATTATTATTATTATAAAATATGAATAATAAATGAATACGAAAGCCCTTCTATGTCATTTTATTAGTTAGCTTATAAGCTCATTCGCTAAACACGTAAATCAAAATCAGTTAATTTATCTCAGCTCATTCGCTAAACACGTACACTAAAATCAACTAACCGATAAATTAGCTTATCTGCTAACGGTTCCCATGAATCCATCAAAATGTCATCTTTCACTGATAACACATATCACACCAAGTCACCAACAACAATGTAATATGACATCTCACAACCTTGACAAAAGATCAGTTATTTCATGAAAGCATAGGTTTGGATGGACTTATTGGTGAACTGTTTAGATAAGTTACTATGTCTGTACTACTAAATCTATCTGCACAACTGCTGTCAACATTAATTGAACTTAATCTAACATCATCGCTCACAAAACTAGTCGCATCTGTATACTTGAGGTCCACTAGGTAGCCGGGTCTTGAAGTAACAGAAGGCACCTCATTATCTCCAGTAAGCATGCCCACAACACGAGACATGGATGGACGCAACCCTGGGGATGCTTGGGTGCAAAGAAGACCTATGTCAATTATCTGTTTCACTGCAGCTTCATCAAATTCATGTAAACTCGGGTCCACTAGTTCGAGTGGCCTATTGTTTTCGTGAAGGATCCAAGCCTGAAAGAAAAGTTCATGTAGTTTGAAGAGCCTGACAGAAACTTACTAATGCAAATTTCTAAAGGATCATCCACTATCATCATAAAAAAAGTAAAAAGTAGACCGAGTACCAATTCGAGGAGATATTTCTTATCATCTTCCAGATTTAAGTCAGCATTTGGCCTTCCACTAATAGTCTCCAGAACTACAACTCCGAAGCTAAATACATCAGCCTTTTCGGTAAGATGTCCAAACATTGCATACTCTGGTGCAAGATATCCTCTGCATAAATCACCACATAATTGAGTTAATTACTAAATAAAGTATTTGAATCACAAACCGGGTTCTTAACGTTAACTGTGAACATTACCTGGTGCCAGCAACTTTTGTGCTAATGTGGGTGTTTTTCTCATCAAACAATTTTGCCAATCCAAAATCTGAAAGTTTAGGGGAGAAATCGCTATCAAGTAGAATATTACTCGCTTTCACATCTCTGTGCACAACACGAAGTCGTGATTCTTCATGAAGATAAGCAAGGCCTCGTGCTACTCCCAGGCGTATATTATAGCGTGTTGGCCAGTCAAGAGACGGAGTACTAATGCTCCCTGTTCCATTGCAGCAATACAATTTAGCATAGCGCACAGAAAGCTCTTATAACATGCATGTAAGAACCTATGAACTCAACGACACGTACCAATCCCAAATAGAAGTTGATCGAGGCTCTTATTTTCAAGATACTCATATACTAGCAAAGGCTTTTTGCCCTCAATGCAAAAACCAAACAACTTGACAAGGTTTATATGTTGCACAGCTGATATGATGGCAATTTCTGCCACAAACTGACTCTTTCCGTGATTCGATGTTATGGATAGTTGTTTTACAGCAACTACTCTTCCGTCTTCTAGTATTCCCTGTTGGTAAATTGGGTGGATGTGAAATAACATAGTATATAGCAAAACTCAAAGAATCCAAAATTTTTCATTTAGCATAATTGCTGAAATTATGAGTCTTATGACCACAGCATTTTTGTATGACCTAAGAGAAAAAATGCATAATACTTGCTGCCTGTGATCATCATGGGATTTTGAAATGTATGTTCTCTGCAATGCATAGTGAATTTTGGTTTTTTTGAGAAATCATTTTGTATAATCTTCAATCGTGACTGTCGTTTACCTTGTAAACAGGACCAAATCCTCCCTCTCCAAGCTTGTTAGCTTGACTGAAGCTATCTGTTGCAGCTTTTAGTTCTGCATAAGTATATGTGTTCGGTCGTCCTTCAATCCTCAATATCTCTGCAAATTCACAGAAAGTTAATCCAAAACTCCAAAGGATGAAAAATATGTAGATGGACTGATAGTGATTTCAATAGCAAATCATATGTTATATGTATACAGTATATTTGAAGTATGACATCAATTAAAAAATAGAAAAGGTACAAAATGTGCTCTAACCATCATCTCACCTTCATCCTCGAAATTTATGTAACGTTCTCTTTTCTGATATATATAATACAATGCAGATAACAGACTTGTTGCACCAACTGCAACTATAATCCCCACAATCAGGCCAATTCGATTCCTGATCCTACTAGCAGTAGCACCTGCAGTCAAACCAGGTTCACTCTTGTTCTTGCCTGGAGTATCATTATTAACTGTAGGAATAAAATCTGCAGAATAACTCCAAGTTACTTGATCGATGCATCAGGTTCAAATGACGAAGAAATGCAAGCAAAATTCTTTCGGATACTTGCTCTCAAAGTTTTCTCAAGTTTGTAAATGGTACCTGGCGTGGTTTGTATAGTTGAAATAGAAGGTCCATATGTGCCTGGAAGAGGTAAACAACAAGTGCCCTTTCCAGCCCAAAACAGATGGATTTCAAGATAATTATCCTTCACCAGTGCTTTGAATTCCCTCATAACGACACTCAGTGGCCTACCACCAGCTTCTCTCAATATGTCAAAGTCACGAACCTCCAGATTCCCCTGGAATGCATAAGACCTTAGACTCAGAACTGTTTTAAGACATGTCTCAGACTGTTATAAGATCGAAAAAATTCTGGACAAGCCCTCAATATAGTTAAAATTTGCATGTGGAAACAATAATAAGAGGAGAATTGACAGTAGTGAAGAGTACTCTTTTAGCCCATTGCCCATTGACATGAATAGCAAAAATGCCCTAATCAAGGACTAGTCACATATTCCTCTTCAACTTTCCTTCTGCCAAACAAATTAACATGCATATAGTCTTGTAATCTTTTTGGTTATTTTACGCCGAATGTTGATTTATCGTGTAAAACTGACCTGGATATATATGTCAAAGACACGCCTTCCAGCATTCCTATCAGGTCCAGAAACTCCAATCAATGTCTCAACAAACTGGAGCCTTACAGTATAATTACCATTCTCCAGTCCTAAGCCATAATATCTCAATGATCCAGCTGAAATTCTAGCGGTTTGGAACAAATTAGAGTCCAAATTACTACTTGTTATTTGGTACTGTTGATCACTGCTATCTTCTGCCAAACCAGCATTGCTAACTGCCCATTTGAGTGAATCAGTGACATAATATGATGCTGCACCAAGAGATTGATCTCCCTCATATACCACTTGATCACTAGACGTAGTTTGTGAACCACCACAATTAACGGCAAAACCAGAATCTGAAATCACCAACACAAGGAATAACTCAAGGACACTAACTTAACAAAAGTCTACGGCACACTTATTGGAACATGCAACTCTTGCAATCAATAGACAAAAATTACATAACATGAGTCAGTACTAGAAGGTCCTTTTGTCTCACGAGAAGTTAGGATCTGTTCTTTTCATCTGAAAAAAAATCTGAACTGAACTCAATGTATTGGATCTGAAATAAACTAAAAAAAAAACTAGTATAAAAAACAATTAAACAAATTTGAACTGAACTAAATTTAATAAAGATGAAGAACGAAAATGTTTTGCTAAACTATAGTTTAGAATTGAAATTCAAAATTTTCTCCTGGATTCTTTATCCTCTCTCAAATTGCAAGCTTGCTATAACTTACGAATAGGTGACCCTCGATTGCATGGAAATGTTCTCTGAAGACAGAGTAGTCCAGTACTCAAACCACTGAAATGAAAGAAGACGATTCAGTACTGATCAGCACATGAGGAAAGATCAGTGCTAGATATGGTTTGCTCAAAAATCAAGTTCATAATGTGACTATAAATAACAATGTTTACACTTATTTACATATTTACATGTTTATTACGTGATTATTATCTTGAAGATGCTTATTAATTATTATTTTTTTCAGGGCTAGATGTGACTGTCAAGAGCTGACAATATCTCTTGAACTTAATTTTCAGAAATTCCATGATCTTGAAGGAGAGTACACCCTCATATTATAGATCCTAACAGATTATCATTTCTCATTGCTTGCAGGCCTACAAAGACTTGAGAATGCAACATGAAAGGTGGATAAGGCTTTATCAACCAAAAAAAAAGGAAAAAAAAAGGTTAACAAAAACAAAATGTAAGTGTAAAATTGTATCAGGGAAGGGACGGAGGAAGTAGATCTCTAGGTAGACAATCTGTGGACGGAAATCACTATTTGATTCTGCCTACACGGTTAGAAATTTATGCACACTTTAGTGCCTATATTCCTGCTCTTAACTGTCCACACCATTTTTATGCATTATGATTGCCTATAAGGCTATATATAACCCCATTTGATCAAACTTCTACTCCAAATGACTGGCAAATTTACTCAACTGAAAATTAACAAAGATTCTGCATCGAATTTCACCTGTTGTCAAAATCATTGGAGGTGAAGTTGTTGGCGGCCAAATTACTAAACAATATCAAACATGTTTTAGTATAAAAATATGGATAAATATATAATGATTTTATTATAAAGGAAACATGAAAATATATTGATTAGCATACACTTTTAAGTTTGGTTCTGTGACGTTGATCCAAGAAGGAAAGCTCCCTGACAGTTGATTGTATGACAAATCTCTACAAGAAAATACAATAAGAATCTTTCATGATTAATTACAACAATATAACTCTATATTATAGTATGAAAAAATGTCTTATTACTTATTAGTGACCACTATTAGGGTGATTCTTAAAATCAATCCCCTTAATTTCAGAATTACATTTTAGTCCAAAATGAAGGATTTTTGAGTTGACAACTTTGCCATCACCTGAAACACTCTCAACCAAACATGTCCTAATAAATAAATAAATTTATTAAAAAGTAAAATAAAAAAATATGTAAATTAAAAAAAAAAAACCTAATCAATAAAAAATTAAAATATTTTTTTTTTAAAAAACTTTTTACCTTCTTCCCCAATGGTATATTCCGGTACCAGAATATAGTTCTGGTACCGGAGCTTGCAGAGCTCCAGATCAGAGATCTGCAAGCTCCGACCAGGAGCTTTTGCAGCTCCGATCTGGAGCTGCAAGCTCCATATCGGAGCTAACAACTCCGATCTGGAGCTGTTATAGCTCCAATATGGAGCTACAGCAGCTCCACATCGGAGTTGTTAGCTCCAATTTGGAGCTATAACAGCTCCCGATTGGGAGCTGTTATAGCTCCAGATCGGAGTTGACAGCTCCGATCAGAGTTGTTAGCTCCGATCTGGAGCTAACAGCTCCACATCGGATCTGTTAGCTCCGACGTGGAGCTCTATGCCGGAAAGATGTTTTTTTTTTTAAATATTTAATTTGTTTTTATTTTATCATTTTATATAAAAAAATTAATTTCTTAAACTTTTTTATTCTATTAAAGCATAATGAGTGTTTGGCGAGCTAAAAATCCAATATTTGAACAGTGATTTGGTCAACATTTTAGCCTAAAATGTAATTGTTAAATTAAGAAGGTTGCTTTCGTAATTAGGTACGCTAACAAGGGCTCTAAAAAAAATGGACCCTTAGAACACTAGCAATAGAGGGCTTATTTGGGACTCATTTGGGGCTCCATGTCCAAATAAGCCACAATAGGGGCTCTTTTGGGGCTCCATTATTGGAGCCCATGCTTGAGGGCTACCATTTTGTAGCCCCCAAAAGAGCCCCAAAATATTATTATTTTATTTCATTTTATTTCTATTTCATCAATTGTGTGATGCATGTGGATTGTATGTGTCATGTGGAACCCATAAAAGAGTCCATAATAAGCCTAAATCATTGTAACAAAAAATGAAATTGGCTTATTTGGGGCATAAGCCCTAAGTTTAGAGCCAACCATGGCTAGTGCTCTTATATAGTATTATACTAAACTTAATTAGTTCTCACAGAAAATTGTATATACAGATTCAACTTAATTTTGACAAAATCATGCCAGAGTCCTCATATTCTATCAAATTCACATGGAGTATTCCGGAAGTGTGAACAGTAGGAAGAAGACTCACATAGTACGAAGAACTGGACCCCGTTGTCCTGGTAGTCCACCAGTTAACACGTTATTTCCCAAAAATCTACAAAATTGTGAAGGGGAAAGAATCATAATTGGTTTCATAAACTTTGCTTTAATTATTAATTGCTTCGATCAGGATGGGGAGTTTCTTGTAATTACATGTGAGAAAGTGAATTAAGAGAGTAAAAAAGATCATCTGGAATTTCCCCTGTCAAGTGGTTGAAGCTCAAATCCCTAAAGACAAAAACCACAGGAGTTTTAGGCGATGAATCTCTCATTCTAAGCAACAATATTGTACGAATTTAACATTCAACTCCAGTCTCATGAGTGCTGAATGTGTTTTTTCTGAGGTTATAATTACCAAAATTTATGATGAATTCTGACATGTTTGAGACCTGCAACTCTCATACTTACAATAGAAACAGACTGTCAAAGTTACTGAAAAATGACGGTACGGCACCCGAAATATTATTGTTTCGTAGAACCCTGTGAAAATTAAGAAGTCTCTAACTTTAAAATTCAAACTTGTCAATGAGAATACAAAACAATAAGAATCTGTCAAGTACAATAGAACTACTGTGCTTTTTTATATCCTTTACTTACAGGATGGTGAGCTTGTCCATTTGTCTGAGGAAATCTAGTGAAGAGCTCCCAGATAGATCACTCAATCTCCTAATTGTAAATGACCATTACTATCATGAACTGAAAAAAAAAATAGTGTAGAAAAAGAAAACAAAAGTAGCCAATAGTACTTACAAATCAGTCAAAGAGACTAAGTTGATAAACGATGAGGGTATTGGACCTTCCAATGAATTTCCTTGAAATCTCCTGTCACATATCATGCATTATTATTATACTTATTCAGAATTAACAGAAATATATAACGAAATATTGCCTATGACAATAAATATTCAAGATAAAAAGCAGAGTCTTACAACTCGGTAAGATTTGACCAATGTCCAATGAATTCAGGTATCTGACCTGTGAGTTCATTATCTGATGCCCATCTGATAAGAAAACAATGCTTTTACATACATAACTCTCTTAGAAAATAGACCGTAAGATGATGTTTTTGTTAGCTTACAGTCGCTCCATGCTCCATAGACTACTAAATGTTGGTGGAATCGAGCCACTAACTCCGGAGCTATCAAAGTATCTGCAGAATCCTTTATGGAAGAGATGAGAAACATAATACGTTGAATCTCCTATGATCTAGTGAACGTTGAATTATTAAAGTGCAGTGGAACTTACAGTTCTGTTAATCTTGCTAATTTCCCAAGTTCCGATGGTAAAGGTCCAGAGAAGTTATTTGTGCCAAAAGCTCTGCACAAAACGAAACATGTCAACAAAAATGTCACTCATATAACTTGCTTGCATGAACGATTGAAAATTTTCCAACTGTACAAGCGTCTTAAGTCAGTGAGTAATCCAAGTTCTCCCGGAAGCTCCCCTGACAAAACATTGGTGCCAAAGTCCCTGTTAACACAAGACACGGTAATGTCAACGATAACCAACTGTGTACACGAATGTACGAGATAACTTACAGGTATTGCAAGCGAATGAGATTTTTGATGGCGGCAGGAATAGAACCTCCCAAATTATTCAGACCCAAGTTTCTACATTGAATACGATAAAAAATTAATGTCAGCAAACCTAGCAAGCAGCATGTATCTACATTAAGCATTTCAGCGGACTATGTCCTGTTTTAGCCAGGACAAAAGCCTTGTGATACACATCCGAAAGAGCAGTAACATAAAATAAAAATTACTCAATACACAATAACCATACAGGTCAGTGAGGTAAGTCAAATTCCAAAGCTCATCAGGCAATTGTCCTCCACCAAGTAATCTAACAACTCTCCTACAATGCGTGGATCAAGTAATGTTTATTTAGTGATATTTAGTCTAGGAAAAAAAGTCTCAACAATGTAATGACTAACAAATAACCAGAGTTGCGAACATGATGAGTTGCGTACAGAGAAATAATGTGGCAAATAGAGTCAGAGCAATGACACTTGATACCGGGATTAATTTGCCAGGTTGGAGTTTGATCAACAGCCACACCAGTACATAAGTCCCCGCTTATGTTCCACTTGTTAGTTGCTGAAATCCCCCATCGGTTAAATATGGTGTTCACAGCTCTCACTGCAACAATAATAATAATAATAATATCAACCATGAATTAATTAAGTAAAGTAATGTGTAGAGGAAGAGGTTCGAACAGACCTTCATTTGGATCCGTTGTAGCTTGAGCTTCAACAGTGTGAGTAGTCATTATTGTCATGGCAGAAACACTAGACAGGAGCAGCAATCGGCTGAGAAGCAGAACTTGCGCCATTGAATCAGAATTGAATTATTTAGGCTTAAATTCTTGATTTACCAGATTATGAAACCGATGTAGTATTTGATTCTTCATGTATAGTATACGTACAAAAACAAGAACCTGGCTGAGAGAAACTTGTGAAGGTTGGTAGTATTCCCCTTCTACAGGTGTGAAAGGCCAGAATTTCAATTACTACTACTATTAGAGTATGTTTCAGGTCCATGTGAACATTCATGGTTTAGCAACTTTAGTATACCTACTACTAATTAATATCATATTACTATACTATCATATACTATCATTGTCTATCTCCATTAAAACATGGCAGGGTCGGATTTGGACCCATGTGGGACGTTTACCCGCACATGTCCCCTAAAGTTTTTGGAGCCCCGAAAAATGTGACGGATTAAAAATAAAGTATGTCAAGAGCAGAAGAAAATTAGAGAATATTTGGAGCTCACTTTGGAGCTCTCATTTAACACTCTAAATGAGTTGAGCGTTTGGAGCTTATCTCAACTCTCTCGTTCTAATGTTCATCAACTAAGGGTCATTTTAACTTTTCCCATTTTCTTTTATCAACTTCAATAAAATCTCCACCCTTCATTTTTTTCCACTCATCCTCCATATCCATATCATCCAACACATACTTCCAAATAATACACACAAAACCCAAAAAGATTTTCCTCAATTTTCGAATATAGTACAAATAAAAAAAAAAACATTCCTTCTTACAGGTCATTATTACTCTACTTTGTACACCTATTGATCTTTCAAATTAACACCAAACACAATTCTCATTCAATCTCTTAATTGAGTATACTATTCATCAACTAAGAATTTTTACTTAATTGACCCCTTAGTTAGTTGAGATCCAAACACTCTCTTAATCTTTTTTTGTCTTAAAATATAATACTCTACGATTATATGTTCTCTTCATTAAATTCAGTTAAACAAAATAAAGTTATATGTTAAGTTTTTAACCCTTTAATAATTCACATAAACAATAAGAAACTGCCAGACCTTGATGACTAGATTTAGATGGATCATATATTAATTAGTGTATTTTTTTGGTTGTAAAGCCTCAACCACTATTCTCTTTCCGCGTATTGCCTCTTGTTTTACCAGGTCACCCCATCCAATCCAAGTACTACAGTATTCTACTATTGTTTTGATGATTGTATTTTACAATATTTTTCGTAATAAATTTTTTGTTTTAAGAAAAATGAAAATGATAGCTGGGTGATTTCCACCGTAGCAAATGAAATTCTCTGGGCTATCTCACCTGAAGTCTTAAGTCTTAACCCTAAGGCACTAATTTTGTAATTATTCAATCTATTTAAAAGATTCCCAATTGGAATTGAAATACGTTGGTATGTTTTGTTTGACAACATATTAATTTTAAATTATACTAAAAATGTAATTACAAAGTTATATATACAGTAAAACCTCTATAAATTAATATTGTTGGGACCGGAGAATTTTATAAATTTAGTGAGATATTATTAATCGATAAATTAATAATTTATTTATTTAAAGAGGTTGTAACGTGTGTTCGTTGGTTGGATAAACAAATGCATAGACGAAAAATTCTCTTGGTAGTGGATAATTGTCCTGACCATTCAAGCAATATCCAAGGATTACAAAATATAGAGTTGTTCTTTGTACCATCGAACATGACTTCAAAAATCCAACCATTTGAAGTTGGGATCATAAGAGCCTTTAAAAAATGTACTACCACAAAAGATTTTGGAAGACTATTAGTTGGACATTTATTTCCCCATAAAAGATTAATGATTTAGATGTTACCGATCTGGCCGTCTCATCTTGGACAATGAATGTGCAACAAGATACCATAGCAAATTGCTTTCAACATTGCAAAATTTGTTTGGCGCATCAAACTGACTCAAGTGTTTTAAATGATAAAAATTCTGAAGAGGATATTTGTGAGCTTGAGAACTTGATCACTGGTATACATTACCGATACAAAATGGATGTGAATCACTTGCTAGATTTTCATAGTGAAAACAATGAATGTTATGAAGTCAAAGCATTGAAGAAATATTGGTGGATACCATTCAAAATCATGTAGACGATATGATGAAGCCGATGGTGATTCAATTGTTTTGGAACCAGTCACTCGAAAGGAAGCATTGCAAGCGGAAACAACTCTTCAAAACTTTTTGTTGCAGTACGAGAAGACAACATCACAACTCTTGAGTGCAATTGAGAGATTTAGAAATGAATTCAATATAAATTTGAAGTTCAACATAAAAAAATGACTATAGATTCATTTTTTACATGACTATAGATTCATTTTTTACTAAACAGTCTTAGAATTTTCAAGTGTATAACACACACACACATATATATAATATTTTAGTAATTATTAATTTATCGTTTCGACGGGACTAAGAAGGATTTTAAAAAAATTATTATCTTATTATTTTATTGATTGGGGTCCAAATTTGTACTAGTCCCAAGTTGGGACCGGACAAATTATTAGTTTTATCGAAGTTATTAATTTATCGAGTATTAATTTACGGAGGTTTTACTGTATTGAAAATATAAAATTAATAACTAATCAGCAATATCGCTCATGAATTTAAACTTGGAGGCAAATTATGGCTCTTTATTTTCATATTTCTTCAACTAGGATTTGAATAAACCTGTTCGTCCTCGTAACATATGACTCAACCTTCTATTTCGACACTCAAATGAATAAAATGTACATTCTCATGAATTTTCAAAATCTTCTTTTAGTTATAATAAATTATAAAAAATTCAGACCTGGAACTGGATATTTCTTCAAGCTGTAAAGAATAAAAGTACAGTCGAGTATTTAAAAATTATATCCAAAGAAGATAGTGAAAATACGCGTAGATGTATTTCATGTTAATGATTGATTTTAAATGCAAAATCATTCAATTGGAACCGAATCTCTGAATCTGAATACACAAACTAGCTAGCTAGAAAAAAATGTACTACATATATTATGACAGTCTATCAACAAGGATTTATTCGATGCTGGCATAATATATACCTGTCACTTTCTTAAGTTCATCGAGCTACTCCCTCCAAATTGTTTATGTAACCTAATTGTTAAATGCAGATCGTTTTAGAATAATTATTCTCATTTATTCTGGTACTACAGTTGGAACACCGGCCTCCCGTATTAATGAGTCTAGTATTATTTATAATTAGGACCTTTTAGGGGTTGAATAACAATTTTGGTAAAGTTTCATGGGATGGCTTGACATGGTTAAAATTTAAGATTGATGCAATGTAAAGGGAGTTGTATCAACATGGACCTATAGAGTGCACTTTGTCGACGAATCATTTCCTCACGACAACAAGTTTATAGCACAATTCATTGCTGGAGTTGTGTAATTTGTGGTTGGATTTCGGGAACCCAGTTCATGTCTGATTTAAGCAAACAAAAACAAATTTAATGTTGGAATTTTAGTTGAACCATGGTTGATCAATCCATGACGATGCACTATTAACCAAGAGAGACCTCGCACGTTAGAAATGGAGTTTTCTTGAACGTGAATAATCTACTAAAATAATAAAAGTCACTTGAACATTTGTTACTAAAATTCATTTGTGAAAGAGTAATTAATGCTCAAATTGTGTTGGTTAGTGTGTTAGTTATGGATGACTAAAAGTTGGAAATAGCTAAAATTAAGAAGGAAGGAACAAAATATTAAAAATAATATTTTGTTATGGAGTTATTTGAATGAACACTCTTGGTGAAGTGTGTGATAGTTGAAAAGGTGTAAAAATAATAAGTGGAAAAAGTATTCATTTGTGAAAGAGTAAATAATGCTCAAATTGTGTTGGTTAGTGTGTTAGTTATGGATGACTAAAAGTTGGAAATAGCTAAAATTAAGAAGGAAGGAGCAAAATATTAAAAATAATATCTTATTATGGAGTTATTTGAATGAACACTCTTGATGAAGGGTGTGATAGTTGAAAAGGTGTAAAAATAATAAGTGGAAAAAATTGTCTTTAGTGGGTTTCAAACTCATGATCTCTCAATTGAGAGCTCAAGATTTTTCCACTGGACTATTACATCTCTTCGTGATAGGTTGTGTTGCATTTGGAATGAATAACTTCTGGCACGAGAAGTTACATTATCAAGAGTTGCACCTCTTCATTTACAACCTTTCAAAACTATAAATAAAAACCCATGTTTTGGATTGAATATAGATTTTCGAATTTGTACATGGAAATCCATATGTCTCCTTCTTCTTCTCTAACATTATAAATGCTTATCTTTCCATATTGTAGTAGTCCACCCGAGTATCGTATTTCAAGTGCTTGTATACGGACTCACTGCAGTTTTATCTTGGGAGACTGTTCGATGGATAACTGTAGCTCCGAGAGCAGGGCGAATAAAGTCTTACGGAGAGAGTGTTGACGCTCGACTCTGCAGATTTATTGCTTTATTCTTCTTTTCATTCAATTTGTAGTTTATACATCTCGATACATCCCTATTTGCTACCATATTTTCCAACATTTACTTATAAGCTAATGCTAAACCGATTCAATATACTATGATGATAGCCTGATATCGAATTTTTCTGCCAGATTGGCATTCTATGTTTACTAGTAATAATGTACTCTATGATACTATCACAATATAAAGCATTTTACGAATCACAATAATGCAATATGGCATTATTATGCACACAGGAATACATTATTACGCACTTCTCACATATCAAAATCCTTAATCTTCCATACGTCCGATTACCGTTAGATGCATTTTGCAATATTTTAGAGGTCCCATTAAAACTTATACATTTCATTTTTTACAACTTCATCTCAATTTTATACCGTTAATTAGTTTGAAAACCAATACGTTTGATACGGTAAATTAACCATCACTATCAATGTATATATTATACTCATCTAGCTCCTCAATTAATAAATAAGCAAATATATTTACTAATATGGGACGAAGGGAATATTTATTACCAATTTTTCAACCCTAAGAGAATGGGTTGGACTTTTGTGGTGGAAAGTAATGATAAATTGAATGGTTATAAAATGTTTTTTTCGTTTGAACAGAACGGAATAGAACTAAACTGAATTGAACTGAAATGAATGGATCAGAACTGAACTGAAATGAAAATAATGAGTTTTCATACGAAAATAACATAGCCTTAGTGTCCGAGGTTACCGAGATCAGGTTTTGAGTTCGATTATCTTTAGGTAGTATTGTTTAGATGGAATTGCTTATAAACCATACAGACAATTGTTTTTTAGACCTCCTTATGAAGGCCTTTCTCAAAAAGTATCCCCTTATGATATCAATTACATTTTGATCCAAAATGAAGGTTTTTTGAATTGACCATCACTTTATTATTTCTGATCCAAACATGACCTAACATTTTTTCTTTTATTTTTTCTCTTTTCTTTTTTCTTTTTCCTTTTCTTATTTGTCTTCTCCTCTTCTTCTTCTTTTTCTTCAAGTCCTCATCTGAATCCGGTGACCGGACTTGAAGATCTGGGAGAACTCCCAGAAGCTCCCAGATCGGAGCTTCCTGCAAGTTCCCGATCGGAGCTCACTACAAGAAAAACAGGATTTAGCGACGGACACCATCCGTCGCTATATGTGAGCGATCCGTCGCTAAATGTCATTAGCGATGGAAAGCCCGTCGCTAAATAGGGCGTGACGAAAAGTAGCGTCGCTAATGAAATAAGCGACGGATAATGTAATCCGTCGCTGTTTTTAGCGACGGATTAGACCATCCGTCGCAAACTTCATCGTTGACCAAAGTTAAGACGGATTATTGATCCGTCCCTACAATATGGCGACGTATGAAATTATCCGTCGTTATATTGCTGGAACACGTGTCAGGTGCTGGGCAGACGAAAGTTGGCGACGGATGGTTTAATCCGTCGCTAATTTGTTTGGAATATATTATTTTTATTTGTTTATTTATTTATTTATTTTATTTTATTTTTTTGTAGTTGTACACCGCAAATACGTAAACATTTTCGTAACTAAACATTATATATAAAAAAAAAATGTTCTAAGCATTAATAAAATGAAAGTACTAATTGTCCTAAGCAAAGGAACATGAAAAAAAATTGTTCGAAATAGAAAAAAATTGTTCGAAAAATAAAAAAAGAGTACTACTGCTGAGATCCTGGGGGGTGCATCGGCATCATCTAACATGAAGAAGTCGGGAGGTGGCGCTCCACCGGGGGGGGCACAATGCGCCATGATCCACTCGATGGATCTCTTGAATTGATTTCTCATCCTCGTCTGCTCTGCCCTCAACCGAGCATTCTCCTGGGCATACTCCTGGACAGTCGCCCTCAGCTGCTGCAGCTCCTGGAGGAACTCGGGAGGCACATCGGCTTGTCCCCTTCGGCGCTTGGAGGTGCTGGAGGAGGAGCCACCCTGGTTCACCGTCTCCGCTATCGCCTGCGAGAGGTTGCCCATGCCGAAGACACGTCCCTTATCATCGAGACTCACGATCTCGAGATAGATGGCGTTCTCCTCCTCGACCGTGAGATCAAGGTTCTCAGTCCTGGCCAGGAACTCCGCCTGAAAATTCAAACAAACAATTAACGATTTAATTAGTACGTTATTGATCGAAGAATCAAATATTCAACAAGAAGCTCAGGAATCGAAAAAATATAAAACATACCGCGATTATGTTGGCCCTATCAGACTGGAAGGTCATCTTGCCATCCTTATCCAGCTCCCCGTGAGCCTCACAGAAGTGATCCCACATGGTTTGCTCCCTCCCCTCCGATATCTTCATCAAATATATATATAAATTAATAAAGTAATGATTGAATTGAAATAAGACTTAAGAAAGAAAAGAAACTATAACAAAGTACGTGACTTATCGAGTCCATGTCGAGCGCCAACTGGGATTTCGAACCCAGCCGATGCTTCACCGAGCCTGTCCCATCCGGTGGATTATGGGCCCGGTTCTCCCTGTTCTGGTCCGACAGCTTCTGGGCTTGAAGGTTCTCCGCCCAATACTGCTTCCACAGGGGCCACTCCTCCTCCCCAATCCACCCTGGCTTCTTCCCCGATGCCTTAATCTTGGCGACCCTCTTCCGGAAGGCTTCGGAGCCTTCATGTTCGAAGGCATACCACAGATCCGACTTGAACTTGTTGGGGAGGAAGAACTTCTCCTACATTTCAGAAAGTATACAAAATTCAGACTAACATATATATGACACGGTGACTAACATATCACCCAAACAATCGCACATTGTCCTATTTTCAACTAACACACGGTGACTAACATATCACCCAAATAATTGCACATTGTCCTATTTCAACTAACACACGGTGACTAACATATCACCCAAACAACTGCACAAGCTCCTAGATCGGAGTTTGGCAAGCTCCGATCGGGCGCTTGCTTGCAGCTCCCGATTTGGGAGTTGCACAAGCTCTGATCAGGGAGCTTGGATGATTACGGAATCCGGTCACCGGAGTCGTGAAGAAGAAAGAGAATTAAAAAGAAAATGAAATATAAAAATTTATTTTATTATTTTAGTATTTTATTTATATTTTCTTTTAATTATTTATCTTTTTTATTTGAAAACACTAAGGCTTGTTTGGTTCCATTAAAATTCAATTTTAGAATAGTGAATTTTGGTTGACTTTGGACTAAAATGTAATTGATAAGCTAAGTTGGTCCTTTTTGTTATTAGGGACGCTAAGGAGGCGTTAAAAATCAGTGGCCCTAAACCATATACTGTAAATCTTATTTTGATTGGGTATTTATCATAATTTTCATGTCATTTTTATATGTTTCATCAATAAAATTTTATTCTTTAAAAAGTTAAAACCAATAGAAACAATATTTTGTCGTACACTTAATTTCGGTACAGGTGTGTGTGAAACAATTAAGATGACGTGGTAGTTTGGTTTAAGGAAAAATCAGTGCTCTTTCCAACTAATTGCATCAAACTATAATTTGAGTTGCTTCAAGTGTATCGATCTAGTCATCAGTCCTTTTCTGCAACTCTCTCATAATTAAATTTCAAGAGAACGACCCATTATTAATTAAAAATATTTAATTGATTTAGTCTTCTGAGTCAAGAGGTACACAGTACTATTTAATTTGCAGTTGAATAAATTAAATTCAGTGAGGATTTAATTAACAAAAGAAGTTTCGACGCAGGTGCAGTGAAACAAGTCAGAGAGAAAATGTCCAACCAGGCGGATAGCCCAATCAATACTGTAGACTCCAGAGTCTAGATCGAGTGTCAATGTGTCATGTTCAAAACTTCTCGAAACATAAAAATCAATGTGCAAGAGAGAGGTGAATTTAGAATCGAACGCGAACATTCGTTTGTTAAGTTTGTGCTAGTTAAATATCAAGTAAATTGTAATTTTGAGTACCGGTGATGTAATAAAATTTAATTTTGTTATAGTGATGGATTTTTTATTTTAGGCAATAATTCACTCCCAAACCTAGACGTATGATTTTGATGGACGAAAATAAAATATCATGTTGGGGAACCCTCTCCCAAACAACCCGGCAATACACTTTTCTCATTTTGTTGATCAAAATTAAAATACTCCAAAACTTGATCGGGGCGTAGTAAGTGGAGTAGTAATAAATATAGTAAATAACATTTGGAGTATATGGCAAGATAAAATAAAAATAGAAAAGTAGTACTCCAACAAAAATAAATTATTAAATGGACATATTCAAATTCAAGAATTCAACAGTAAACAGTAATTGTACCTGCCAAGTACGCCTGGCTGTACCACGACCCTTTCCAGCACTATTTATACCCAGCTCCCCTTTAAAAATCCTCAGCAATCTTCACTCTCTCTCACTAAAATCCCCCAAATCTCACTCATCAAATTCCACCAAACAATACAATATGAGGACATTGATGAGGAGACTCACCAAAGTCACCGATTCCTCACAGTACAGACTACTCAGATCGAACTCCCGCGCGGCGGCGCGTTGGTCCAAATCGTTCCGAAAGGGCGGTGTACCTCAGGGTCACCTGCCAGTGTACGTCGGAGACGATATGGAGCGGTTTATTGTGAGTGCCGAGTTGCTGAACCACCCGATCTTCGTGAAATTGCTCAACCAGTCGGCGGCGGAGTACGGTTACGAGCACCGAGGTGCGTTGCGGATCCCTTGCAATGTGTTCGTGTTTGAACGAGTGCTGGAGGCGCTACGAGTTGGATCGGAGGCGCGTGACTTGCACGACCTGGTGAACGCGATGTGTGATGAGGCGGTGGAATTTGTATGACTATGATGAGATGATGACGACAGTGTTTTGATGAGTTGGATTAGCTAATAACAGAAGGAATATGACTTTTTGGATCAGATTTCAGATCAGATCAATTTTAGCTTTGTTTCCTTTTGTTTTTGTAAATACTACAGTTTTGCTGCTGTACATTAGCTATTAATTATTATTATTATTATTATTATGAATATACTCCTTATATATTACTCCCACTGAATTATTACTTCAAACCTGTTATTGATTTTTATACGGTGTTATTAGGAAAAATTTAGAAACATTAGCAAATTATGTTTATCCCGGTTTACTATTAACCTCTCCATCATTAAAAATGGATACATACGAACACTAGTTCATTCAAAATGCACTGTATAGAAGTCTTAAAGGCACTTATAGTTGAACATTCTTGGTATGAGTATTATTGTAATTATAACACAGTGCTATGTAAAATCAAAAGGCAAAACTTCAAAACCTAATTCTTGTTCTTATCACATTCATGAGTCCTTAATGATCACTAACGAGATAGATGCACGGTTCTTGATCTCTGACGGAGATAAGATGGTATCGGTATAATCGAAAGAGTGAGATTGTTAAATTTGATATTTAAAGTACACACAATTATAAATATTCGATAAAAAGAAACACATCGTCAACCACTAAAGTGTGAATCCTTTATTTTACTTTGTAACGGTCCCGCAAGTTATTATATGTCTTATCATTATTTAAATTTCTATCTTGTTTTCGTCTAGAAAGAATTTATGTTTATTTTTTTGCGTACATATTAAAAATAATTAAAGTAAAAGAAAATCGGTGTATAAGTCCAAGAGGGTATTACCGTACATAAGATTATTATGAGCAGCTAGTCAGGGCAGTTGTTTGATCTTTGCTGACTTCTTTGATGAGTGCTTAGGATTCCGTAGAAATGAGGGGTATAACAGTCAAAATAATTCTATTTGGTTTTATTTAATCTTTTATTTTATAGGTTTTGTCAAATTAAGTGTGTTGTCGAGGCGAAAATTGGGGAGCCTTGTACGGAATTTTGGAATATGCTTCTAATTTTGACGAAACTAATGGCGTGCGTAGACTCGAGGTACGCCTGCCATACGTGGCATCTTGGCCCACGTGTAATCTTTATTTTTTCAGTATTTTCATAAATTAGCTCCACTTTTTCAGTAAGAATAATTAAGAAATACCCCAGGTCTTTTGTAACTTACGGCTTTTACTTCATCATTTTTACTAGTATGTGATAAAGTAGTCAAATTTTTATTTTAATTACATACCGATATTCACTATATGCGGCTAATCCAATCAAGCACTGTCGAACCCTTTTTTTAAAGGTTAGCTCTCCCAACGGCGATTTTACACGGTTGGTTAAAGAGGAGAATATATTCCTCTTATTTACGAGTTCAAATTTTACGGTATACAAATTTGTGATTATGACATCTAATGCCAGAGTTTGTCGCACTTATGTGATTTAATTTGGCTCACATGATTTGTAGGTATTACATGAGCCTATTAGCTTTACCCAGAACGCGATTTTGTGATTTAACTTGGCTCACGTGGTTTGTATGATTTACACCGTGCACACTTGAAAGATAGTGATTGCGAGGTTATTGATGTTATGTTATTATGTAGTAATAAAAAAAGGTAGAGGATCCATTTGCAGACTCCAAGCGGTACATGTCTCTATATATATTTTTTCTCCCTTTTAGATTCAATTGTTAGGTATTTATTTTCCTCTGGCACAAATAGAAGACATGGAATATATAGTGCTGGGTGTTGTCTTATTAGTTAGGGAAACCTTGTTTTCGTACCAAATCACTGTCTGTTGCTGTACCAAGGAACGGCTAATCGTAGGTTTATTTTGTGGCTCTCACCAATGGCTAGACTTGTAGTAGTATTTGATTGGATGGGATGAAATCTAACCATAGTACACTACTAATGTTTTCATATGTTTTGGCGTATCAAATTTGCAACACTCTGGTGGCTCACCTCTTTTGTGTTATTATGTGCCTCCTTTATTTGGGTATTCATCATTCGACCAAAGCTTTCATACGACAAGCTTGTCTGTATGAGCTAAAACCATACTATCAATGCTTGGTTTAGGATTTCTCTTCATTTTTTCATTCATAGAATAGTCACCATCCAATACCATTGTCCTGTTTTCTAAAGGTCCTCTCGTGAGAATAGTAGTTTGATGGGATGGAGAGATTAAAAATTGTGGCTGGACGATTTTAAGCTACAGTTCTTGTTAGAACCATCAATAATGATTCGTCACCTCAGACTTGAACTCTAATTTGTTGGTTGGAGTAAAGGCTGTCTTTTCACTAAACTATACTTGTTCATAAGTTGTGCAACATGGCATGCATGCTAAAGGTGGTAACATGAAACTAAATTGCAATTTTCACAACTTAAATATCTCATCTGATAAAATTTATAATAGGAATTCACATGAGTATATAACAAAAAAAGCTACAGCTTCCATGCATGAAAAATATCGTAAGGCACAACAAAATCGGTATGCGTGGAGTTCAATTTCAAAACTGCCCCAAGCATAATCCATAAAAGTAGGATGACAGACTCGTCAACTATCTTACTTAACCTTTGGCTTCCTTGTTTTCGTCTTCTTTTGCTTTTTATAGTCATCATAGAGTTTCAAGGACAACGTTGTCTGATCTAACTCGGACCTTAATCTCTTATTCTCTTCAATATCGCGGAGTACCAAGAAGTGCTCGGAAAGCTTCTTTCTCACCTCATCTTCATCAACTTCATGTTTCGTTTCAAGGTCTGATCCAACTAGTATGGATACATGATCATTTCCCCGGTTCTTATTTTTCACCTTTTTCAGGTCGATAGATGGAGCAAAAGACTCACTTTTCTGTAACAAATCCTGATAGGCTTGTTGAGGCGAGACATGGGCATGAATAACCTGGTTGTTAGAACTCAGCAGCATTGCTGAGATACTGGAAGCCAGTGAAGCTATAGCTGGATGGTAATGTTTTTTTAGAAGGTTCAGTTCCCAAAGTACTGAAGCCAGTGCACCACTTAGGTTAGGATCTATGGCATTAGGTTGATATCTCTGCAACAAATTTAACAAACAAAAAATGGATCAAAATTTTATTTCCAAGAGATTTTTGGTCGGTTAAAGTTAGAAACTTCTTGTTCTAACAGTATGTTTACTACAAACATATCTCTACTACATAACAGAACACAAAATTTTCATTCTGTACCTCATTTCAGATCAGATATTTCTAGAACGAGTCAGAAAAAAGGAAAGGATGAAGACTTACAGCGATTGAACCAGCAACAGATCCGCCACCAGCATCATTTTCCAACAAGTTGCGGCATTTGACATTCTTTTGTAGAAGATGCCTTATGGTAACCAATGCTGAAATTTGCAAAAGGAAAAGGGCAAGCCTTTTAACACAATAGAATCCTAAAAGTTGTCTGCGCATGCATAACAAATCAAATCTCACCAGCCATGGACTCGGCAGAACCGAAGCATAGTGAGAATGTGGCCAAGCGCTTTACGAAAGCTGCTGCCCTTTGCGTATCATGTTGTCTATCATCACAAAGCATTATCTTAAAGGCTTCGGCTAAAACCTCCCCTTGATCCCTGCTCACCAATAAATGAGGATGCTATAAGACCATCAAGAAAAGTCCATTTATGTTAACATGTAGAGATAAACTTCATTCCCTTTAAAAATCAATGTTGTGGTGAGAGAATTAGATATAAAGAAACAAGCTGAGGCAGGGCTAAAGGCATATGTTCACCGCAATGGAAACAGAACAAGAGAAAATCTGAACTATTTGTACACAGACTATATTCCACCAAATTAAGTTCTACACCTTAGCTTCTCTTTGCTAACTACCAAAAAACAAAGATAAATTTTCTTGATGGTGCAAAACTGTCGAGAACGATATCATGGTAAGAGAATGAAAAATAGATGGATAAATATTGCTTTCTCAGAAATAAGTAATGACGGGATCTGATTGATTTTCACATCCACATAGCATTGCAATTTCCAAATAGTTCAATGTTTCATTATGCATCAAGGAAAGAAACAGAACTTAAATTCTGAAAAGCAAAACCAAAAATGGCATGCTCTACTATAGAAGATATTCTGAAACACAGAACTATTGACCTTTGTGTTATTGTGTATATGAACAAAATAAAGCATTGACATTTCAATGTAACAACATAATAAAAGATGAAACTTCAAAAGAACTTATGCTAATCGTGTGGGTGTAAGTTGATAGAAGTTATAAAATAAGTACAATAAACTTGATAGCATGTACCTTCCTTGGCGATACTCTAGTATGAGATTGTATAATACTGCATAGAACTCCTGCAGATCAACATTCAGGGCATCTAGATTGCTCCTCATCACCTTGAAAGCAACAATGCAGCAGCGCAAACGTTCCGACACTGTCAATTGACAGGAAATTTTCTCAGAACCTTCCGACTTACCACCACTTCCAGCAAGTTTTCTCAGGCAGTTCATAAGGTCAGCCATAAAATCCAAGTCAATCAGATGAGAGAACTTCCCAATGCCATTCAAGCATGGAGCAAGCAGGGGATGTCCCTCAGATGAAATAGGCACATCATTAGCTGCTGATCTGAGCCATAAAAAGACAGTATGTAAGAGACAGGAAATTCAACTTAAGATAACACAGCTCACCAATAATTTGGAGGAAATTATTAATTAAAATTCCCTAAATTTGAGTAAACAGTTTTTACAAGCATTGCAAGCCAGTCGCCCATTTGGTTTGTTGTAAAACCACATTAGTTCTCATTGAGAACAAAATATATGGCATATTCCACGTAACAAGCAACACTTTAATTTCCAATTTGTTAGATAAGAATCAAATTCCACTGTTACTTTATCGTGAACTCCAAATCAGAAGTATTATGTACGCATCAAAAAGGATCAGAGGATGGTAAAAGCAAAGATACATCAAAAATGGTTTCGCCTCAGCCATGAAGAGCATTTACAAACTTTCACATACACAGAATGAATGCCTAGCTAGATATTATTTGCTTGAAAATTTTATCGTTCAGAAATGAAATTTTCTCATCCAAAAGGTGGAGGAAAAAATTTCCCAACTAGTGTTTTCTAACAGTCCTCATTAAACTAGTTGCTTCACCTCCCAAACAGATACTTACATTGAGTACACAGCGTGCTTCAATATGCGGAAATATGTCCCAAATACAAATGAAAGCGTCAGAGACTGCATCCTTCTTCGTTCTTTGGGATCTTGAGCATATGAAGCAGCTTTGAAATCTGCATCAACCTGAATGCACCTCCATATTCAGAAGCTGTGATAAAAACAAAGCCTGATTGAAAAAATGAGAGATATACCTCCTCCCTTGTCTTTGACATCATCTCTTTTCTAGATTTTTTCCTCTCATTATCTGGCATGTCATTTGGTTCCTCCTTACCCTTTCTCTTCTTAGACTTTTTGTTGTTGGCTTTATTATCCACTTCTGAACTTCGCTGCTTTCCAAGATCTTCATCGAAGGACAGAGACAAAAATACCTGACATGGCCATGCAATTCACTCATTATTAAAGGATAATAAGGCTTGTAGCACAAAAGATATGAAAAGGAATATTATTATATTATATAAACCTTTTGCCAAATATCATAACGAACAGGATAAATTGACGCTCTAGCCTAGTCCACATATTTAACCACAATATCTTTCCTCAATCATGCTTTTTTTTAATATAGAAGTCTTCCCACCAGATACATTTATACAAATATTCGAATTCCTAAGTTTTATTGGTATGTAAATTCAATCAACTTGAAGTTAAACGCTAGTGAGATCTTCATGTTTGCATAAGTTCTCTAAAATACTGCTGGAGGTCTTATACCTTGAGGTAATCATCCCTTTGTATATTTAATTTTGAGACAAAGGTGTCACAGAGCAGGGTACACGCAAGAAATAAACAATCACAGTAACTGGTGAAGGTGCCCTACCTCAATGGAATCAGGATGAAGTTGGCAAGAATGAGCTTTCACAACTTCAGCAATTAACCTAGTAGCCTCTACAGTAACCTCACCACCATGTTTTCCCTCTTCAGTAAAGAGTGACTTGATAGTTGAGCAGCAAAGTTTTCTGCCAAAAGCAAGGGCATTAAAAGAGAATGGCAACATCAACAATCATTCAATAAAAAAAAAGGCAATCATTCAAAAAAATCAGGATAATAGGTATGTTGATATATTCTCCATCGCTAAAGGTAGTTGTCTCATTGTACTACCTTAACTAATAATTTAATCAATTTATACGGCTAATTTACTTAACGGTGAAATGAACTAACTACTCAACTGGATATAAATGAATAATGGATAATGACAGTTAAGATTTCCCAACTTACTTTGGTCTGTCTAGAAGTGACTAGTATTATTCTGGATAGTTCTGAATAATATACGGCGTAAGGTAAATGCAAACCTTGCCTGTTGGGACATTCCGATATGGATAAAAAGGGAGGGTTTCTAGGGATGGAGGCAGTTAAATTAAAACTAAAAAATGGATAAAATCAAGTAAAATAAAAAAGCCAAGATATACATATGAGAAAGACAGAAACTTTTTAGTACACATGCCAGCCTCGAACATATTGATGCTTCATAGATATAGCCATTAAGAAGATCAAAAACATCATTTTTGAGGCCATGACAAGTGCTGAACCAACCGACCATAGCATATCAAGGACTCTACTCACGAAAACAGAAGGGGACATCCAAAAATTTACCAAAAGATAAAATCTGGGTTGAATCAAGAAGGGGCCAATATCATGCTGAACAACAGAAAACAAAGTAGATAAAACAAAGTACATACCTAACAACATCATCCTGCGAGCTTATATTTTCTACGACAGCAACTAACAAAACATCACGGAAGTTGAAGTGAGGTACTGCGGCAAGCAATCTACATAAGCAGCGAACAGCTACTCGCTTGTAAACAGTCTGCTGTTGCAGTGATATCAACTTCTGGACATATGCCTGACAGTGAGAACAAAAATCTAATGTCAGGGACTCCCAAAATCATTTCTTAATCATCTTCTCATCATTACTTTTTCTCTTTTTCTCATTCTGATCCACACTTCAAATTTAGTTGAAATTTACACTTATGTCGATAAGGATGAAATCTAACAGTCTGCACTATGCAAAACAGACGCAAAATCCAACCTTGTATGCAGACAGTAGGGTGGACTCATAAAACCGAGATTTCTTAACAGCCTTTGAAACCTTCATTTCTTGTTCCTTTTCAGTAGGGAGCCTGATTCGGAAGCTGCAAAAAAATAAAAGGGAGCATAAGACTCTTCATGCAATGTGAAATAGGAACTACTACCTCCGTCTACCGGCAAGGTTCCCATTTGATTTTGTTGACATTTTTTAGGTCCGGTTTGACCTCATACTATTTATAAATCATACCGGAAAACTAATTAACGAAATATTATGAAGTAGATGAAGTAATGGAAAAGTAAAAATATAACAGTAAGTTACAAACATTCTCACCCAGGAATGATGTCCTTGAATACAGCCAATAAGGACAGTAGCCCGAGTGTGACTATCTCAGTATCTCCATCTTTAGAAATCTCGAGCATTTCTTTGATACTCCTAATATTTGATTCCGGATCTGCTAGAAGAGACGTTCCCAACTCAGCAAGTTTATTCTTCTTTCCCTCTTTGGCTTCTTCAGCAGTAAGATCTTTTTTAACCTCATCCTAAGCATATGAAGAGTACTTAATGTACATATAACTCCGGATTTATGATAGTGAATATATAATTTTTAGCTCATTACATAACTATTTGAACTTCTGATAAGCAAATATTACAGTACATGATAATTGCCAAAGAAGCAGAAACCCTTCGATGTAAACAAAGGAGAGAGGAAGGCCATAATTAAACTAAATGATTAGAGAATCAGAACATAGGTTAATAAAACATTGTATTGGTACAAGATCATTGCCAAAACAAAGGATTTGAGATTTTCGATACTGAGAAATAGAGCCTCTGCACATGCTTAATCTCAGGTAACCCACCCAATCCATTTTAGCGTGAAATTTTTTTCTGGCTCCTTTATGTTGTACAATACAAAGTCCAACACTTATCATTGTACTCAATTACTGCGGTCTGATATTGATTTCTAAAGAATTTAGTTATTTTCAATTTTAATTTGTAGAACTGTGAATTAACAATCTTAGATTAAATATTCCATTAATGAGGCTTAGGCTTGTCTGACAGTGAAAATTTTATGACCAGTACAAAATTTTAAAACATCCTATCTTTCAACCTCACTCCAAGCGATTATTTCCAAATATTTATCAACAGCCAGACCTAAAAAGCCCCAAGATATCCAATTCACCAACCTGCCCAGTCATCAAAATTTACAACCTAAGCAAAGCCAAATCATTTCATCAAATTAATTAAAAAGGACCTTCTCTAGGATTATTAGAGTACTGTAACTTCAAAATGGATAGGCATCGCTTCTTGTAACAACAGCAAGATTACATGTAAAACATCTCTGTACTATTATGCCATAGGCTCTCCAAGGATTTCCTACGATGTCATTTATCAATTCTACTTTTTACTGGTGCTAGTTACGCCCTAATGCTGGCCTATTATAGCAGAGAAACTTCAAACCCTCACACATAACTACATAAAATTTAACTAAGAAGTAAGAACACTTCATTGAAATCTGAGGACACACCTATCATAATTATCATGACGTTACATCACCGGGTTGGCGGGGAATAGATTGGAGAGCAATCAAATAGGGTGAGAAAGTGTAGTTTCATGTCAATAAATGTATTTCCGTTCAAATTTAACTACAATATGAATCAATTTGTTGATACTTGACATATCCTGTATCGTTTTCTACACCATGATCCAATACCATATTTGTATCATGCCACATGAAGAAAGCGAAGTTTAATGTTCATGCGTTTTCTTTTTCATCTTTTAACACGTCTGCAACTCCAAAATCATGTGGATCATTACCATAGGATTCATGTATTCGTATTCCACATTCTTTTTCTTTTTCATCTATTCTTATTCCAGATGCAGTAGAAACAATACCAAGTAACACATTTCATGACAACAAAGCCAACAAAAAAGGAATATCAAACATTAAAAAAAAAAAAAAAAAAAGATAAAAAGATAAATACCAAAGCTTCAGCCTGAGAAGTTTGCTGCACTACTTCCTCCTTGGATTGTTTCTTTGCCTCCTTCCTCGCCTTCTTAAACTTAGCACGCTTCTCGGCCTTGGATAACTTCACCACACCAGTTGATTCCTGTTCTTGAGGTTCCTCTTCTCCCTTCTTCGGCCTCTTTGCCACTGCAAAACAACACTTCATCACACAGCCATTCTAAAAAAAATAAAAATAAAAACAACAAAACACTCCCTCACAGCAATTACCTGGTTTATAGTGAAGGCTTCCATCCGGCCATTTAACCGGAAGCACGTCAACAGGATCAACCTCCACCCCACTCTCATCCTTGTCTTTTTTTTCCAATTTCCTTTTTGCACTCTGCTCGTATAGAAGTTCCAAATCCCCCTCTTTGGCATCAGCCACTCGAGAAACATGCCTAGGCGTTAATATTCAATTTCAAATTCAATTCCAGTTTGCAATCGAATTAACACTAATAGCAATCCAATTGGACAGGAAAAAGGCAATTATATATATAATGATAAGAATAAATACATACTTGGTGATGGAACGAATGTCGAGTTTGGAGACGCCACCGGCGTAATCGGGATTATCGTTAACGAACTTTACGTCGTCATCGGAAACTTCGATTTGCTCGTCAGGAACGTCGGGAGGAAGCTCCGGCGGAAGCACGAGCTTTTGCTTCTGATTTTTCCTTACCATTTTTCGGCCGAGGGAAGGAACTGCTGCTGGTGTGTGAGCTGCCGATGATGGAGAGGGATGATGACCTAAAATGGGAGGGTTTAAGTGGTTTAACAGACTTTTATCGCTACGGATTTTGGTTCCTCTGGCCGTTCCGATCGTGACCCGCTCTTAAGAGGTTTTTTGTTTTCTAGTTCGCGCCTTAGTTTTGAGTAATTCGGAGCTTGAGAATTTAATTAAAAGGATCCATATCTTTTAAAAATGCCCTACTAGAATTTCTAATATCAAAATTGTACCCAATAGATCAACAATTACATTCTAGTACCCAAACTTGACTTTCTAGCGCTCTAACTATTGTTCAAATATTGAATTTTGGCTGAGCCAAACATCCTTAGTGAAAAAAAATAGAAATAAATTATTTATTTTTTTAAATTAGGAACACTTCAACTCCGACGATCACCAGAGCTGCTCCGCCATGGATATGGAGCTTAAAGCTCCAGAAGATAGAACTCTAGAGCTCCATATCCATGGCGGGGTTGTAACAGCTTCGCCATGACAGGCAGAAAGCTCTGATTTGGAGCTTTTTGCCTATCCATGCATGGCGGGGTTGTAACAGCGGTGAATTTTTTTATGTACACGCTTACAAAAACGTATTAATTTTTCTTGCTTAACAAAATAATCTAATATTATATAAGATGTAAGATTAACGTTTCGATATTTCTATCGATGGCTTGTCTTGATCATCACCATAAAATATTAACATTATATATTATATATAATTTATAATTAACAAAAGATTGTAAATGGTTTTTTCCTCCAAAATTCGATATCCAACTTGAAAACTATGTAAACATTAAGAGAATGCATTCTATTTTGATGTTAATGGTATATCCCAAACACATGACTTGCTTCGATATAATATAAATCTTGTTCAAATGTACGTTTATATCTATAAAGTCAATTTGTTTCCTATGTTTTACAAAATAATATAGGTAGACTAACTCTAGTATATTTTTCTCTACACACGCGAATATGTTATTTTCTAAATTTCTTTTTGTGTAATCAAAACATATATTGAAGAAATCAAGGAAGAACCAAAACTCTTCTCCACAAGTTTTTTTTTTTAAAAAAAAAAGGAAAAAATTTCATCCATACTTGATCGCCCAATGTACAAAGATGTACACAAGATTCGCAGAGTCTTAGAAAACAATCAAACTGACCCAAAACCATTACAACATCAACCTATAGCAAATGATTAGAACCTAATAACAGTTATGAACAGGGCTACTCAAGAGTCAAGACCACCCAAGCCGTCTAGTATATTTTTTCAAGTATATCTTTCAACTAGAAAAAAAACACGAGTCCAGAACTCTTCTCCACAAGGTAAGTTGTGGGCTAACAAATGCATCATTTTATTGCGATTTCGCTTTAACAAAATCAAGTATAGAAGAAATGATATGTAAACCTAAACATTTGGCATAATACACAAATTATAAGCACTATTGTGCATAAAAAGTGAATATATGATAAATCACAACTAAATAGTTCTCACCATAACATAATTCAAAGTCACATCGAAAAAATAGAGAAAACACATACTCCCTCCGTCCCAAAACAGTTGCACCGTTTTGACTTTTTGAAGTCAACGGAATTGAAGTTTGACTACAAATTACTCTTAAACTATAATAGTAAAATATTTATCAAAATCATATTATGAAACTTTCCATCCTAAATTTTCAATATGTAATTTTGTTAAATATTTTAACATTATAATTTAAGAGTAATTTGGAGTCAAACTTCAATTTTGTTGACTGTAAAAGGTCAAAATGGTGCAACTGTTTTGAGACGGAGGGAGTACTTTTTTTTATGAAAGAGAAAACACATACTTGAATATGTTTGAGTATCCAGAATTCTGGGTTGCTTACAAATAAGAAAACAAAATAAAGTTTAACATAGGCCCACACAAGGGCTTTCGCATCGCACACTCATCGCTTTACTAAATCCATCATTCCTCGGGAACCACATTGTTAAGAGCCTGAATATCACAATTAGGGTCCATTCATTTTTTATATCCTCTTAGTGTCCCTAATAACGAAATGAACCACCTTAGTTTATCAATTACATTTTAGTTCAAAGTCAACAAAAATTCACTATTCCAAAATTGAATTTTGATGAAATCAAACAAACCTTAGTGTTTTCAAATAAAAAAGATAAATAATTAAAAGAAAAACTAAGTAAAATAATAAAATAAATTTTAAAAAAAACTTAACTAAAACAAAAATAAAAAAATTATCTTCAGCACCCCCAAAACTTTGGTACCGTAATTTTTTCCGATACCGGAGCTCCAACGCCGAAAATGGTGGAGCAAGCTGCTCCACCACCATTAACGGTGCAGCAAGCAGCTTGCTCCACCACCAGATCGGTGGAGCAGCAGCTCAACCATTGCTCCACCGTTACCGGCACCGGAGCTCCGATACCGAAATTTTTCAATACCGAAGCTTTAGCGAAGAAGAAGATGGATGGATCTTGTTAAATATTTAATTTTTATTTATTTTATAATTTTATTTAGATTTTTTAAATATTTAAATTAATTTTTTGATTGAAAATATTTATTTTTCTTAAGTCATGTTTGGTTGGAAGGTGTTTAAAGTGTTGGTCAACTCAAATGGACTAAAATGTAATTGAGTTTGGACTAAAATGTAATTGATAACACAAGAGGGTACTTTATGATAAAAGCCTTCATAGTGGGCCCTTATAATCAATTTTATATCACAATTATATAATAAGGTCACTAACTTAAAATGGTTATATTTTAATTTAAGAATGATGTATATATATTAGTCACCACAAATATCAATATTTGCTTATATGATTTTAGTAACTTACCTTTATCGGGTTTTCATCCACGACCAAATCATCTCGGTCACACGCGAACATAATAAAAACCACAACTCTGATGAATGACCGAAATTGTTTGCAAGGATGGTTGAAAAACTGAGCAAATTTATCATAACAAGTTTAGAGTTGATAGATTTCTTCAAGAAAAATTTACATAATTTAATGATAGGTAAAATAAATCGTTGAAGTGCAATTAGTTACCAAATTTCCCTTGCCATCTTGGCTTACTCTCTTCTCAACGTTCCATCCTTATAAACGCTGCTTAAGAGAATAATCATTGTACCTTTTAAAGAACATCGGTGCGGATATATCATCATCCTCAACCACAGGAAAACAAATATGTTTTCCGTCAGACAGATTGCATATCTCCACATCATATATGTTTGTGCCTGTTAACTTACGCAGTTTTAAGTAATATCTGTCGATGTGGAAATTGACTTCAAGAGGGATCTGTTATGTAAATTCGTTAGGCCATATATAGAAAAATGACAATGAAAATAAATATCACTTAATTGTTACATTGTTACATAGTAGAACAATAATAAATGAAATAAAAAAATCAAAGATTAGTTTTGGCGTACCTGTTTTGCTTCCAAAATGTACTGATCTTCCGTTCCACAAAACTTGTAAAGCTTGAAGACCACTTGAGTTCTGGCTTCAAGTCTTGACTTTCTGAGTCTGCAGTTACTCCCGACATCTAGGTGTTTTGGCAAGTCGTATACCTCTTGTTGAACGTTGCCTTCGGATGCTATAGTTTCTTCACCAGAGACCTCAAGGTTTAGTGTCATTCTATTTTATTTTATTATTTTTAATTTTTAGTATAGTTTGGAGCAAAGATCGTTGTTGGTGTGTTACAATAGGCGGTCGAGTGTAATATTTATACTATCGATTAAGAGGTTAATTTGGAAAAAATATATAATTCAAAGAATACAATCATAAGAATTGTAGAAAATTCAGGTAATAAATTAATTAAGTGGTTCATGTCAGTTACAATTGAATGTTATTAAGCTAAATGATTTACTTGAAAAGGTTTGATTATATCATAAATGAAAAACTATTTTTGGGGTGTTTTACTAAATGAGAAAGTAATGTT
Source organism: Plantago ovata (assembly GCA_028274465.1). NCBI lineage: Eukaryota > Viridiplantae > Streptophyta > Magnoliopsida > Lamiales > Plantaginaceae > Plantago > Plantago ovata. Next base: position 37,215,049 of record CM051455.1, on the reverse strand, counting down.
TAAAAAATTGAAGGAAATTAGTAAAACACCATTATTTATTATTTAGTTACCTTCACATCATCAAATGTTCAGATTTTTTTTTTTTTAAAGTCCACAAAATATATCAACACACAAGCAGGGGAATTACAACCTGAGGTCGTCCCGGCATACGACAGTACAGAGACACCACTTATTCAAATCCTGGTACAAGTACGACGACAACCAGTCGGGACAGAGATCCCATATTCTAACATTATGTCTACATGAACTAGCTAAAACCTGAGATGACTCGACACCTAAACTTGCTAAATTCAGCACTCCACTGCCTAATTTAGCCAAAACGCCTGACGTACTATTACACTGCCTATATACAAAGTGAAGCTGCCACTCCTCTACTTGCTCCAGCTGCCTTCTAATTTGGTTCACCAGAGGACAATGTCTCCAGGTCGGATTCATCTTCCTGTTCAAGCAAGAAACAACATAAAGAGAATCATACTGTATTTCCAAAGAAGAAACTTGCAACTGTAAAGCAAATCAGATACCATATAGTAAACCATACAACTCTGCAACATTGTTATCAGTAACCCCTAAAGCAACCGAAAAAGCCCGTTTAAACAACCCCAAATGTGTACGAATGACCCCCCCACAGCCCGCCTTACCTGGACTATGTTGTGCAGAACCATCAAAATTAAGAACATAAGGTAAAACAGTAAGAGGAGACCATCTACACATTACAATTTTCTGATGAACAACTGATTGGGGTGGGAAACAAACTTGACATTGATGTTGAAGATAATTAAGCTTATAATACAGCTTCTGGAATTTGATTTCCTCATGTTTGAAAATAAAATTATTTCTAGCCTCCCACAGAACATAAGCAAATAAAACAAGTAACAGTTGTTGAGAAGAGTTCAAGTAACAATTTTTGGAATTCTATAGTCAAGGTCAACCATACACGATGCATATTTTTATGCAAGTAATATATTTTCAGTTGGAGTTTGAACTTTGAAGTAAAGGTTCAAAACTACATTCAATTCAATGGGTTTATTCTATAATAATTTAGAACATCAATTATATGTAATGTATCTATATATTCTGCAATAATCTAGAATCATGATTGTATCCGACTGTATGTTCCTCAATAGTTTAGAATAATATCTTGTGTAACGGATCTATTTTGAATTATGTTGAACACTAGCGACGGTGAAAGTGTATAAAGGATCTAACTTGAACAGAATTAAGGTGTTTGGTCTAGAGTTGACTAAACACAATACAACACCACTAGAGACACTTAGCCTTGTCAATTTAGACTTTTGGCTGAGGTATAGAATTAGTGTGGTAGGGTTCTCACCTATTTACCACCCACCTATTTACACCCATTTATAAATGGGTGGTAAATGGGTGAGGTAAACCTAGTAAGGCTCTGTTTGTTTCACCTAAATTGAACTGAACTTATTTGAAGTATAAATTTTAACTAACCTGAACTTAATAAATCTGAATTGAACTGGACTTATTTGAACTGAACTTAATAAAACTGAAATTAAGGTGAAACTAAGAGCCTAACCCATTTACCTTTTTTCTTTCTTTTTAAGTAAAACAAACCGTTAACACTTCATTAAAAAAAGAGAAGTTAATAGTTGATTGATCATAGCAGCTGATCAGAACAAAAATAAACAGTGTGTGGACGTATGATAACTGATTGAGGCATTTCATCAAACATGTAGACAGCAGAGATTAACCCTTCATCCAGGCAATGGCAACCAAATTCTATAATTCACTGAAATTAAGAAACAGGGGAAGGTATTCACTGAAATTAAGAAACATAGGGAAAAAAAAACAAGTTTCACTTCTCCCAAATCCTGAAGAACTCCATCCAAAATAATTCTCTGGCCCGCCTCAATCAATCCAAGCTGTCCAGCTGAGAGAGAAAAGATAAAGTTTCTCCCAATTTTTTAGTTAATGAATCAAATTTTTTAGTCTCACCGTGGATTGTGGAATTGAGAAGACATGAAGAAGAGGCTTGGATTGTAAATGTGATAAGATAAGCTACTCAAAGGTGTGAAGATTTGTATTGAACAAGAGAGGATTAAGCCTATTAGGTGCTTTTTTTTTTAGTAGAGCCTATTAGGAGCCTATTAACCCTATTAAGTCTCTGTTTGTTTAAAACTCTAAACTTAATTGAATTGAACTGAACTTAACTTATTTGAACTGAACTGAACTTAATTAATTTGAACTGAACTTAACTTATTTGAAATATACATTTTAACTAAGCAAACATTAACTGAACTGAACTTAATAAATCTGAACTGAACTCAACTGAACTCAATAAAATTGAAATTAAGGTAAAACGAACCGAGCTTAAGAAAACTATGCTAATTAGGTTGTTGACACTTATAAACTAATTAAATCCATTTATTAAATTATTAAATGATTAGGCTTAGGTAGGATTTTTTAGGTAGGCTTAGGTAGTTATACGGGCTTTGGCCTATTTTGACAGCTCTAGAGACACTTTCCAAGAGTTAAAACTAAATAAACATAATGCAACGGAAAGTAATAAATAACCGGTAGAAGTCAATTTATCAAGCAATATATTTATTGCTTGACGCTTTAAGCCGAAAATACTAATTTGAATCTGTCTTACGTACAATGATATGAACCTAATTAAGAACACAACTCTACTAGCAAAACACAAGTGGAGGTGAGAGACACCCCATATTCTAGACATAGTATCTGGAAACACAAACTGCATGTTTGGCTTTGATTTAGAGAGAGGCCTTTTGAATAGTAACGAGAAATGTGAATAGTGTTTACTGTTGAGAGGGGTTTTTGAAAATAGGTTTGGGTTTGAGTTAGTAAAAGTTAGTAGGATATAGGGGGAATGTTAGTAGGAATGATGATAATAGGTGATGATTGGATGATTGATTAGTTATAGTTAGTTAAAGTTAGTTGTATTGAGATTGTGGGAGAATGTATTGGAAATTGAGTTGATTTGGTTGAGAATTGTATTTTTTATATTAGATGAAATAATATGAAAGGTAGTAGAGTAAAATTAAAATCTGAATTTACTAAATATCTGTTATAAATTTCGTTTTTTTTTTTTTTTTTTTTTTTAACAAACTGATGATGGATAGAAATATTTAATTGTTTTGGCAAAAAATAATTTGACACGAAATATGAATTATTATATTTGATTACATTAATCATACGACAATCCGTCTGATACAAGACATTGTCCAACAATACATATACGAAATAGTTTTACTCGTCCGAACCAGAAGTAAATATACATATACTGCAAGAATGATTTATTCCGATGTTCAAATGTTATTCTCGTTTCGGCTACTTATGCTCGTTTTAACAAAGTTGAAAACACTGCACTTTCATGTCGTCATCGTGCGACAACCATAGTTCATCTTCATTATCATTACTGAACAAACTGTGGTTACCTTTTATTAAAGCATTGACGTCATGCATGAGCCTTGGCGGCAACCTGCGAATTTCATCCTTCACCTTTTGAAGAATTTCAACCTGCAAACACAACAAACAAGTAAAGATGAAGTGGGGAAAAAAACCAAATCAGCAAGCATTGTCATTGAGATTCCCAATCTAACTTTAACCACAAAACAAGTTGCACCGAGAAAAGTAACAATAGTGGGGAAAAAACAGTTCCACAACCAAACATGGAAGCCACATATGTTAAACATGAAGGCATTGGGCTCAAATTATTCAATCACTTGAAAATTACTTCAAACACTTCTTTTTGCATCCGCCATGGCTGCGAAAAACCATATTGGTTATCACCACGCCAAGATACGGTTATGCTCTATTAAATTGGAAGCCATTTTTTTTTTTTTGGAAAATACTTATACATGCTGCTTAATCATCATCGCGCCCTGGTTTTTGTTTCATCACGGCCGTCTGCAGAAACTCATCTCAGCTTGCCCTTCCCCGCTGTTGACAATGATTAACGTTCCAAAAACAAAGAAGACTTTCTGCAAGTCAAAGGAGTGCAAGAAGCACACCTTACATAAGGTGACACAATACAAGAAGGGCAAAGATAGCTTGGCTGCCCAAGGAAAGCGTCGTTATGACCGTAAGCAGTCAGGTTATGATGGTCAGACCAAACCTGTCTTTCACAAGAAGGCAAAGACCACCAAGAAGATTGTACTGAGGTTGCAATGCCAGGGATGCAAGCACGTCTCTCAGCATCCCATCAAGAGGTGCAAACATTTTGAAATTGGTGGAGACAAGAAGGGCAAAGGAACTTCTCTCTTCTAAGCCATCTTGGAAAATCATGAAGCTTTTGTGTTTGCAACCTCGTGCTGGTTGCTGCTATCTTCTTCGAATGTTAGATGAAAATCAGACATGTTTTCAATTTTGCTTTATAAGCCATGTAATGACCCAACTATTCAACCTTAATTTACATTTTACTCTGTTATGAATTTGGTTACTTTATCAAGTTAAAAAAAATCATCATCTCCCCATACACTTATAAACTCACCATAAGCACACATATAAAGCAGCAAACATATTTACTAAGGCAGTTTGGCAGTTGGTTTTTTCCAAGCGAAGCGCCTATAAGGGCCACGCGCCATGGCTGCTAATTGGTTGTGTTATACCAATAGCCCCGCCAAGTTACGAATGGCTTGTATCTTGCACCAAGAAAACAAATCAATTAATAATGTATAGTTACGGAGTAAACAAGCATAAACAATTACAATGTCAATATCAATTTAATCGAAATACCTTATGGCACAAATGCCCACGCATAGATACGAACTGGATACCAAAGCATAGACTGTCGGCACCACAGTCAGTCCTCCACACTTTCTCTCTCCATGCCCAAATCAATACCAACAGGAAAATAATGAAAATATGAACACATAAGCACAATTCATGAGGCAGAACCAATTTCATAAATATGCAATTTGTATGCAAACTGCAACTTCACAGGGGATATAACATAAATTTTTTTTCAACATAAACATTTTGAAAAAAAATTAACATCCAACGAAATACTTGTTCAATGTACCAGAGAAGAAAAAGTTACAAATTCTATTTTTCGAACTTTTATTGTCAATTCATTCAAATTGGCATATCCTCTCTGGGGCTCAGAGCAATATTGAAGTTCAGTATTTGCTCTAAAATATATGGAGGGAGATGAGTACGCATAATATGCAAATCCCAAGCACCTACCGCATTCACCAAGTCACAGAGTTTGAGTTCAGTATCTAGTCCATCAATATTATGGACCCATTTGCAGATAGGACGAGACCCTAATGATGAATGTGTATTTTACACTTTCATTTGAGTCTTTTTCACCTATTTTAGCTATCCTCTATGTTAATTTAGCTATATTTTAGTGCATTTTATTAGAATAGTGTCACGTTTCCCTTTAGCTTTTATTTTACAGGTTTTGGTTTAAAAACGAGGATTTCAGGGCAATTATATTGAAGTTGACAAGGAATTGGTGTTCCAGAAGCCTATTTGGAGTATCTGAAGGTTTCCGGATAGGATTTGGAGTCTAGGGGTCGAATCTGGAGGTTAGAAGGCCACTAGAAGTGAGAAACCGAGTCCGAAAAGAGGAAGAAATCCAAAAACGCGTCAAAAACGCGGAAATTCCGGAATTTTACTCCCGGGCGAATCGCCCGGGACATGGGGCGAATCGCCCCACACCAGGCGAATCGCACGGTGTGTGGGGCGAATCGCCCCACACAAATTCGAAGCCTATATATAGTTGCTCAGTTTTCTCCGTTTTTCATACTTTTTCAGACCTTCTCTCTCACCTTTCTCTGTAGTTTTAGGTAGGGACTTCCCAGAGCCTGTTCTGGGGGTTCATAGCTTAGGAGATACTTTTTCATAGCAGTTTGGAGCTTGTAAGATCGCGATTCTTCGGAGACTGACAACCTTCGGTAACATTGTATCTTACAGTTTATTCTACTTATTTTTATATATCTTTCAACATGTTTTCTTCTATGATTTCTGTTGATTGCATGACAACTATGAGTAGCTAAACTTATCGTTGGTGATAGTATGTGAATTCTTAGCGAAGGGTTGATAATCATGCTAATGGCTATATCGCGCATTATACTCCGTGTTATTGCTTTATTTCGTTGATCAGGCGCAACCTTTATCTTCGTATGTTGATTAATTATTATGCAAAATTGGACCCTAGTCGACCTATGCATATCTATATCTTCGTAGTGTTGAATAATTACGGAACACAATTGGACAATAGTGTTTGACCTGTCAGTATCTATATCTTCGTAGTGTTTAATAATTACAACAGGACAATTGATTGATCAAAGATCTCCATGCAAAACCGAGGAATTTACGCATGATTATTAACCCGTTATGCTTTGAAGGACCATACTATCACCAATCTCCATTATCTGTTAAGAAAACCTTTGCTATACCGTCTGCTGTTTTTATATTCTTCAATTAAATTAGATAAAGCTAGTTAGAGTCCTTAGAGAACGACACTCGAGGTCATTCTACTGCTACACTACGGTTTTCGTTGTAGTTGTGAATTGCCTTTGGCTAAATAACAAATTTATTTGATTAATTGAGTCTCACAATCTCGTTCAATCACCTAACCAGTTATCATTACAAAAAGATATCTTTCTCCCATTTCCTACCTTCCAACGAAATAAAGGTTTTAAAAGAGCCGCACATCTTGTTATCCCTTTCCAAGTCAAACTGTCCCCCGGTTTGCTTATGTACCGGAAGATATTGGAATGTTTAAGATACTTCTCGTAGGCTAGTTTTGACCAAACTGTCTTGTCATCTATGAGGATATGTTACACCATTTTCGATAGCAAAGCTTCGTTAGTGGTACGAGCTTATCTCAAACCAAGCCCCCATTCAACTTAGGTTGTGTCACTTTCTTCCATCCAACCAAGTGCATTCTTTTCAGGTTTATATTTGAGGACCACAGGAAATACTGATTTAATTTTATCCAGCTTGTTGCAATTCGCAAATGTTCTTTGGCAACCAGGTGGATTGCATAGTATGTATAGGGATCGAAGAAGTCACTGACTGAATCAATGTTGATCTCCCCGCAATGGAAAGAAACTTAGTCTTCCACCAACTAAATTTCCCCATAATTTTGTCAAAAAAGGACTAAAAGCACTCTGATTAACCCTCCCATGATTAAGATTAACTCCCAAGTACTTCCCCAGATGCGTAGTAGGACCAAACCCAGGATATCGTATATTGTTCTTTTTAAACTAACTCGTTTTAGTGAAGTGAACTTTGAACTGTGCCAGGCTTAACTTCAGTCCCAAACAGCCACAAAAAGTGTCAAGTACTTGTTTAACAATCCTTGCATTAGAATTGAAACAGTAGCCTTTCCCATAAAGATCAAATCATCATCAAAGAACAGATGGGAGAAGGAAAGTCCATTGCAACAAACCTTCAAAGGACTCTATCTTTTAGCATCCACCATGTCATTAATCAAATATGATAGTCTCTCAACACAAAGCACAAACAAATAAGATAACGGGTCGCCTTGTCTGAGGCCACAAGCATGGGAGAAGGGTTCGATTGGTTCATGGATTCATCCTTTGTTTTCATAGTCGTGTTGGTGGTATCTGATATCATGTTTCGAGGTCTTTTGGGGGTTGTAGAATTAGCGGGCATACTTAGTAGGGGTTGCAGGAAAAATCCAAATAGGGGATTCCGGCGAGGGTTTTGCTAGAGAGCATTAGGTCATTTTTTGTGACCTTTTCTGAACTTTTAAAATACTTTTATATATGTAATTTGACTTTCAAATTGATTCCTAGTTCCGCTCATGTAATCCTAAAGCTGGTTAGATTTGGATTGTGAGATTTTCGCAAAAGACCTGTATTTGGACATTGGTATGCTAAAGCGTTACAAACAAACAATCCAACAACTGAACTACGTAATACGTACCTACCTAGGAGTATGTAGACTAACATGGGCGAAACTAGAAATTAAGGTTACTGGGGCAAAATTACATATACTTCATTTTTTAAAAGTTCAGGACGATCAAAAGTTGAAAAATCGTAAAAACTACCTTTTAAAATTTTGAAAAATCTAAATTTTTTAATTTTTTTTTTTTGGAGGAGGAGCCCCCGCGTTCCGCCCATGTAGACTAAAGTGAAGTCCATAGATCGTAGATCATGAGTCAATAATACCCAATTATCCATGATACATGAAGATCTAACCAACAACTACTACTACTAAAAAAAAAACCAACAACTAACTAGCCAGAAAGTAGAAACCACGAATGAATAATGAACTCAGTAGTTAGATACCATGTAATTTAACGACCCGAACAAAGCATGGCAGAGTTGAGATTAAATAACAAAGGAACAAAAACAATAACTGATGTAGAATAGTAGAAAAATCTTTCAAGAAAAAAGCACATTCAAGTAAAGGAAGGTAAGTAGTACTCCACTTAATTAAAATGGGCATTCAAGTCTGGCATTAAAATCTTGCAGGGAAGATTGTAAATTGAACTCTTTGTAAGAGAGTTAGGTGATCGAATTCAAAGATGGTAGGAAAGTAATTAATAATTCTCATTTATGATTTATTATCTGTTAGGTGCATAGCAATTTAGTGCTGCAGTAATTTAATTTGGCTCATCAAATGAAATGAATCCCAACCATCTCTGCATTTATACCCGTCCTTGACTAAAGATGGAACTTACTAGCTTACCTGCAATATCAATATCAACAAACTATCACACATTTATATCATGTACAAGTAGAATGTATGTACATATCAAATGACATTTTCAACTTGTTTTCTAGTACTAGTATTTCATTTTCGTTTATCATCAAGAACACCAGTGAACTCTAGTCTCTAGGGCAAACCTGAGTTTCCTACTAGTACACCATCTACTATCAACCATGGGAAATGAAAGCATGAAACCACACAAACCATCTGGGGCTCAAACAAATACTGAACTCAAAACAGGACAAGCAGAGTGGAACATGGGCAAATCTTGTCCAGGCATGATATCTAGATCCATAAAACTCAGCGCATTTGCGCCCATCTCCTAATGTTAGAGCAGAGACGAGGGGTACGGGATGGGGCAACCACCCCATACACCTAAGCTCCGAACAACCTCTAAGTATGTTGTGTGTTGTGTATTTTCTTGAAAATAGGACTTGAAGTACTCGCCCCAGGCCCCACCCAAGTTGGAATTCTAGCTCCGCCCTGCCTAATGTAAACCCGTTTTTCAGAAGCAGGGGAGCGGTTTTTGAACAATATAACACAAGGTTTTACGCAATAAAACCACACCCAGTGCAGCACATGTAGCAAAACACCACAATGTGTATTGATCATTAGACAACTTGAGAGATATTACCAGATGATGGTGAAAGGGACAAGCTTAAATATACTGAGAAAAAACTTTTGCTGCAACACACGTGCATAAGTAAAGCACAGTTACTTATAAGCACAGAGAGAACCTTTAGACAACCTTAATCAACACAAAGGTGGGGGGAAGATTAGAAGGCGACCTGTGAATCTCAAATTGAAAGATTCACAAACAAATACTGACAGAAAAGTAAATATAAACAAGATAAGAGCAAGTAATCTGAACAAGAATAGCCCCCAAAATGTACTGCTCCATCCAGTTAAGATGCTTAATAGTTAAAACCAACCATGTAGAAATTGTTTATATACCGATTCTTTTACCTTATAGTAAAAAACCTACTTTCCTTTCATCTTTACAAAAATCAGCACTGGCAGAAGGCATTTACTTTCAACAGTTTCATATAGATATGTTAAGGTCAATTCGAGGCTTCTTCGCATGATCAGGGTACGGCACGTTACTACTGCATCGAGGGCATCTTGGATCGCTCTTTGTGACGAGCACATACATAAAACATCCTGGACATGCGGTGGCGAAAGGAGCTGAAATCTCTTCCTGATCAACCTCGGTGTCTTTGACCGAACATGATGAATGTGAGCGCGGGGAAGATGACTTGGACATTGAAATGGAGCGTTTCCGCATAGTTTGCTTCTCTGCTCTCTCCAGAGCCATTTTCACCTTGTCCAGGGTGCAAACACTCTGGTAGTTGGAAGAAGCAGGGGAGGCCGACGATGATGAGGTTAACTTCAAATCCAGGATTCCATCATCGAAAAGGTTAAGCGTCTGTTTCGGTGCAGGTGCGAAGTTGAGGTCGTGGCGATTCGAGGCCTTGCTGCTTTGAGCCTTGGTCTCAGATGTTGAAGATGATGAGTTTGAAGAGTTGCATCTCTGGAGATAAACTTTCCCTGACTGCAATTATATAATAGTAATTAAATAATCATGATTAACTAAGAGAATAATCATAGCACTAAATGCTAAAAAGATTTGGACTTTACGAATATCAGTAGTATCTAAAGGATATGCAAATTCATTTTAAATTAAAAGGGAATCTTTATATCCAAGAAAAGAGAAGATTTAGAAGTGAGCTTATTTTTCACATTGACCTTCTGGCAATAAATAAACAATTATGTAGCTCATAATGAAGTATGGTAAAAAATAACTGACGTAGTACTCATTACTAGTACTATTATGCATGAGATTAGTACAATTACTATGTACAGATTACACAGAGTAATGGATAACCCACGCAATTAATATTAAACCCTTCAATCACGGCAACAAAAGCTCCTTTTCAATCACAAGTAATGCACTAATCTTTTTATTCAATTATAATTAAAGCATGAGAGTTTATAATTTAAAGCGAAATCTACTAATTGACATAGACCAAATTTAAATTTAAGTTCACGTTTAGGCCAAAAAACCAACAAAATGAGCAATTTCATATTAGAAGGCAACATGACTTAAAAACAAAGCTCTTAACCAAAAATAACATTAATGAATCAGCTAAACAATTAAGTATAGCAAAGAGATTACGTGTGAAAAGAAAGTTAGTTAATGCAAAGACTATAATTAATCAAGTCATTAATGCTAATCAACCAATGCATATGGAAATTCAAAATTTGTATTCAATGGCATTAAACTAACCTGGTAAATGCACTAATTATTACAGTCATGACATTTAGTAACCCTTTTTCTTCCAAATCCCAACTCTCACCCACCACATAACCAAACCCAAAATTCTCATCAACAAACAAAATTCATATAGTATAAATTATTATTTTTAGATTTATCACTCAGTGTCCACTTTGGCGACTAATATTCATAATAATAACAAAGATTAAGAAAAAAAAAACAAAGCAACAAACATTAGAATCTCATAAGAAAACCCAGAAGAAAAAAGAAGGATAAATAATTATACCTTCAAGTCAAGGCGTTTTTCCCAGCCAGAAGGGACCTGCAAATCGAGGTCGAGCTCCTTGGCGTGGAGAGTGCAAGAGCCACCGAGCAGGTCTCTGGTAACAGGAGCCGTCGAATTTACAGCTGAAGAAGACGACTCGTTCGAATCCAAACCGTTCATCACTTCAGCAGCCATAGACCACTCAGAATTTTGCTCTGGAAGAAGAGCAAAAGGGCTTTCTATGAAATGGAATTTTTTTTCTTTTTTTTTTCTGGGATGGGGTTTGAGAGTTGTGAGTTAATAATAAATAATGAGTGGAAAATGAAAAATGAGGGTGTGTGTTATATATAGAGGGAAGAAGAGGTGATGATTTATTGCAAATTGATATAATTGTTTGAAAGTATCATTATGGTGGTGGAATTAATGTAATCTTCTACATTCAATAGGTATCCGTGTATTTTGTATTTCAACTCAAGTACTTTTATACTACTTCACTACATAAAATGTGTGTATTTCTTGGGTTTGATTTATTTTTAAAACTAAAAATTTTAACTAATCCTATCCCCACACTATATAGTCTATATCAATCTTATAAATTAATTATGTCTATGTCATCATATGCAGGGCGAAGCCACCCCAAGGGTGGGTAGGGCCATGTGTATTTTAGTGTAAAAAAAATTATTTGTGTATTTTTAAAATAAATTCAATATGTGTCCTACCCAATATTATTTGTTAATGTTAAATGTTGTTAGATAAGATAATTATACAATAAAATTTGGTTACATTGGTAAAACATTCAATAAAATTCTCTAATTTTACAATAAAATTTGACTATACGGATAAAAAATCTAATAAATTTTTCGTAAAATTTTTTGTTTATCATTATTATTAAGTAATTTATTGTCTTTAATAAATTGGCCCTAGACGTTCGAAAATCCTGGCTTCGCTCCTGATCATACGTCTTCATCGGGGTTTGAACGTCTGTTCGACCTAATTTGTGCATTTCTCCTCTTTTTTTTCCTGCTTTAATATATATACGTTGGGTTTTATTGCGCAACGATATTAGTTATTTTAACGACCATACGTCAATGATTGAAATTCATATCCCGAAATAGTCAATCGTAAAGATTCATGTTGAAATCATTACATAAAAAGCGGATATCTCCATTTTATAATTATTTGAAACAGATTGTCTATAGTAACCGACTTTTATTTATTTATTCTTTTTAGACTAATGTAAATTTGATTTGATTTACATACAATTTCCTTTTAAAAAAGTAAACTATATACATAAAATAAAATGTGTGTATTTCTTTAGTTTGATTTTTTTAAACTAAAAATTTAACTAATCCTATCCCTACACTACCGTCTATATCGACCTTATAACTTTAATTATGTCTATATTATCATACGTCCTCCGTTCTCTCAGAAGTTTCATAGTTTGACTTTTTTCGGTCAACAACTTCCAACTTTGACTCCCGATTATTTTTAAACTATAATGATAAAGTATTTAATGAAATTATATTATGAAAATATAGAACCTAAATTTTGATAATATAATTTCGTTGCATACTTTATCATTATAGTTTAAGAGGAATGGGGAGTCAAAGTTGAAATATGTTAACCGAAAAAAGTCAAACCAAGAAGCTTATGAGAGAACGAATGGAGTGGTATGTTTTTATCGGGGTTTGAACTTCCGACCTATTCTGTATATTTCTCTGTTTTTATTTTTTGCTTTAATATATGTATCGGGTTTTATTGTACAACGGTATTATTTATTTTAGCGACCATACCTAAATGATTGAAATCCATATCTCGAAATAGTCAATCGTAAAGATTTATGTACGTAGAATCATTACTTAAAAGGCGGATATCGCCATCTTATAATTATTTGAAACAGATTGTCTGTAGTGACCGACTTTTATTTATTTATTATTTTTTAGACAGTGTAATTTGATTTAATTTACATACAATTTCCTTTAAAAAAAAGTAAACTATATAAATATTTCAAAATGTTTCCTTTTAGCGAAAAATATTAATTTTATTGTGAGTGTGAAAGAGAAGAGGAGAGTATATACAAAGTTTTAAGCAATTTATATAAGAACACACTTATAAAACGTTTTCTATTGGCCGAGTATATATATACAAAAAGATTTAAGAAATTTATTGAACCGAGCTAAAATTCGTTCCGCCCGTTAAAATGATACGTTTTCATTTATAAAACCAACATGTTGGAGTGACTCGACTGATTACAATATAACGGTACTATCACTTTTTGATTTTTAACGGGAACGAATTTTCACGTAACGAGTATACAAGTAGTACTTTCTCCGTCTCATAATAAATAAGGTTATCATTTATTTTGTTGGCTTTTTCAGAATTCCGTTTAATTTTACATGTAACCCAAACCTTCTGGAAAAAAAAAAATTTACAAAATTTTATTATGAAAATAGAAAGATAGTAGTAATATTTTATGATATAATTTTTTTTTAATATGATTAATTTAAGTCTAATAACATGTACACAATAAATGAAAAGTTTATCTGAAATATTAAAAATGTGGGGAGTGAATTGCACAGGTGGAGGAATTGAAATAGTGAATTGGGAGGGATGTTGGAAGAGGAGAGGGGGTGGGGCATGAGTAATGGTGGGCAATAAATGCAAGAGAACACATAAGGACAGGTGCTAATTAATGCACCACGCTCAAATACAAAGACCTTTTGGCTTCCTTGTATTGTCTCATAAATGCTCTTCTTCCTCCACTCATAATCTCCTCTCCATTTTCTCATTTCTTTCTTTCAGTTTTTCCAAGTACTACTCCTTTTTTTGTGTTTTCTGCTCCTTCTTATTTATGGCTGCATTTATTGCCTTTTGTTTTCTCTTTAATCTTTATTTCCATTCATCATCACACTTTTGTTGAGACTTGTAGACTATTCTGGCTCGGTCATTGGCTTACGGCTTACCTCACCTAAACTCTAACCGTTGAACATCAATCAATTTTCCGTCCATTTTAATTGATTTTTTTTATTTTTTTTTACATTTTGTTTCCTAAAAAACTTTTAATTCACATTTTTTGTGCAACAACCAAAATTTCAATGAAATTGAAATGGTTGAAAATGCTACTCATATCAACAATGTGCACATTTTTTTCCAAAAACATATTGAGAAGAATTTCAGATCGAGTTTGGCTCTGGACCAATTTTATGATGCGTGACCTACTTGAAAGTTACTAGTGCGCGCATGAGTGAGGACAAAATGTATAGGAAATAACATGTGTTGAGCTGTGGGACCAGCACATATCACCTCAAATACTTGTTCAGTTTAGGAGTGACTGCGTAGGTCTAAAGGATCGAACTTCAACCCACTAGTGGTCAGGGCGTTACATCTTTATTGGTAAATACTATCAATAAATCAATATCACATCTAAATAATACATCTATAATATTAATGTAATTTAAAAACCGTTTTAAAATTAAACATTAAAAAAAAAAGAAATAGAGTAAAAGTATATTTTATCTTACTGCACTTTCTCACCTCTGCAAATATGTATTCAACATTTTCACTCATAGTCATGTACAGTATGTCACCCATGGTATCAAAGGACATTCAATCTAAAGGCCGACCTCTTAATTGCATTGATGCCATCATATTTGTCACCATGTCTATTATATTACATAATATAATAAAAAAATGGATTTAATAAAATGTTCTTGAAAACCCCATGCATTATTTGTGATGGTCATCATCACTATTCCAATTCCCATGTACACAATATTAGTATACAACTGAGCCTTCAATTACTACTTAATTAAATATCTGCATGTTCTTTGCATTTATTCTCTCTCTCTTTTCTTGTTTTTTTCCTCGATTTATTTTTATGGATAAACATGTACGAGTTGATCATATGGGAAGCCTTGGCCTTAAGTAACACCACATAAGGTGTCACGAACTCATGATACATGCACCATCATTACATATTGAGTTCATCACCAGTACTGATGATACTGAACAAAATATCTCAAATGGAGCCAACCAAAGTCTTCTCCACATTAATACGTGATACAACTAGGAGCACTTAATTAAAGGGAAGGTTACGTTTACTACCCTAGCAGAATAAAGCGCATGATCAGGCCAGATTGTTTGATCAATAGTTCACTCTCAAATCGATCAATTTCAAAAGTTACCTAGATGATTTCTTCAAGTTTAGTGTGTCCTCTTACACATTACTACTAATATTTACATGCTTCACTAATTCACTACTATTGAGATTTGATGTTATTGAGGCATCTGTGTTCAATCTTTTTTGATGTACCCACCGATGGGCCAATATGGAAGACATGGGCTGGTTGGTTGAAGCCTCATATGAATGAATCACAGTCAAATGGGCCCCAATTTATGGCAGTATTGACTCCCTGGTCTGACCATAATCGGCTCTAGAATTGTTTTCTTTTTTAGCCCATGACATAATTTTATGGTGGGCTTCGCGTTACTGTGGAACCAATTCTCTTTTTAAAATCAATCGTGTATGAATACGGGTGCACGGGTTGCGTCGGATTAATTAATTTGATCTTATTTTTATAACGTTTTTTGTAATTCAAATTAAAAACTTTAATCCCATAATGCAATATGAAGCTATCAGGTCAAATTCGAATAAATTCATGGATATCCAATAAATTATTAACAAGCATTCATTTTTTTCAGCGTTTCACTTGTTTCTTTATTGTTTTTTATGATTACAAATTATTTTTTATTTTTCTTCGATGGGGGAGAGATAATAAAATTATGTAGGGATTTCGATTACACTCTAGTGATCCAAATTCCTAACACATCTTATTTGGTCCAAAAGCATATATATGAGACCAACCCAAAGGCGCAAGAGACTGATTCGTCCAATATGTCAAGTTTTGAGAGAAGATGATGAAATGTACTTTTCGATAGACTTCCTAGATTCTTTGTTAGATATTTACATTTATCTATTATTTACTTGTTGGACGGGACTAGGAATGTATCTAGTCGTTATATTTTCCTATTATTAATCTTATAAACAGGTCAGTCAGCCAGTTGTAATATTTTTCTCTATGTAATCTTATAAATAAGTCAGTCAGCCAGTTGTAATATTCACGTTGATAATTATAAACAGTTATTGGCATCATCTTTCTCCCTCCGCCATCTATGGCGTTTCTAATCCGGTCAAGGTCATCCGTGATCGATTCTATCCCGACCCAATATATTTTTCTATAGCGACGAAAATTCTAAATTACTGCGTGATATGATCGTTCTAGCACGCTTTGTACGATTTTGCAACCAAAAGATGGTAATGTTCAAGATTTTAGTTGAATACAAACTCTAAAACGACCCTAAATGTTCAACACAAACTCGAATCTAAACACAATTTGGACCCAGGCTCATGAATTAACATTAAGCGTAAATCCGTGTTAGAAAATGATAGTATAGGTCCATATTCATTGCATTGCTTATACTTTTACATATGAGTACCGTATTAGATATTCTCTTTTCGATTAGATTCATATTATTTCAACAATTACATGTTTTGGATTCCATAATAATTAAAAACATTATTTGATGTGAATTGTTCTTCTATGAAATTATTAGACCGTCAAAATAATATACAAAATGAAATAAATATACTGACCTAGATCGAGTATTATATTTTATATAGATATGATATGATCATAAATTATATATTCATTTAATCATTTAATTTCATCTTGAAATTAATAAAATTCAGTAAGGAGTTTCATTCACAAACGTTAATAAGAATTTCACATTTCGATGGTTAATGTACTTTATCACCGTAAGCACGACGTCATGCGAGCAGTTCGGCACATAACAAAACACAAGTATAAACAAACATCCATCTCCCCAGTCCCACTTTTACTACATGTGACGAGAAAAGTCATGAAAAGTTGGTGAAAACTCTACTAACCTAAGGAAGATCAAGATTTCAAAATTTAGGTGATCACTAAACGGTTCAAAAGAGACACTAATGCTTTTATTTAATTCAATGTGTTATTATCTTTTTTCATTACAATATTGACTTGCGAGACATGTAGGATGACTTGTGTTACAATACATGACTTGTGCAGAATATTACTACCAGATATTTCGAGAAAGAAAAATGGTGCAAAGATGAAAAGAATTGTAGAACAAATCCGTTAGAAATTAGATATGTGTTTGAATTCAGTTTTAACTATATAAATTACTCTCAAATCACATTGTAATTATTTTAATAATATTATATTATGAAAGCACACAAAGCATTATTATTTGTTAATATACAATTTTATTAAATTTTATTGGTGGTTAAAATAGACCTCAAATTAAACTTAAGGGAGAATGATTCAGAATATATAATTACCTACGCAACCAATATGTCCTTGACAACATTAGATGGATGATGATTGATGAGAAAAGAATTTACAACAACTTCCTGTAGTTAGATGGATTAGATTTATCATATATAAGAGAATAGTTAAAACGTTGTAGTTAGTTGGTAGTTTTAAAGTTTTTTTAATATTGAATAGAAGGGGTACTGGTAGTATATATATTGACTATTGTGAAGAATTGGTGACCTAAATCACTCACCATACCTGTAACTTGTGGTGGGTTGACAATTTATGAAATGGACATCGGAGGAGCCATGATGTTTACAGACTACGTACAGTCGATCGAGTTGCTTAAACTAGTCGTGAACTACTTACTTATTGTAGCTGTTATGTTTTTGCCCACTCTTTACAAAATAACGATTTGCTACCAGCTTTATTAACAATACATGCTCTGCTTCACATTTCAAACTCGATGGCGAAATTATGTATATAGTATATGTTCATGCTCCTCACAAATGATTTGTTAAATATAGAAAAAAAAAGATCAACTAGTGTTTTTTTTTAAAAATAAGTTACCTGAAATAATTTATTAAATAAACTAGCTTATAAACTACTGACAAGGTTTTCATCTAACAAATTTATTTTGAAAATAAGTTTATGGAACTGATAGTGCTTAAGCTAAAATTAGCGTTAAGGATCAACCCTGAAGGAATTAAATCCCTAGACTCCAAACATACAGTTTATAAATAGGAAAAAAGTTCAAGTGCCTGTTTCTGTTTATAAGAAAAATGAAAATAAAAAAACATCAACGTACACTAACATTATCATTATGGTGTGTTTGGGTTTGCAACACCGTATTTTAATATATAAGGTACTAAAATTATATGCAAGAGGTGTAACGTTGGAGACCGCAGCTCTCCGAATGGAGCAATAGTTTTTCCGAATAGAATTGTGTGATAGTATATATGACGTCGATCAAATTATGAAATGGGAACAAAATGGAAAATTGCCACCACATAAGGTTGTACTTGTATCCTACTTGACATGACATGACATGACATCACGTACGTTTATTCACTCCACTGTGACTGTAACTGTTGACTTGATTCTCTTGACGGATTTGGAGGCGTACAAACTACAAAGGATGAAATTGTAGTGGAATATGTGCTGATTTCATGTCGTCCCTCTTTTGTTTACTTGTCCATTATCTTGCTTCAATTTAAAAACTACAGCTAAATTATTGCGCCTACAAACTACACCTAGTTGTTACTATAAACCTTAATTAACTCTGGTCAGAAAATTTCCATTCATATATACTCCGGTGACACAAAATATAGTATCATACCATGCATTTAAGTTCAAACTAATAAATGAAGTACTAGTACATAAATTCCATAAGTCTTGAACTATTATAAATTTAATTATATTGTTGGTAATATGATAAACTATGTAGTAGTAGTATAAATGTCATAGTCTTGAAAAACCATGCTTTGAGTTGATAAAGGTAGAAGAAAATCATGACACTCTCATATGTCTAGAAAGCCTATATATATGCAGATGAGTGAGCTGATGAAAGATTCCACCATGTAAACTAGCTAAGTGACACAAAATATGCTAGACTAGCTAGAGGGTTAGTTGTACTTAAAATTAACTTCCTATCTATTGTGTATAATTTGTAGTAGTCATTAGTTGTCACAACTCACACATTGATTCATATAGAGATCATTAAGATGGGTAAAGGCAGAGCACCATGCTGTGATAAGACCAAGGTGAAGAGGGGACCATGGAGTCCTGCTGAGGACTTGAGGCTCATAAATTTCATTCAAAACCATGGACACACCAACTGGCGTGCTCTCCCTAAACAATCCGGTACGTACGTATGATCTCTCTTCGGTTTCTACAGCTTTCTCTGCTTGCTTTTCCCTTTTGTTATTCAGTGTTATTTGCTACACAAATGTAGCAGTACTAATAACTAACATGGTCTCTTAAGAAATAGAACTGCCATGTTAAAATTAAGTCTGGACTTGACATTTGGTCTGTAATTTAGTCTTCTTTCTGTTTATGAGTAAAGAGAATGAAATTCGCTAATTTCTTTGTTCTGTTTTGCAGGCCTGCTCCGTTGTGGAAAGAGTTGCCGCTTGAGGTGGATTAATTACCTGAGGCCGGATGTTAAAAGGGGAAACTTTACGCCTGAGGAAGAGCAAACCATAATCAATCTCCATAACTCTATTGGAAACAAGTATATATATATGCATATGTTTCCTTAGCATTAGTATTTCCTCAAAATGTCTCTTGTTTCTTGTTAACTACATCAATTAATTGGTTTGGCAATGCCAATGGTGCAGGTGGTCAAAGATTGCATCTCATCTGCCAGGAAGAACTGATAATGAGGTTAAGAATGTGTGGAACACAACCTTGAAGAAAAGGCTGTCTAGGAAAGTGAACACAGATAGCCAAAGAATTGAAGTTGATGACGCGAAAAAGGAATTTACTTCCCCCTCGTGTGCCTCGAGTGCAATCACAGTGACAGAAGATACACACATGGAAAAAGGGCCAGCTGATCAAGAATCTGGGATCAAGAGGCCTAGTGTAAACTATGATGGCCTAAAAGAAAAATACGCGCATTCAACTAGTGAACAACAGCAAGAAATCGAGATTTCTGAATCGCCATTATCATCTTATTCCTCAAACATCTTTAACACCTGCAGCCAGGAGAACTCTCCGAGTCCTAACAAAGATAGCGAGAAAATAGATGTTCTGCCTGAGGCTAATGTAGATTTCTGGGAAGTGTTGGATTGCCTGAACGACGACGAGAACAAGGACCCCATTAACCATTACAATAATTCAGAGAAATTTGAAGGTGATGGTGATGATCTTGACTACAGCAAATGGTTAAGATTGATTGAGAGTGAACTTGGATTATCAAGTGAAAGCAATGCTCAGCAGTGCCAGGAGATGTATTTGGAGCCAGAAGTTGGTCCTGCATCAGACTATTCCCCTTTATGGCATGGCTTACTCTAAATTTGCAGCATTAGGATCAGTTTATACAATATGTTCCCAGCACGAAGACACTTGATAAATCAAGGGTCCGCACTAGATATGTTCGCTTTAAAATTTTCATCTAATTTAAACTGATAGCTAGGGACCTTATTACATCATTGTCATACTTCATACATGTAAGATTATACGAGTAAACCTTGTGACACCCCATTTTAAATCATTAAGTATGATACTATTGGGTATTTGAAAGATGTAATCAATGTACTTTCTTTTTGTTTTAACTAAATTATATTGAAAAAATATTTTAAAAAGTTCTAGTTATAAGTATCACTCCGTATACACAAAAAATATCTAACATCTGACAAAGTTTTCTTTGTTCATAATTTGAATTTGAATTGAAGATATTTTATATTAAAAATTAAAAATAGTGTAACCTTGAACCAAAATTAACTCCTTATCCAAGTTTGTCTGGTTAAGGAGATAATCATGTATACATGCAGATTATATCACGATTATACATGTGCAGATCACATGTTAAGACTAGATGATAGGGATATAGAGAATAATATCTTTCGAGATATCCCACCTCCCACCATTGTCCGTTTTTACATTTTGATAAAGTTTAAATAAGGGATAGTATTTCATTATTAAAAGAAAAAAAGAAAAAAAAAACTCAAAATTAATGTAGTACTACAATCATTTAGAAACACAAATTCTTCATTAATTTCAAGTTGGCGAACTAAAAAGGCTTAAGTCTCGACTTCTGTTCACTAGAGGAGGGCACGAACTGGAAAAGTTTTTTTTGAGAGACACGAACTGGAAAAGTTGAGTTCCTACTTTCTGTTTCTTCCTCTCTCTCTCTCCAGGCTCTTCTTCTCCGATTGCCGGTTGTCTGGTTAACCTAAGCACAGTATACCTGAATTTCCTCTTCAATGGAAGAAATCACTGCAAATTCAAACATGTTTTCATTGGAAGAAGAAGAGGAAGAATCTACCGAAAGCAGCAGCATGTTTTCAGAACTCAAACAGCACTGCGTGATGCTCTTAAGCCAACTTCAAAATCCCAACACAAACACCAATTCCTCTCTTACTCAACTCCTTCACCTTCTTCAACGAGCAACGCCACAATCTATTCAACCTTTCCTCGAGTACGAATCGTCTCTCTTTTGCAACTGTTTCCTTTCGGTTTCAGCTTTATGTTTTCATCGCAAATGTTATGATGCTGTGTTTTGAGTTGATTACTGGTATGCTAACTGTTCGATGAAATTCCTCTGTGATGGTTGTTAATTTTTCCTGTTGTATCGGTTGAAGAGTGAGTAGAAAAGGGCCAAGGAAAACTAATGGGGTTGTTGCTTTTGAGGTTTAGCTAGTGACATTGGAAAATTTTGACTTGGTAATTGTATTATTAGCTATATAAGAAGTTTGCAATGTACTTGGTTTAGTTTCCACGAGTTGAATATTTCAGATAAAATCAGGCTGCAAGGACAGTATAATTTAATCATAGGCTTGTGGTACCGTTTCAGGGCTAACTAATTATCAACTCCTTAATAGGCATAAAATATGCTGTTAGGTTGTTAATCAGGTCTTTTCTAGTTCTGTTCGTTTACTGTTTAATGAAGCTGGGCTAATTGAATTGTTTTTAGTTACTGTTGTATGCATTGGACTTCCCATTTCAAGCTTACAAGGGAAGCTTCGGGTAAAGCTTACATGAGAAGCCTTGTTCAGGTTCTCATGGGTTGGGAGTATTGCTACCTATAAATCTGACTTTGTTTTTCATTTGAGTTACACCATACATAAAAGGGCTAGCTTTCTCTACTAGTACTCTTATAGTGGGATGAGGTGTAAGTTAGAAGTTGTTGCTAGCGAGGCAGCTTTTATTGGATCCTTTGGGGCGAGAATAAAAGCTTTATAGCTGCAACAATATGCTACATAGTGTATTTTCTGCTTTGATTCCCGTAGTTTCTCTCCTGATTCTGGAGTTCCAAGTAATTCCTTGTGTCGTTTTTTTTTTCTTTAATTCTATTTCCTCAAATGGGTAAATCTTTGGGGAGTGTATTTGGAGAGACTAATACCTGAGAAGTGATATCAGAGTCCTGGGCTCTACTCGCTGGACCTTTTCTTTGGGAAAGCTCTGGAGGCTTAGTAATGGGGATAAATTGTGTCTAAATCGAATTGATTAAAGGGCTGTATTTACAGTGAGACTGTTGTGACCTACCAGTCTGTCTTGGGAATAGCAAGCATCTCTCTTTCTGAGGGTTTAGTTAGGAGGAAGTATTCAAGTCTAATGTCTATTTTGGGACGTTGTGTCAGCGAAATGTTAGGAAGTAAGGTCATATATAGATTCCTATATGATGTGGAGAAATCTAATAAGAAAAATGGTGAATTTGTAACAATTTGATGCATAGTGAATTTGTTTTCTGCTGCCTGCGTTTTTTCTCCTGATTTTTGGAGTTTCCACGTAAATCAAGGTGTTGATTTTTTTTTCTCCCTTTTACTTTCTATATCCATAATTCTTGGAGTTGTAGTTGGAAGGACGAATATCCAACATTTACTGATTCTCTGATTTCTAATCCTTTGACTTTGAGTCTGTTTGTAATGTTTAATGCTTAACATGCGTAATGCTTATAATCTTTTTTTCAGCTACACTTTGTTCCCCCTGCTGCTTCTATTCGATGAAGCGGTTAACTGTAGGTCCTCAAAGAATTTCAATTTCAAAGAAAGTCCCGTGGAATTTAGTACGTTCGGGAACACACGTAAATTTAGTGACTCTGCTGCAGAAACTGTGGTACTATGTCTGGAGGAGGTTCTGAACAAGTGTCATATAGGATCTGTTGATCAGGTATTTACAGTTGAAATTGCAGTTTGCATCTGTTACAACTTACAGAGTATGTTTCAGTAGTGTGTTCATTGCACATTGCCTGGATGTATTCAATGGGTATAAGTTACATTTGCCGTTGATACTCTGATTGTTCACAGATGCAAAGGTGTTTTTGAGCTCTAAGTATAAAGTGGTTTCCTTTGCAGATGGTAGTTATACTGAAGAAATTGACACTTGGTGCATTGCTTTCTCCAACGGAAGCCTCAGAAGAATTTCGTGAAGGTGTAATAAGATGCTTCAAGGCTCTGCTGCTGAATCTGTGTCCTTGTTCTGATGGATCTTGTCAATGTAAACAAATTGAGGATTCACTTCTTTCACATGAACAAGAGTTGCAGTGTCCTGTCCCCCAAGCATCAAAATATAGTTTAATCAAAGGTCAATGTTTATTAGGGTTTCTTCAGTCTGAAGCTGCATCTGCTGCTGTTGGACACTGGCTTTCTCTGCTGCTTAAGGCATGTCACTATACTCCTTAGATGCTTCTTCCCAGCCAATATCTTTCCCTACCATAGTACCATACTTCTACTATGGCTTCTTTATGTATTGACATGAATTTCTCTCAAAACTCTAATTTGATTTATACTTGAAGGCTGCAGACAGTGAGGCCTCACGAGGTCAAAGGGGTAGTTCGCAAGTCCGTGTTGAGGCACTTACAACGCTTCGAGTGCTTGTTGCAAAGGTACATAATTTTATCTTTTGTAGCCTTTTTATTTGTTTTAACATAATGTTTTGCTGTATGATGAAACTGCATTGGTTTAATGCTTTATATTAGCTTGTCTGTTAGCCATTTGAATTCTTTGTTTGGGGACTTATAGTGGTTTGTTCTGTAGGAGCCCTTCATCACACAGGGCCATGCTTTTGTCTATTTGTTGAATAGATTAATATAACATAGAGCAACTTAAGCTATCAAATGGTGTGTCTATGAATCACGATGCACTTAAGTGCATGGATTATATATTTTACAATTATTTTCAGTGTCTTTGAAATCCCTTACTTTGTTTACTATTTTGTGTAAGTTTCTAAAAGTACTGGAAAATTTGCGATGCCTAGAAATTAAAAACAAATTTTCTCTTGTTGCTTGTTTCGTTTAGGCGAAAGTTCTTCCCTAAACCAGGTCCGTGACTAACTTCATAGACTCATGGCTAGGGATACTCCACACATGAAAGTAACTGTGGCCATGTGTAATAATGGGTGATGTGGTGCATTTAACAAATTCTATAAAAAACTCATAAACCCGGTCTACAATAAGTATTTCCCCATTATAGGAGTTAAGTAGCTTGCTTTCTCTTTTTTCTTTTGGTTTTGTGTCTGCGTATCCTAGAAAATAGCCTTTTTCTGTTATTGCTGACTGATACTCGAGCAGAGATCTGGTTAAAGCTTGCTATGTGTGATATACAATACGCAAAGAGACATCCATGCATGTACATCATTTTACTTGTGCAACATGCAGGTTGGTACTGCAGATGCATTGGCTTTTTATCTACCTGGCGTTGTCAGTCAGATAGGGAAAGTTTTGCATGTATCAAGAACAATGATTAGTGGGGCAGCTGGGAGTGCAAAGGCGTTGGACCAGGCACTCAGAGCTTTGGCTGAATATCTCAGTATTGTTCTTCAGGCACATGGTGACAGCACATTCACTTGTGAAGCCTCTATGAATGATGTTTCTGGGCTCCGCTCAAAGGAGAAGCCGCTTGCATCATACATAGAGGAATTGCGACACCTAACAATTAAGAATCAAACTAAAGAGGGAGCCGTCAAAGATTCAACCGAGTCTTTTGATGTAGGCTCTGCCACGTCCAGTGGGAATGATATCAATTCTGACATTAAATCTAAATCGTTGCGAGTCGAGCGAACGGCAGACTGGTTTGCTAATACTGCTGCGCACGTGAACAAATTATTATCAGCAACATTACCCCAGGTAGTTTTACGTTGGTTTTGATCAGATATATTCTGGTTTATTCTACTTATCTTGTATTCATATGCTTATGAACTCTGAAGTCGTTGCTTTTGAATTTTGCAGCTTTGTGTTCATTCATCCGAACAAGTGAGGGTAGCGCTCGTGGCTACTGTACAGTTGCTCCTGAGTAAATGCAATTATGCATTGAGAGAAAGCAGATTGATGCTTTTGGTGAGTTGGGGCTGAGAAGTCAGAACTCTATTGCACATCATTTTCTGGCTTCCTACTTTGTTTGTAGTGCTTTCCTCGGCGAAACTTGTGCAATGTAACGAAACAGTCTGATTCTAATCAATATAAAAATGTGTACATTATAATAAGGGTTTGTTTTTAGTGCCTAGTTCATTTTTTTTTCTTTTCTTTTCTAATATTTTCTTAAAGTGCACCTTTAATATGTGCATTATTATATGTCTGCAGATATTTTGCTGGCTGTGTGATTTTGGATTTAATACATATTAATTGACTGATTCCGCAGGAATGCTTATTTGTTTTGGTGTCTGATGATTCTGAGGAGGTGTCTTCAAAGGCCCAGACAGCCTTTGGATGTCTGGTATCATCTAGAGAGAAACATCAGATAGAGCATGATATTGCTGAGCTTTTGGGCAGGTGCACTATCCTGTTTGTACTGCTTTGAATTAGTCTCTTCACCATCACTTGCAATTCTCAAATTATGAATTTTGTATTTGTTATATCTTCACTGCAGGCTTGTTGAAAAACTTCCTCAGGTAGTCCTGCGGGATGATGAGGCACTTGCTTTGTCACATGCTCGGAAGTTACTTGTTGTGACATACTTTTGCGGTCCTCAACTTATTGCAGACAACCTTCTTCATTCTCATGTATGAGCAGTCAAGTACCCCCTTATATTTCTTTCCATTTCATCTGAATTAGTTTATTAAGAAACAAATTTATATGATGAGTTGATTTTATATTTACTTAACTTGGTAAAGTAGCAAGTCAGAATCATATGTTCCTGTATTTATCTCAACTGCGCTGTACTAGGCCTCAGGCAGACAAGGAAACTTCAAGCTAATTATGCAAAAATAAAAAAAATTAGAGAAGGGCTGAGACTTGAAGCTAAGTCGTAGTTCATTGTTTTTCAATAAACAATAAATGGTCTGTGGTTCATCTATTAAAAACCTTGAGAAACAGTTCCTCCAACACCCCGGGCGCAAAAAACAACTTGGGTGTATTGTAGACCAAATCATCCTTAGGACCCTTGAGCACATTTTATGTACACTACGACTCCGAGCACATTTTCTCAGTTAAAATCTAATTATTGTTCTTGGACCTAAACGTTTGATGTCGTTTTTTCGTAGTCTTCCCTCTCTCAGAATGTTATTGTTGTCAATTTTGAAGTATGCATGAATGCTCTATAGTTGTCCTACATATGGTTGGCCTAGTCTTTTTCTACACATTTTTAACTTTGCGGGTATCATTAGGTGGCGGCTGTTAGTTTCTTGGATGTTTTTACCCTCTGCTTGAGTCAGAACTCAGTTTTTGCCGGTTCACTAAACAAGCTTGCATCAACAAGAACATCCTCTACTGGGTTCATGAGTTCTATATCTGAGATCAAGGCTATTACCAGTTCTGCACGTGAAGACTCCGATTTGGTCGGATTTCAAAACAGGAAAGCGTCACGCTCCTATGAACATGTATCAAATGATTTTGAGCTACCGAGCATGCCACCTTGGTTTGGTTACCTGGGCAGTCAAAAGCTGTACCAAGCTCTGGCTGGAATTCTGAGACTCGTCAGTCTATATATATTTACAGGTCTGCTTTCCTTCTCTGTCAAGATTCCATTAATTTCTTATTGGTCTGAGCACTTACACATGCTCCTCTGATATTCTTTTTGTAGACTCTAGAAGCGAGGGATCGCTTTCTCTTTTCATTGATATCCTCTTGGGGCACTTTCGTAAATTAATATCTGAGTTGCGGACAAAAGAATACCATAACGACAGCTGGCAGTCATGGTATAACAGGACTGGTTCAGGGAATTTGGTTCGGCAGGCTTGTACTGCAGCATGCATTTTGAATGAGATGGTGTTTGGCCTGTCTGATCAAGCCGTTAACAATTTTGCCAGAATGTTCCAAACCAGTCAAATTCAAAATGGTAGTGGTGTAACTTTCGGTTACAAAGATGCTTTGACAGAGCTTCAAAACCAGAAAACTCATTTAAGTAGAGGTGCAAGAAGTCACTTGGCTGATCTTATTGGTAGTATATTACATGAATATTTATCACCTGAACTCTGGGATCTTCCACTTGGGTTCTCATCTTCTCTTCAAAAAACCGAAGAAGATGGGAACATAAGCTTGCATTCTTTTACCGACAATCAAATGCTGCACCAGGTTTAGTGTCAGTTGAAATTATTTAAGAAATATATTAAGCATTTTCATAGTATAAGGTAGTGAACATTTGTTATAAACTTCTCCAACAGGTTATTATTGAGGGGATTGGTGTATTTAATATCTCCCTTGGCAAACAATTCTCTTCGTGTGGGTTTCTTCACAGTTCACTTTATATCTTGCTTGAAAATGTGATTTGCTCCCATTTTCAAGTCAGAAAAGCATCTGATTCGGTCTTGCATGCAATTTCTGCTACCCAGGGCTATCCGAATGTAAGTGTTTATTGTGGAAAGCTTTGTTATGAGAATTTAAGTTATGAACCTTGTGCTCATATAACTTCTGCAGGTGGGCCACCTGGTTCTGGCAAACTCAGATTACATCATTGATTCAATATGCAGACAACTGAGGCACTTGGATCTTAATCCTCATGTGCCCAATGTTCTCTCGGCCATGCTTTCTTACATTGGAGTAGCTGATAAAATATTGCCATTGTTGGAGGAGCCGGTATGTTTCGTGGCTCTCATGAACATGGAACACATATTTAATTTTATCATGATGATTGCTTCCATCAAGTAAAGTATTTATGTTATTAAATTATACTTTGTCCGTCCCAATGAGTAGTGTACGTTTGCTATTTGCACGGGATTATAAGATTTTATTATACATGTTTGTTTGTTTGTTAGTAGTATTATATTTGGTGTTGGGGCACATAATGAAGTAGGAAAAAAAGGCTAGAAAAAGAAATATAATTATTGGGACGGACGCAGAAGGAAAACATAAACAGTTGTTTGGGAAGGAAGGAGTAATATACTACTGGGTCAATTTCACTAGATGTGCTATGGAATGATGACATATCTGAGTGAACCCACATGTTTTAAAACATATAAATCACCCGTGGGTGATGTTCTTTATAAACTCTTTTTTTTTTTTGGTTGGGGAGAGGGTTGTGTGTGTGTATATTGAGTCAAACTGTATAGGATCTTATAATTGCTTATTACTTTTCTGTGAACCTAATGAAGTAGGCTTTTGCAGATGCGTGCAGTCTCTGCGGAGCTTGAGATTCTTGGCAGGCGTCAGCACCCTGACCTAACCGTATCTTTCATGAAGGTCTTCTCATAATTTAGACTCTTCTGTCCGATGATAATTTTAGTGTCCTTGCTGTCAGATAATTGGATTACAATGATCTCATGTTCTCCTGTTTCTTCTCTTGAAATGTTTCATTTAGAAATTTATTTCAATTTCTTCGTTTAGGCTGTGGCAGAAATAGCCAAGGCAGCCAAGCACGAGGCTTGCAAGTTACCTGATCAGGCAGAGTCTTACAAGATGGAAGTCAATGGTAAAATGTTGAATGCGGAGAAGAGAACAGGAAAGTCCTTCAGATCTGATGCAGAAGATACCATGGAGACAGAGAACACAGGATCTGGTTAGGATTACACTTGACAAAAAATTTTATCCCTTTTTTGGTGTTGTACAGGCAAATTAGATGCTTTTAGGGCCACCTTCAACCTGGCACTTGTGCTCTGCATTAATTTTGTAGATAAGATTAATGCATCTTTGCATGGTGGTCTCTACATGCTTAGGAAAAACAGAAGCATGGGCAGAACAATTAACTAAACACTCTACTCGGAGAAATAATGGTTCCATTCGGAGATTATCACGGCACAGAGACTTAATCCATTCACCACCTAGTTATGCTTACACCTCAATATTATTATCATTTTATGGACAAAATGCATGACCACCCTATCAACTCCGTACTTGTGAAATCTACAGCAAACCCCCAGATTTTTGTATTGCATACCTCGCCATCCCTATGCTTTTATCGAAATCTTGCAACAAAAGCCCTTTGTTTCCAAATTTTGAAGGTCTTTCTGTACGAAAAGCTTCCTGATACTGGTTAATGTGTCACAAATTGCATGTCATATAGGAGGATTCATGCTATAAACCCCTTAGACCTATTTTGTCCGAGTTCCAAGTAAAAAATTTAAAGTCCAATGCCCTTGGTTCCTCACCTCCTACTTGCGTATCAATACTGCACCTAGGAATGAGGAATGTGAAGTTATTTTCGAAGGCCGCCATTTATGCTCACATGATATTCCAAATTTGGAACTTTGACTCATCTGAGTTTTTAGCTATTTTTTGCTCAAAACCATGATGCTAAACTGGCTTTGCTTAATTTTGTTCCAGACACACCTGGGGAAATTTACCTTCATGATGCCGAAACACTAGAAAGTGAATGGGAGACAGTTTTGTTGAGATTGAACGACTCCAGAAGATATCGTAGAATTGTTGGATCTATAGCAGGGTCATGTTTAGTTGCGGTAACTCCGCTGATTGCTTCTGATGACCCAGAAGCATGTTTGGCTGCTCTGGATGTAGTCGAGGTACAGTTCTACGTGTGATTTGTTCATGCAAACTTGGAGTTATCACTTGGCATTTCGATTTCACTGGTTCTTTTGCTGTAATGTAATCTGGATCTGTTGTCTTTTAGGCTGGGATTACCGTACTATCCAGAGTGGAAGCCGCATACAAGCACGAAGCTGAGACTAAAGAGACTGTCCGACTAGTTATCGAATCATGTTCATTCTATAATCTACTGGACACTTTGAGTACCGCAGATGATGATGAAACTGGAGAGAATAGGATGCTTCCTGCTATGAATAAAATTTGGCCTTTTCTCGTTGCTTGCTTTCAAAATAAGAATCTAGTGGTAAGGGGTGTTTCATCTCCGCTCTAACATCTAACTACGTCAATTAGCATTTAGCACCTTCTAAATCAGCAACCTTTATAAACAAGTACCATTTACGTACAGATCCACGTAAGCTTTTAGGTAATTCCTGATCCATACAATAGTTTGACAAATTACGTGTTATACTTTGCCCTATAAGCAATAACAGGTATTTATTCTCCCTATTGACATTGTAAGTATTGCTATAAACTGTAGTGAAGGATAACCTATTGTTTATTTGACAACCCCCTCGGAAATTCATTTTCGGAAAAAAATAGACCTAATTGTATGTGTAATTTTTTACAGGCTATACGGAGATGTTGCAAGACAATCAGTCACGTTGTACAAGTTGGTGGAGGGGAGTTCTTTTCTCGACGTTTTCATACTGATGGGAACCACTTCTGGAAACTTCTGAGCACATCACCATTTCAAAACAAAACTCTGGCCAAACAAGAAAGGAATCTGTTGCAACTTCCTTACAGAAGAAGTCCATCTTCTGAAGAACCAGTGGCGGAGATATCTAACCTAAAAGTCCAAGTAGCAATACTAAACATGATTTCAGACGTGTCTTCCAGCAAAAGAAGCGCGCCGGCACTAGAAGCTGTTTTCAAGAAGGTTAGTGGCATGGTCATAGGAATAGCATGCAGTGGCATTAAAGGTCTCCAAGAATCTTCCATAAACGCCCTAGTAGGACTTGCATCTGTGGACCCAGATCTGATATGGCTTCTTCTGGCTGATGTATATTATTCAAGAAAGAAGGATCATCCTTCTCCTCCATCTGCCGAGCTTCCAGAAGTTTCTGAAGTTCTGCCTGCACCACTCTCGGCCAAAGAGTATCTATATGTGTTGTATGGAGGAAAGACTTATGGGTTTGATATCGATATTAGCTCTGTGGAAACCGTGTTCAAGGCATTGCATTCAAGAGTTTTTACTGCACAGATCATGTACATTTGATTTGTCTGGAATCTGGATAGGAACGGTATATATATATATTTTAGTGATACAATTGGAGCTCGATTTCTGTTTTTCTGGCAAAGCAGCCTTATTCATGTGTAAATCTTGTTTGAATTATTTACTTGATTATCATGGCACTCTTCTTCTCCTACTATCTGTAAATCGTAACAGAATCGAATTGAGTAAATGTAACTTGCAGACATAAAAGAGTGAAAAAATAAAAAAAAATAAAATTACTGTAAATCAAAGAGTATGAGACGAGATAAAGCAATTCATGGGAATAAAGATAATTTTATTGCAATATCCAAAAAAATTAATTCCTCTGTTTCACAGTTACATTACATCAATGGCATATGAGCTAATGATTTTACAATTCATCTAAGCCAAGCAATAAGTTACATTGTAAAAGCTTGGTTGTTAAAACAGATTACATTCTCTTCACGCGAACACGTTGCCGGAAGAGGAGATTTTATACTTCCGGTTCCTCCTGCTGCCTGGCGAAGCATACGCTGAAGCTCAATGACCTGCTGCTGCTGATAGAGTGGCAGAGAAATTAGTTGCTCTGGTTTCAGATCCCGAACTTGTCGAAGCAGTGCCGCATCCACATCAGACGGAATTTGTATCTTGTCAACTTGCACAGTAACTTGTGGCACCAATACTTGTCTTCCTACAGAAACAGATGTTGCACCGATATCCCTGACAGGAGCCGATGCCCTCGTATTGTTCAATTTCATCATCTTCGACGGTCTATCATTGGCCTTGAGATCCATAGACACAAGCGGCTGCAGAGCAATCGGCATCTGTAACATCCGCGGAGAGGCAATCCCTAGCATCCGTTGAGCATCGAAAAGAGCGTTAGGTAAGTTCGGGTTGGAAAGTAGAATCGTCCGAGCCTGTTCCACGTCCTTCGTAGCCAATGTCTCCAATTCAGATATAAACTGTGTAACTTCGCCAATTGACATCTTAGACAAGTGAAGAGTCAAAGGATCATCCACATTGACAACGCGTCCAGGTTCAGCACCATCATCTTCTTCATGTAGACGCTTGCGATCAGTAGTAGAAACAGGATTGGTGTCGTTCTTGTTACTGCCAGCGAGATTGAGTTTTAACTCGCGACCTCTGAAGAGATAGCCGTGAAGATTACGACAGGCGCTGAGAGCGGTTTCGTGATCCTTGTAGTTACAGAAGCCATAGCCCTTAGGTTTCTGAGTTTTGGGATCGGTGATTAATCGGAAGGAAACAATCGGGCCGACTTCTTCCAGGACCTTGAGGATTTCCTGTTCACTCGCATGGAACGGTATGTTCCCAACGTATACGCACCCTCCTCCTCCGTTTTTGTTACTGGATGTCGCCATGGATTGAGAGTTTCAGATCAGAACGATAAAACCTAATTGATGGAAAAACAGAGCTGAGAATTGAAGAAAGCAAGAAAGGGGAAAGATTAAGGATCGCGTACTAGCAGTAGCCTATATATATAGTGATAATAATCCTCAAACCTAATCCTAAAAGGGAACCATAATTACATTTATGGTTTAATCCGTTTGATATAAGGCAAGAAAATTATAATAATAAAATAATATATATAATAAAACTATAGTATTATAAAGTTTATCATTTACTTATGTGAATGAATGCTTGACATAGATTTTTCAAATTTCATAAAAGATTTACATATCTACATTAAACTTGTAAACAGGTATATCAAACATGTTATCTGATTTCACTGAACCGTGCCAAAACATGGAAGTTCACCGAACGGTGCCAAAACATGTTATCAAACTGTGAAGGAAAAACAGGCAGAGGCATTTATTTTCCAAGGAAACAATGTTACAAATTACAAGAACATAATAAAACTCATGGAAATTATTTAACATCACTTAGATTTAGCTAGCTAAGCAAGCAACGAACTAATTATGCTGCTAAAATGAGCATCAAATTTGTAAATCTCCTCCGGTGGAAGAGAAACCATAGCAACCACACCATCACGAGCATCCGAAAACACCCAGCAAATATCCTTTCTATGGTTCACCACAGGGCAACTATACAACGGTTTACCCCACGGATACTTTACTTGATCCAACCCCAGCTTTAGCCATGAGCTCACCATGTAGTCGCCGTGTGGAACCCCTCTATGGAGCTCTAGCCAGTCGAAAGCAGACTTTGCATACTCATCCGTCATCTGACCAAAACTCTGTGTGATCTTCTCCACCAGGTCTGGAAAGGTTCCTTTCTCGATCTCATCAAAGGTAAATGACACTCCCAGAGGCAGCACTGCGTTTCCACTGTATGTAGCAGGCAGTGGTGGAATCACCCTTGACCTAATATCGACAACGTTAAGCAGAGTTAATGATTTAGCTGGCACTACCTTCTCCGATAATAAGGCTTTGCATTTCCATATGAGTGCTGCTATAACAGAAAATGTGCTTATGTTTGGTGCTTTATTAGTATCATTATTATCAACATAAGTTCTTTTGGCCTTGTTCTTTAAGTTGTTGATTCATTAGGCTTCAGCTGGTAGATTCTGCACTCCAATTCCTCTCGCTCACAATCAAATGCAGGAGGACTCGACCCCTCCCCGATAGGGAGGCCTAAATCGAGGAATTTAGGGTGTGCGAACATCACACGGGGTGGAGACCTGGCAGCAAGTACACGCCGATCATTGAATGGAACGACAGCCAGAGGTTTCTCGTCAAAAGCTTGCGAGGCTAAATTTTCGATGAACGTTCTGGCACCTAGACCATCAGACAAGATGTGATTCATCACCATGCCAATTGCAAAACTGCCACACCTAAATGATGTCACCTGCATTTATGTACAATACTGGCGAAAATTACTATAAATATATTATTTCCGGTACCCGCATTTTTAAAAGTCAGAGCTTAAATTATACCTGGAAAATGCAGAGTGGCTGATCATCTCCAAAGTGATCTGTTGCAAGCTGTTTGAAACCTATGTTGGGGTGAGCCAAATACTGACCTATCTCTTCCAAAGAAAACTCGGAGGAAGCTACAACGAAGCCAGCCCTGGCTGCATTGCATTCAATCTCAAGGCATCCTGTGGATCTATTGACCTTCAGTCTGCCAGCCATGAAGTCGTATGGGACCAGAACCTTTTCCAGTGCCAGTTTGAGCCTCTTCGAGATGACGTCTGGTGGGAAGTCTGGGCTTGGTGAGAAGAAATGAAGAGTTGGGATGGAGTAATTAAGAATTTGGTCAATGTTTGAGAGGAACATGCATTGTGTTTGGGTTTGTTGGGATGGTTTTACCAGGGTGTAATCTTGGAATGTCACCTTAAGGTCTTGCATCAAAGGGATTGGCTTAAGAATGGTTGCCATTTTATCTAATTGTTAACTATCTGAGTAACTTTTGTGCTTCCTGCAGGATGGAAAGACCAGCTACCTAGTTAGGCTAATTTATAGGTATCAAGCTTATAACATGGTGACATGATAACATCTTTTTTTGTATGCTCTATTCATTTTCAATTTGGGATTTTTTATTTTTTTAGACATACACCCTTGACAAATTATATATAAACCCATACCTCATTAACTTTTTACAATGAGATCGCTCTAATCATGCATTAAAATGTGATTTTCTTTTATTCATAAAAAAAAATGTATTTATGATGTCATAAAAATACCAGGGGGTTTTTCAGGAAAAAAAACTATAATTTCTTTTATAAATAAAATAAAACTGACCCAAGTGGATAATGGAAAATTGAACTTCCCCTCATTAGTCATTACCGGCCCTCACCAATATGCCCATGTATTCCCGATTTGAACAACCTCTCTGTTATACACAATCAATATCCGGTTGCGTAATAGATTATAGATGTAAATATTGTACAAAATTGGTTATTGTTCTAAATTTCTAATTTATAGGGCTCTCTCAATTATAAAACACAGAAGTAATATTTTTGTTATTTGTAGACCCCTTGAAAGGAAAAATAAATAAATTAAACTTTGGTTGAACTCATCGCTCATAGATAGTTTATCAAAATAAATCTATCTATACTTACTACGTACTTATACAATGAAAGTAATTTTTATCTCACAAAAATTAGTTTTAAGACCAAAATATTAATATAAAAAAACCCTAAATCCACGTTCACCATTAGGAACGGCCACCTACATTCACGTTCCAGTCGCTGAAAACTTCATGCTGTAAGTTGCATCTAATTATCAGATTTTACGATTACACATTAGCATCCCACCGATTAAAGACTCCATCTTCAATCAACAAACAAAGACTCAATGTTGAAACAACAGGTTCTTTGACTCAAAATCCCAATCAGGTTTGTTTTGATTCTCCTAATTATTTCTCATTTATTTTACAAGCATTCAAGTTTCCATCCAAGATCAGGTTCAATTATTGTTTTTAGTCTCCTAACTTTTTCCTGAGTTTTTATAATTAGTAGTATAGATGTTTCTACTAGCTTTTTCCTGAGTTTTTTATAAGCAGTATAGATTTCCGTAAAGAGGGATTGTTTCGTGCAGAAGTTCGATACTACTAATATTAAACAGAATGCAATTATGCAATAATTGCATAGGAGTTATTGCTTCATGTAGAATTTGATTCCTACTAATATATTAAACAAGTAGAAACAAACCTGATTTATTAGTCCTGGTTAGAGGCAAAGAGCGAGTGATTAAACATGCAGAATGCAATATGACACTTTAGTTGGAATGTTTGCTGCTATATATATTTACTCGAACGTTTTATCAATTGTTAGACTATGCTAATGATAATTGGTCATACGCATCACGCATATATCTACACCAACAAAATATATCTACAACGCGCATGCGGGTTACCGCGTGCCAACTTTAATTGTTATAAAAAATAAAAAATTTCTAATTTATTTTTTCCAGTTATTGTTTCTCATGTTTTAATTTCATTTTTTTGTGAATGTACTGCAAAAATTCTAGGTGTGATTAACATGACTAGCATGAATATACTATACAAGCTTGGGTGACTGATTAAAGCGGCTACTGTACAGTAGTGTTAATTGTCATTACATGAACATTAGATGGGTTGTTAAATTCTAAGTGTGATTAACATGACTAGCATGTATGAATATAAATATACAAGCTTGGGTGACTGATTAAAGCGGCTACTGTATAGTAGTGTTAGTTGTCATTACATGAACATTAGATGGGTTGTTAAATTCTAAGTGTGATTAACATGACTAGCATGAATAATATACAAGCGCGCTTGGGTGACTGATTAAAGCGGCTACTGTACAGTAGTGTTAATTGTCATTACATGAACATTAGATTGGTGCCATAGCTCCTATGATGAATCAGTAATTATAAAAATAAAAAGAGTCCAACTTTATTTTTCCAGCTATTGTTTCCCATGTTTTTCATTTTTTTTGTGATTGTACTGCAGAAATTCTAGGTGTGATTAACATGACTAGCATTGAATATATATACAAGCTTGGGTGACTGATTAAAGCGGCTACTGCACAGTAGTGTAATTGTCATTACATGAACATTAGATGGGTTGTTAAATTCTTGGTTCTTGGCCTCCAGTATGATTTTGTATGGTTTGTATCAATTTGTAATTACGTTATGTTCCATGTATTTTCTTTGTAACTATTTGTGGAGTATTGCTTATGCTCTATTTTTATAAAAGCCGTTTTTGCTTGGAAAAAAAAAAAAAAAACACACTATCACTATCAGTAATTAGACGTGTTAATAAATTGTTCGTATAAGAATTGGGTTGAAGTACGATTCAAATTTTGTCACACAACGTTGACCGCAACCAAACTCAACTTTGAACCATTCGGGAGGCATAAGGTGGTCAGTGGTAAGGAGTTGGAGCAGTGAACGAGAGGTGCAGGGTTCGATTGTATGACGGAGTCATAAGGTTGGTTTAGGTGTGAAAAAATAAGGTGGTTTAGGTTATTTGTATAAAAGTAGTTGTAATATTTGTCGTTTCAAAAGTAAAATAAAAATTGTACAAGTCGTTAGCATTTTGGCAAAAACTTAGATTGCTCGTGTGCAACTCATGAGCGCATAATAGGTATACACTTTTTCTTATATAGCACTCCCTCCGTCCACCTCAAAGTTTTTTTTAATGAAAAATGAATAATGAATAAATAAATAGTTGAGAATGGACATTATTTAAATGTATAAAGATTAAATAGTAAAGACTAAACATAGAAAAGATACAGTAGTAAGTTGATAAAGTTACGTGGGGCTTTCTATTCTCAGGTTACCTTCGTACCGACCTGAGAACAGGTCTCCACTAGATCGTTGCCATGTGTCACTTAATTTAATTTGGTCCCTTCTTTTTTGTTCAAAGCTATTTTGTATGTAATTTTCGGTGCGATATATTAAAAATCATATTTTTTAATTTAAAAAAATCCACCTAAAATATAAGTTGACCACAATGCCCTTTTTTATATATTTTCTTATTCGCTTTTTATATGTTTTCTTATATTGAAAAAAACAATATTTTTTCAAAATTAAAATTTTATATAATTAAATTTTCTAGAATAATAATCACTTAATCTTCTAATTAATCATTACAGGTTAATTCCGTTCAACCATAACAAAAAACAAAAGCTCCAAAATATGAAGAATTAACCCTAGCTAAATGCACATCCAAGATTTATTAGTAAAATTAAATTATTTATCATAAAATAATAGCTTTGTACCATTGCCACGTGGCAATTATTTAGTGGAGACCTATTCTCAGGTCGGTACGAAATCGACCTGAGAATAAAGGCCAAGTTACGTTGTAAATATAATTGTGTAATATACGAGTATTTGTTAAGTTGGGCGGAGGAGGGTCCAATTTCCTTTCCAAAAATTGGGCACCGTTATAGTTATGTTCAAACAATATATGCATGATCCTTTTTTTTTAAATATATATTTTGTAGTTAAAAATTAGGTAACATGTTAGTATTTGAGAATATATTTATTAATATCATTAGTATATAAGCTAAATATATAAACTTTAGATAATCAATACTTTAGTTTCGAAGTTGGTGACATGACGACTAAGCTCAAAACTTTTTTTTTTAATCAACAAAAATATTATTGATAACAAAGGAATTACCGTCGAAACCGCGGTGTAAAAGAATTACACCGACGACAATACAAAAGACAACCAAAACTTCTACCTAGAATTCATAATGATCAAATATACTCAAAAGGCGTTATGGTCGGACTAAACTCAACTCATGCAACTACCCTTTTCATATAGTATATCTCACCCCTAGGTATAAGCTAAAAATACAAGAGTGAGAGAACTTATGAATATTAGTATGATTACATAATTTAAATCTAAAGTTGGACAAAGTTGATAATTGGCCTCGGCGGTTCAACAGTTCAACTTCTTAATTCGAGGATATCATCAGATCAACGGTCGGATAAAGCACCAAACACATACGAAGTAGTATATGTTAATTTCTCGACTTGGGCTATGCTCTTTTCCTTCAAAAAGTGAATTTGATATGTTGATTAAATAGTAATACTTGAATTGGCGATAATCTTCTACTTCTTATACCATCTCCAACAGGGATTTCACATGCATGATGGTAAATAGTAATACGTGCATTGTTTCTATAAATAGATTACTCTATAAATGTGGTTTGGAAGTAACTAAAAGTAATCAGTGTCACTTGATTAATTAAGAGGTGAGATGAATTTGACAATGGCAGTATCCTGCAGTAGGCCTTCATCGTTCTGCCATGGCGTCAAGCGATGGAGAAACACAGATCTTAACAACAGATATCTTCTGCCAGCGGCTGTTGCTGCTGCTGCTGCAGGTGACAGTACTCTAAATATTAATAATAATGTCTTAACCAGAAAGAAAGTTCTCGAAAAACTTGTGACCCAAGAGCCATGATCATGAAGAAGCTAGTACTTCTCCAAGGGGTCGCGGGATTGGGATAACCACATTTTTTCAAGGAAAAACAATCTTCATCATCGGTGCAACTGGACTTGTTGGCTCAGGTACGCACTCCATCCGATCTCTCTAAAAAATGGAGTAAAACATAAATAGTTACCTGCGAGTTGTGTTTAACTTAATGTGCATGGTCAAAGCTCTTAGAATATCCCACGTCACTTGTGAGAGCTATAATTAGCACATATATAAGTTGGATAACCTTATCACCTTAACAAGGCCTTTTAAGGTGTAATTGGCCCAACTTTAATATGGTATCAGAGCCAGGTTGATGATGGGTGCCCCAGCCGATGCTAATTCCGGCTTGCCCAATGATGGCATTTATAATTCCACATGTAGAGCCGAATAACCGCGGCCTACTCGTGAGGGGGCGTGTTAGAATATCCCACATCACTTGTGAGAGCTATAATTAGCACATATATAAGTTGGATAACCTTATCACCTTAACAAGGTATTTAAGGTGTTATTGGCCCAACTTTAATAAAATCAAGATTGGGAGAAGCTTTAATTATCTCAATAATGTTTTTGATTAATATTTCCGACTTAACTTTAATTAATACTTTGAAAATGAACTAGTAATTACTGATTGATGTGGTACTGATCGAATTGTGCAGCCATCATTGAGAAGTTGTTGAGAGCAACAGATGTGACTAAAATATACGTTCTTGTGAGAGCAAAAGATAGCGAAGATGCATTCGAGAGATTGGAAAAAGAGGTAATCATGATCAATCCAGCTTGTTCTTCTAAAAAAAAAAAAAAAAAGTTGATTCGATAGTTTATTTTCCTTTTGATTTGTAATCATCAGGTTGTGAGCAAAGAGTTGTTCACACTGCTTCAAGAGAAACATGGAAAACATTACAAAGCATTCATAAAGGAGAAGCTGATACCAGTTGTTGGAGATATTTGTAATGATCAGAATCTTGGCATAATAGACTCTGATGCTGCAGATGCATTGATGAAGAATGTCAATGTTATTATTAATTCTGCTGCCGGAACTTCCTTAAGCGACAGGTTATTTACGAACTTCTCTTGCTTTAACTTTTTCAGTTTTTTTTACAAGATTTTATCTTCCTTGCATATATATAAGTCCTTCTCCAGAGTTTCTATTAATTTCCTTGTGCTTTTTAACATGTCATACACATGCATGATTACATTCTGGAAAATACATCTGGCCTTATGCGAATACGTGGCATAGCTTGTTGCATAAAACATTTACTGGTCTACAATTTTGACTTGTAAACAGGTATGATGTGCTGCTGGATTTGAACACAAAGAGCGTTGAACGTGTCATGAATTTCGCCAAAAGGTGCCAAAGCATGGAAATGTTTGTCCAGATCTCAACTAGTACGTATATCTGTTCTGAATCCAATGAGTTAATCTTTTCCTTTCGTTTTGGATTGAACTGTGGCCTTTCATCAGATGAATTAATCGTTTGTATGCGAACTTCAATGCAGCTTATGTGAATGGTAAAAGAGAAGGAATAATCATGGAAACACCATTGATGAATATTGGATCAGATCAGCAATGTGATGAGATGGTTTCATCTTCATCTACACTCCATATCGCCAATGAATTTAACCTGATTAGGAAATCAGCCACAGCTTCTAACAATTATGATATGACCAAAGACATGAAAAGGATAGGAATGGAAAGGTTAATACTATGTCTTTGCTTGTAACTGTCTCTTTACGCAAATTATTTCGTTATGATCAAATCCTAGCTTATATGCATTTTCGCATATATATAATTATAACAGAGCAAATCTTTACGGATGGTATAGTACTTACCATCTAACCAAGGCTATGGGGGAAATGCTTGTAAACGAAATGAGAGGAGACATACCGGTACTCATTCTCAGGCCAAGTGCAATTGAAAGCTGCTTCAGAGAACCTTCTCCTGGCTGGATACAGAAAAACAGGTTCACTAGTCATTCGAACAATTACTCAATCCCTGATAGATTATTTCAGCTTATAATAACATTATGTGGCCTTGATCATAGGGTGTTCGATCCTTTTGTCATCTCATACGGAAAGGGGCAGCTTCCTGCATTTTTAGGCGATCCAGATGCTCCAATGGATATCGTAAGTACATGAACCGACTTGGTATCTAAACAGGCCTAACATGGTTTTTAGGTTAGTCTTTTGAAGTACTCCCATTCAGTATTCCAGCTTCCTTTGAATTTATCCTTTTGGTTGATCAGATTCCACTGGATCTTGTTGTAAATACCACGATTGCGGCCATTGCAAAGCATGGATTTACGCGTAACTCTGGATTGAATGCTTACCAAATGGCATCTAGTGTTGCGAATCCCTTGACATACTATGACGTTTTTGAGATACTATACGAATATATCAGTTCAGACCCTCTTCTAGAATCCAAAAGTTTGACAAGAGTCGATTACAACGATATTGTTACCAAGATCAAATATTGTGACAACTTCAATGATTTCTCCGAGTATACACGGGATGAAATTACCAGGCGTGGCCGTTTTGGTGGAGAAATGAGCGAAAAGCGATGCAGAGCAAGTCTGCTGAGAGTTTGTGCAAAAGTTACGAATTCGTGGGATTCTTCAAAGCAAGGTAAAAGTGATATGTAAATGGAAAACTTGGCCTGTAGAAATGCTGCATCGATTGTTCATTTTACTAACTTTTAAGTTTGAATTAAGCAGGTTTCATAATGGCAACACACAGAAATTGTTTTATGAAATGTCGAAAGAAGAACGAATCAACTTTGGAAACGATGTGACGAATATAGACTGGCGAAAGTATTTTCATGAAGTTCACATCCCTGGTTTGAGAAGGCATGTACTTAAAGAAGATCTGGCAATAGTTCTATAAGATAAACATTGTCAGGACATATATTTGTGATATGATTGATATGATCATCATCATCTTGTTATAGTGATCTATGATGTATACTACTACTACTTTTTATCATCATGGGCTCACCCATCAACGTTTTTTACATCTACAAGCCTCGAACAAAAAATAATGGTCCAAGTTTGTCTTCAACACTCAAACACACGATCAAGAGTAAACGTAACATAATTGTTCAAACATCCATATCACTCCACTGAGCACAAATAAACATAATTGCTTTATTAATGCATAGAGACAGCTAGCCAGACAGTTACAGTATCAATTATTCATAGTAAATCATGAATCTTGGTGCTTTGTGAATGTTGTTCACAATTTGTAGTAGTCAAGAAAACGATAATCAGCAAGCCCCGTTGTGCAAACAAACTGTTTGCTTATTCGCTTAGCTTAATCTCTTTTTACTGCTGTGGATTATCTTCAGAGATGAGTTCTTTGATATGATATATGAACATGCGTTCGATCCTCATTCACAGGTCCACTCAGAAAGCATGCTACAGAAATCCTTAGTCCGTTTTTGTTAGCAATCGCTCTGTGCTTAATGCTTCTGAATCTTCCGTTTGATATTGACTGTATATAAATGACAGCCATTAATATATGCAGTTCTATATATATTAGCATGATCACCTGTATATATAAATTTTACCAAAACACAAGAGACGGCGTATATAAAATGCCTGGAGAAGGTTCCCAATGTTTACGGCTAAGGCTTCTTGCACTGGTGGAAAATCGACCCACTGGCCTTGATACATGACTTGTAGACCACTCACCAAATCGTTCTGAGAGTTCCAGTACATTATCTCTTCGCACATATTTGTAGTATTCGAAAATAATTTCAATAAATTGTAGGAATTTAATAAAAAGAATTATTGCTCTCGTTGAGAGTTGAACTCAAGACCTCCCGCTTACTAAACGGGTGCTCTAACCAACTGAGCTACGAGAGCTGCTTGAACCATGAACTAAACTCAGTACTTAATGGAAATATATGGATTAAGGAGTTATTGTGAGATACCTTAATAGGTATTGTCATAATCCTTCCACCGTCTAACTTCCTTTTGGTTTCTTAGATTTTTATGTAATTTGGTTTGATATCGTATTATATTAAATTGTACTGAAAAATAACTAACAAAATTATACTGTATCATAACAAGTATTATTGTTATTGTCAGATAATTTGTTAAGAAAACATAGAATAAGCAACAGAGTGGTGCAAATAAAGGGGAAACAAGGGTGAGTGCTGAAGCGGTGCAAGAGTAGCTACATATGCCAAAGGATGTAACTTTAGCGATTATAATAGTTGTTCAATTTGTTGTGTATATAAGCACTTACGATGAAAAAGAAAATCATGTGGTCACAAATTTAAAGCGGGCAATATCATAATATCGAGACATGTGAATCATTTACAAGTAATCTCGTTGATCCAAAGGATGCGATTCCGAGTTTTCATCTCATGATCCGGTTATGGTAAAGAGCACAAAGTCGAATAATTTAGAGTATGTCGGTTGGGACCACTGACATGCCTAGGTGCAACAGCCATTCGCACACGCGGGAGGAAGCGGCAAACCAGAGCCAATTCTCTACTTGACGGAAAACAAGATTTTCTTGCTACATGTACAGATGAATGGATTCTTATGTGAAATAGGATGTGTTACCCCCTGTATCAAAACTAGCAGCAGTACTATGTGATTTCAACGACATTGTACTTAAAAGCTACCAGATCAATTGTCACCCTTACACATGCAAATAAGAGAACTAGCTCGGTTCTTAAAGTCTAATAACACTGAATCCCCATATTTCATTCCCAGTAATGATGATTTTTATGTTCAACATTTATAATCAGAATTCTGGTGTATATGAAATCATCATGAGTAAAAGATAAAATGCACAGGATCAAATCATATAGACATGAGCACAGGAATCACATCCAAACATGAACTCTCACATGTAATTTCACATTATCAAATATCACTACATCGCAATTTGCATCAGTTAACTTCTCCAGAAATAACAAAGTGTCGAACAGGGTTCACATAGTTGAGCCATTAGAGACTCTGCTACAAATTGGAACTTGAGGTGGAAACTAATCTATTCTACTTCCTGCAAGTAGTCCTCAACCTCAGATGGGCTCAGAATCCTGAAACACAAAAACCAAGCAACCAGAATTTAGTTTAAGTGACAAATATTCAAAACAATACACTTGAGAATGTGTTTTCGTACACTTACTTGAATACTTTGTCACTGCCGATCACTCCAATCTCAAT
Organism: Plantago ovata; assembly: GCA_028274465.1. Classification (NCBI taxonomy): domain Eukaryota; kingdom Viridiplantae; phylum Streptophyta; class Magnoliopsida; order Lamiales; family Plantaginaceae; genus Plantago; species Plantago ovata. Next base: position 37,170,577 of record CM051455.1, on the reverse strand, counting down.
ATTTTTGCTAGAAATCTGTCCTTCAAATCTGGAAATTATAATGACAGACAATGAGAGACATACAGAATCTTTATGATCAAGCATTAGGAAACACACGCACAGTAACAAATTCTCTTGCTCTCTTTAATAGCTGAAGAGAAAAGATGCTATCTTATCCACACTGCCTTTCCAATCAAGGTTTTAAACAAAACACAAATCGTTTGACAAAGATAATAAACATCAGGTGCTTACCCCTCCTTCAATGTCAAAATTGCTGTGTGCACAGCATCATCAAGTTCCATATCCTCTGTGTACCTGCAAGAGTCGTGCATTAGCAAACATCACCTCATAAGAACAGCTTAATAGATCAGTGATGAAAGCAAGCCAGTGTCAAGACAGAACTCAGATCTATGAATTATTATTAACCATGTTTTAATTGGTTAAAAAATCCAATTGGATGTGTTTTATATGTGGACTTTTTAAGCAGCTGATGTAGAAAAGAGTGTCCACTGTCCAGTGGATCGGAAAATAAATCACATTAAATCAAATTCACATGTCCTGAATTATGCTAAAGCAGATGAAACATAACTTGGATATATCTGGGTCAAGTATTAAAAATTTAAAACGGTTTTCATACACTGTCTAAATTCTATCACTCCATACGAGGTAAGAAACAAAAATAGTCAAGTCGTTAGAATATCAAAACAATTTTGAAAGCATGTGACATAAAATCGTTCAGGTTGTCCAAGTAAACGAAGATATTTTTTTCTCAACCAAAAGAAAGGGTAACACGGATGACAATACAGAAGAATCTCAGATGATATAATTAATTCAGGCCTCAAGAATGTTCCGGTTTAATATTCTGAAATGTAAAATAGGCAGCAGGACTCCAGCAAAAAAAAAAAATGAATGCCCAACCAAGTAATTAGAAACTCAAAAAGGTGCACCTCTTTTCCAGAAATGTCTTGGCATTAGATACATTCTTCCCCATGGCTGAAGCTTTCCACGAGAAGTATGAACCTGAAGGATCCACCTGCAGAGTGAACAAAAGTGTTAGATAGTATTGATGAATGAAAATGATTGGATAATAACTTACAACAAGAAGGCTGAATTACCCATTACATACAACTTTAATATAAATAACCAGAAATGCTGCACCAAATGATTCTATGCATCTCTGATCATATACGTGGTTAAACTTTCATTGCAAGTGTAACGACCCGGCCCACTAACGGGCCGAGACCCAGCCAACGGGCCGGCTAGGTTACTCATGGGCGCTCTCCGGGGTGATATGCTGGCCCCACAGACCAACACGGGTTCTAAACCGCGCACTTTGTCCTCACTCGTGCGCGCACCGGGAACTTCCCAGTGGGTCACCCATCCTAGAATTGCTCCAGAGCAAGCACGCTTAACTCTGAAGTTCTTATAGGTGAATTCCCGAAAAGAAAGGTGCACCTTGTTGGTATGAGTAGCGTTCTCAACCCTTTTAAGCCTCTGAAATCTGGGGCGTTACAGCAAGAAAAACAGAAGTACAGGGACAGCTTTGTAAAATTCGAGATGGTTTGTATACCTGATACAGCTGTGGACCCTTGTCATCATATCCAGCAACCAAGAGTGAAACACCAAAGGGCCTCACACCACTGTAGCAGAAACCATAAATGTACTTGTTAGAATACAGTTGACTGGAAGCATTAGTCATCACAAAAGAATTAAGACTGTCTATACTAGTAAAACATCAAATGGCCTCTATGAGTGCAACCCTGTTACTAGAATCACTAATTGAAAAAAGGAGCATCAGCTTTAAATAATGCATACTCTAGTAAATCTTCTAATAGAAAACTCATAAAGCGAAAGACTCGATCAAGATATTAACTCCAGTTTGATGGCACATTGACAACATCATGACGGAGAGTTGAGAAACAAAGGTGTGAATAAGAAGGCAGTCTTTATAGTTTTTGTTCTCCTAAATAAGTTGATTTTTCACAAAATATCATCACAGAAACAGACAAATTATAATAGTTAATAATCGATGTAGTTAACTTCATTTAATTAGTAAAGTTGCAGACACAGTCAATAAATAATAGTATAAATTTCAAGCAGATACATAGTCATCTTCACTGGCTCAGAACCCGGATGTAGCACGAGTCTGATGACTATTAGGTATGCACGTTCAAATCCTTGAGAATGTAAATTGTAAACTGAACAAAATTAACCTTCTCCGCAGAGCAAGGAGAAGAAGCAAGCAATTTGCACATACCCTGACTGAGTGAATTCTTGCATAACAGTGGCAGTTTCCCTCACCAATTGAGTCACTGGAATTGATTCCTACATTTCATGTTTGCAAATAAACAATTATCAGCTTAGGCTGCTATTATTAAAAAAAAAAAAAAAAAAGGTATCAACTTAATACAACATCATTTAACAAGAAATTAAGGGGGGGAGGGGGGACCAAAAGTGGTAATTACACATATATCATTTAAACGGCCTTATATGTCGTAATGATGATTTAAAACATCTAACTTGCAAAATAATGATTTGCCTATCATAGTAGTTATGTTGTAAGCTAAGCAAATGGATAGACACATTTCATATTTTGGTGAAATAATTACTTTGTAAAGCCGGTAATATTGCTCAGCCTGCTTTCTACTTTTTCGGACCAAAACTCGAGAATCAGGGCCCATACCACTGCACAGAAAGGAAAAATCAGCCAAACCATCAGACACGACTGATAGTGAGTAGCAAGTAACTTGCACATCGGACAAAAGCACTGTGCTGTGTTATGGATATCAAGAAATAATTAGATGCCGACCTGTAAACAACTCCAATGTTTGGGGTTAAAACTTGAATCTTCTGCACCTGCAATCGAAAGAAGTATTATCTCAAACACATGTTGTCATCATCACGTATAATAAAGGGAGGAATACAACATACAAATGGAAATGATATACCAAAGTAAGAGTTGTTCAGAATACATACTATGCAAGAAGTTCTAAAAGCAGGCAATGGTTTCAAAGCACAATAATCAATCTTCTTAAAACACCATGATTCTTGAGATAAAAACCATAAAACAATACATGAACTAGCACAAAAAATGAAAGAGAAGATGGTTTTTGAGATAAAAGCTAGTATAAAAGGTTTACATTCATTATCTTGCATTACACATAAGTCGGTCACTAAACTTGCTGGTAGTGAATGTAAAGGAACTTACAGAAGTATCATCAACCAAAATTGAAGGCAATTTCTTCTCTGTTGCAATAACAACTCCATTTGCAGCTGCAATCAACCAAACGAACAATTACATTCCCCATTGAGATAAAGAACCCAACAACTTTGACCAGGTGAGAATGAAGCTAACATAACCAGAAACGCCGACCCCCCATCTCCTAATGTACATATGCTAGCTCCTAATGTACATATGCTAGTAACTAGTTAATGGTATGTAACCAATATGCATTTAAAAACTACTACTAGTATACAATTTTCCTCGGAACATGTTAGAGATTGGTAACCCCAATTTGCAGCAATAATAGAGATAATCCTAATTGATGTACATAAAAATATAAGCTATTGCCGGTAACCTCTCCAAGCAAACTAAATATCAAATAACAGCAGTAGCTCAACAAATTACCTTTAATGCCTAGGGAAGTTTGACCAGATCCAACCGCTGTTAAAGCATGTTCAATTTGTACAAGCTTTCCTGAAGGACTACATCCATGAAAATAAATAAATGAATAACAGCGAAATATTAGAGGGCGAAAGATCAAAATCGTAATCAACACACAGATATATAGGTTTATTATTAATAATAAATAAATAAAATAGAGCGCTTGCAATGGAGACGGACCTGAATGTGGTGAGGGAGAAAGAGTATTGACTGTCACCCATCGATTTTTCTGTTGATTAAGCTTCGGTGTTGATCTTGAGAGGTAAACTGCAAAATAGTAGCAGGTTAATTACGATTTCTTGGAAGGATTCAAGGATCCAAGGATTTTGCTCAGGAGCTTACACAGTCGAACACAGAGAAGGTTATTTTAGTACTGGAGAACAAATAGTTTTCTTGGAGAAGAAGAACGATATATAATTATAAATTTTAATTTTCCTTACTGGACTCGTTAGCCCATTGGGCTACATAACTAGGCCTGTAACAGGTGAATTGCGGGCCGAATTATTTTATTAATATAGAACCGCAATTGAAAAAGGGAAAAATTGATCAAATTCTCCAACCTATACTACAAGTTAGAAGTTACCTACTAACCTATTAAATTTGATACTTAACCCCCTCACCTATATAAATTGTTGCAATATACCCCCTATATAATATTTTACTATAAATTTAATATTTTTCATTCAATTTAATATTTTCCCTTCAATTAAATATTTTCGTTTGATTCCAAATTAATCATAATACATACCGAAAAACTAATTTTGAAAATTATAATATGAAACTGTACGATTTTCACTTTTATAATATAATATAATATAAGTTCAAATATTATTTTTTCGGTACAATTAATGAAAATATTATTTTTTCACTTTTATAATATAAATTGTATTGGAAAAATAAGATTTGAATTCATATTATAGAAGTAAAATCGTATATTTTTATAATATAATTTTTAAAATTATTTTTCGGTATGAATTAGGATTAATTGGAGTCAAATTGACATATTAAATTGTAGGGAAAATATTAAATTGAATGAAAAATATTAAATTAAAGGGAAAATGTTATATAGGGGGTATGTCGTAACACTTTAAATAGATGAGGGGGTTAAGTCTCAAACTTAATAGGTTAGGGGGTAATGTCTCAATTGTAGTAAAGTTCAGGGGGTTTGATCAATTTTATCCATTGAAAAACTCTAATGCATCATGAAGTTGCCCCGTTGTAATGCTTAGTGATTACTTATTAGTCAGCGGCTAATAACAGTAATCATAATCAATTAGTAACTGATCAATTGTAGCTGATTTATGCTAAAATAGTAAAAGTTATTTGACACATGGAGGTGTCAAACTCAAGACCTCTTGGTTGAGAGTTGGAAACTTTTCCACTGAACCATTGAATCTTTTGATGAAATGTTGTGTTGCAAGTTGCAACATGAATAGATAGATTTTTGAGTGAGAAGTTACATTCTCAAGAGTTGCACCTCTTCCCTTACAACCTTTCAAAACTATATAATAACCTCATGTTTTGGATTTAAAAACACTGAAAAAACGGAATTCATCCTAAGAATCTAGAATTCTCCTTCTTCTTCTCTTACATTCTAAAAGTTTGTCTTCCCATATTGTAGTAGTCCACACGAGTTTTGTATTTCAAGTGCCTATATACAAAAACTCATTGCGGTTGTATCTTGGGAGACTGTTTGTCTTAATACTGCGAGCATCGAGAGCAGGGTGAATAAAGTCTTAAGGAGAGAGGGCTACCCTCGACTTTGCAGATTTGTTGTTTCAATCAATTTCCAGTTTATACATTCCGATACATTCCTGCTTGCTCCCATATTTTCCAACAATTTGATCGGTACCTTTTAATAGGTTACAGTTAAACGGTAAAAAAAAATATTCACGGTAAAAAATGAAAATTAATGTTAGCAGAGAAAATGGATTGGGGGAGGGGGTTATGTGGTAGGCTACCCACCCCCACCCCGGAACAATGTTCATCGAATAATGTAAAAATAATGTAAGTGATTGTTTTAATTCTTTTTTGTGGGGGTGGGGCTTGGGTACGATACCTACTCGCAACCGGTAAGTAAAAGAGTGTGGGTCCAAGGAGGAGATAACGCGTCCAATGATGAGAGTTCGTTGGTCTAGCTTATACCTTTCAATACTCGAAAATCTATCAATCTTGTACTCTTGTGAGTGTGGATTATACATACATTGATTCAATCAACCTCATGAGATGTAATGTATGGGTTGCAACCTAACCATATTGTCCGACTGAATGAACCCATTTAGACATATATGACCTTTTTTTAATCATAATTGTATAGGTAAATGTTTATATTTTAGCTCACTTTAAAATTTGGTACAAATGTGGCGATTGAGCCCAAAACTATGAGCCCTTGAGCGTAAATAAGGATGCCTAGTCCATCTTGAACTTCTCAAATGTTTTACATTAACTAGGACATTCAGGTCGAATTCAAACGAGGCCCACACGCTTGAGGAGTTATTAATCTCTTTACAACTGATTGGACATTAGAGTCCACACTTAATTCAAACCCACACTTGAGAAGTATCAAACCTCTCCAATCGATCCTAATAAAGCCCACATACATGAGAAACCCTAGAAGATTTAAACAAAACTCATAAAAAACTCATGATTTCCGAGTATTTCATGGAGGTTGAGTAATGACTGCATAGTTTAAACTCCAGACAAATACTTATCAACAAACTATGACTCTCATCAACAAACTATAATTGGAACACAAGATAATGTAGAAGTGGTGTAATCTCTGACAAATCATTCACCTAACATTATAAAAGGGGTCAGACATCAAGTACTCGAATACTGTCTAAAACTACTAAATGATATTCTCTCATCTCCACTTCATTCTCTCGTCTCTCTCATTATCCCTCAACTTTTTACTCGGACAATACATCATCTTCGACGCTCTCAAACAACTCCACGACCTTGAGTTGATTATCAACTAAACACTCAGCTGCACTGAGTTCAACCATCAATCATCAATCCAAGCTCAACATCATATGGAGCTCAAGGCATTGGAGAAAAATGAAGCTCAACCATACTTTTTCTACTTACACAAATAAGGCTAAGTCAATTCATATTCAAACATATTTATTTACGTTTGCTTACTTTTTCTATTTACCGATCAACTTACTTGAGCGTCGGAGTTCGTATGGTCGGCACCAGCCGATGCTACCTTTGGAACTTACCCTCTATTGCTATTGCGCTCTTGTTGCTTTATAGGTCGTTGTTACTCTCGTGTCGTGACTCAACAAATTTCAATTGTAGATTTTCTGAGCATCTACCATAACGCCGATTAATTTGCTAATTTACTAAGTATATAAAAATGAATCAGTTTTTTGTTTTTTCTTTAATAGGCTAGTTGCCTAGTTGCATCCACTTATCAAATTAACTAGCTTAAGGTTTTGTACGTTTTCAAATCAATTAGCCCAATTCTGAAGTCCGAAAAAGCAAATCAATTGCAGTGATATAACTATATCTATCTATCTATCTATCTATCTATTTAATATATGAAAGCTAAGTTTTTATTTGAGCAAAGAGCACCATTGCAAGTGTGTTCACACTATGTGGCATTATGGCAAAATATATTTTCCAAATTATTTTATTGCATTTTTAAATATTTTTTATTTATGGTTTGTAACTCCCATTTCATTATTTCATTAGTACAACTACAATTTAATTAATTGTCATCAAGTTGATTCACAACAAAAAAGAAATCATTAAATACATATTCATTTCTACATAGTTGATAGTACATACGATGATACATGTATAATAAATGAATGAACAAATAAATAAGAAATTTAAGTATATGTAATATCAAAATAATTTTAATAAAAGTTGAAAGATTTTTAGAGGTGTGTTCACACTATACACTATGTGACATTTTTTCCAAAATTATTTTCTAAATTAGTTTATTGCATTTAATTTTTTTTATTGTTTCATAAAAAAAAACTCATTTAATTTTGTAACCCCTACCTATCAAAATAAAAAATTGTTAAATGTCCTTCATTGTAAACCGAACTCACACTCTAATGAGATTTAATTAGTCTACAAACAATATGTTTTTGTAGCATGGCCAATGACAATAGTCATATTGAAAAACTACGAAACAGTCAAGGTCGACATGGCATGCCCATCGTGGATATTAATCAACTTTTAAAATCCATAATTTGTTGCTAAACAAGTGAATTAATCAATTTAATCAAATTCCTAAAATTTACCCAAATAAAATCAAATTTCTACAGCTAGCTCATTGTTTACCACAAGTAATACCAAAAAATGGTTATAATTTTTGGTGTGGGTGCATAAAAGTCCATGATTGTCTATATGTCTACCATTTAAAAATATTTATATATAGAAAAAAAGTAAACTATATCCATTTAGAATTATGTTATGTCATTGTTGCTCAATGATTCTAATTAGTATTGAGTTTAAATACCATACGTGAGAGCATGTAAGATCAAATGTATATAAGTTGAGGCACAAACTAATATGGTATGAGGTCCATTGGGTGATTCCAAAAGCAATCCGTGTGAGATTCGAGACCAAAGCGGACAATATCATACTCATGAGATGTGTATAGCTTACTCATGACTACTCATCCGTTTTTTAGATTGTTTATATTTGATTTTGGAACAGTTTTTAAGGAGGTTGGTATAATGTGTGTAGTGTTTGACTTAGTAGCAGAACCCACAACACAGTTGTGAAATAAAAGTTTGCCAAAAAAGAAAATGTAAACCATCTAATTAAAGAAACGAACTAAAAAGGAATATGTAAACAATGTAAAAAACAGATGAGTATATAACATCGTTAACCTAAATAGGTGGGTCTTAATCAGTTAGTGATCGTGTCATTACAACTTGCAACTGAAATTAATATGAGAATGACAATAACTTATGGACGTTGACTTATATTAGTTGAGAGCGGTAAATTAAAGAGTATATAAGTATACAATACACTCTAAATATGAACACTTTTGAACTGTGTTTAGTTTAATTGGTATTTTCAATACATATATAGCTATTATCGCTCCTACAGACGAGGTGGTTCAACATGTCAAATATTATGTTATGTCATTGCTACCCCTATGATTCTACGTAGTAGTTGAATTTAGATAGCATCCACCAATTATTGTTGCGTCAGTTGAGAGAGAGTGAGATACTATATAATTAGATATGCAAACTAATATAGTCCGACACCTTTTGAGTTATTTCAGAAATAAGTTTGTAAGCTGCTAAGTGGACAATATTATTTTAAAAGTTGTTTGCCGTTCCAAGAAAAAAAAGTGAACAAATTATGTGTATGGCGTAGTTGTGAGAGTAATGTACCAGCCTGCGGTTCAATCTTGATCAAATATTTGGTCGGTCTTTACAGATGAAATCAGTGTGGAATTGTCCCTAAACCCACAAGGCGTGCGGATTGTTGGTCCCATGCAGAGTTATCCCTGCCATAGGTTTGACGGGGATATCGAGAACTTAACATGAGTTTGTGGCATAAAGAATATGTAAGTAGGCATACAATCATACACTTTAAAATGGTATGAGGTATTTTGGATGATTTCAAAATCAAACCTATGCCGGATCAGGTCAAAAGCAGATAATATCGTACTACTGAGATGTACAGTATTTGACATAGTCATGAAGCCTTATGAGTGTGTTCACACTATGTGGCATTATGGCCAAACATATTTTCCAAATTATTTTATTGCATTTTTAAATCTTTTTTTTAATGGTTTGTAACTCCCATTTCATTAGTACTACTACAATTTAATTAATTGTCATCCAAGTTGATTCACAAAAAAAAAAAAAAAAATCATTAAATACATATTCATTTCTACATATACGATGATACACAGATATATAATAAATAAATGAATAAATAAATAAATAAGAAATTTCACTATATGAAATATCAAAATAATTTTAATAAAAGTTGAAAGATTTTTTAGAGGTGTATTCACACTATGTGGCACTTCCAAAAATTAGTTTATTGCATTTTAAATTCGTTTTTATTGTTTCATAAAAACTCATTAATTTTGTAACCCCTACCTATAAAAAAAATTAAAAAAAAATTGTTAAATGTCCTTCATGGTGGACCGAGCTCACACTCTAATGAGATTTTATTAGTCTACAATTACCAATACGTTTGTAGCATGGCCAATGACAATAGCCATATTGAAAAACTACGAAACAGTGGACACGTTATTTGCGCACTGGTATGCAAACTAATATGGCCTGACACCTTTTGAGTTGTTCCAGAAGTAAGTCTGAGCCTGCTAAGTGGACAATATTATTTTTAAAGGTTTTTGCCGTTTCAAGAAGAAAAAAGAACAATGGACAAATTATGTGTATGGCGTAGTTGTGAGAGTAATGTACCCGCCCGAGGTTCAATCTTCATCCAATATTTGGTCGGTCTTTACATATGAAATTAGAGTGCGATTGTCCCTAAAACCACAAGGCGTGCGGATTGTTGATCCCACACAAAGTTATCCCTGCCAAAGGTTTGACGGGGATATTGAGAACTTAAAAGCGTTGACATGAGTTCGTGGCATAAAGAATATGTAAATAGGCATAAAATCATACACTTTAAATTAAATGGTATGAGGTATTTTGGACAATTTCAAAATCAAACCGGTGCCAGGTCGGGTAAAAAACGGATGATATCGTACGAGTGAGATGTACAGTATTTGATATAGTCATGAAGCCTTATGAGTGATTCAAAATTCAAACATGTGTAACTGTAATCCCCGCATCCCCATCCCTTAATTATGAATGAACGGGATAAAGGGAATATATGTTAGGCCATCATTCTCACATGGTATGAGCCTTTTGCGTGCGATCAAAAGTAAATCCATGCGGGCTCAGGTCCAAGGCGAATAATATCATACCATCGAGATGTGTGTGGGTTTGTCATTCGTAACCTCACCGGACTAACAGGGCGGGTCTCGACCCATTTGTGGTCAGATCGTTACAAGTGGTATCAGAGCGGGATTATCTGAAATTGCAGGAATTAAGTGCCATGTGGGGCAAAGCTCTACACCGTATAGGCGGTGGAGCCACCTCTTGAGCCAGTAGTGGCCGCCTCTAGAACCATGCACGGATGGTTGGCACCGGGACATATTGTAACCCACAAGTCTCGACGAGAACGTCGAGAATTTAAGGGGGTAGATTGTAATACCCCACATCCCACATCGGTTATGAGTGAATGAGATGAAGGGTATATATGTTAGACCACCACTCTCACATGGTACGAGGACTTTTGGGTGATACCAAAAGTAAAGCCATGCGGGCTCAATCTCGAGGCGGACAAATATCATACCATGGAGACGTGTGTGGGTCCATCATGAGTAACCTCACTGGCCCAACAGGCCGGGTCTCGACCCAATAATGGCCAGGTCGTTACAGTAACGGTGTGGAGCAAAGCGGACAATATCATGATACAATGATATGCGGACATGACCGATTTTAGATGTACTCAAATAATAATTATCAAATAATTTTCTTATATTTGTAATGTATTTTAGTAAGCTATACACCCCTGAAACTATGATGCCAGGGAATATTGCTAGTAAGGATTCTATTCTCCAAAGCACCACCGTTTGCAAGCAAAACCCTTCAATTCCCAAGTAATCAATCCAATCCAATCCAATTCCAGAAAAATCAAGAGTCAAATCAACGAAACAAGACAAATACTTCTTCTTCTACAATATACAAACAAAAGAAATCAGTAGTAGTAGTAGTAGTATAGCTAGCATACTACTGAACTGATTTCATGGTAACTAGTTTGTGACCTCTGATTATAACAATTATCACTTTCTCCTCCTTGACACACACCCACTGTAACAATTATATAATGGCATCTGCTGTTTTGTCCAAGGCTTTCTTTGCACGCCGATTTTTTCAATCTTCTTCTTCATCCTTCTTCGTCCACCAAAAATCCAATCTTTTTACCTCGCTCCTTATCACTGTAAGCTTTCGGTACCTTTTCGTGTTCTTGATTGACTATAGATTATCATTTATTTTTTTCGTTTCTTATATTATATATAGATGTTTGTGTATGTTTTGATTGATGGGTTTTGCTTGTAATGAATTCTTGTTGAAAGGGTATTGGTAATTCGAGTGATTAGGCCAGACAAGGCTCATAGTGCTTGACAGTATAGGTTCTCTTTGTTGTTATTTGCAAATTTGATTTGGTAACTTTTATTGACATTGATGTCATTCCAAACTAGGGGTGTGTGCTGAAGGGAAGCTAGGAACTGAATTTCAAGGGGGTGGGATTTTTTTTTTTAAAGCTGATTTTAGTGTTTTGATGGCTCATAAGCAGTTTTGTGAGGTGTTTGGTGGCATGGATTCCTCGGCGTGACAGAAGTTGGAAGAATTTATTAGAATCACAAACTAAAGAACCATCTCCAAGTGCTATTATTAAAAACTCAATTTTGCTTTTTGGTTTCTTCAAGCTAAAACCAGCTTTAATTCAGTTTAAGCAAAAGCCAAAGTGTAACCTAGTTATTATATCTATTTGTTCAAACATTCTCAGATAACTTAGAATGATCAGTCTGCACAATTCTCTTGGCAGATGAGTTTGTATCTCGTAGTCAGTAACTGATTTTGATACTTGTCCAGAAAACCTTTAATTTTTCTTAATCCCCACCAACTTTTTCGTTGAAACACATTATAGAATTTTAGACCGTTACTCAGTATGTATTACTATGATATTTCAAAGGAAATTTCAACAAAAAAGAAGACAAAAAAATCTGTGTGGCATCTAATACTGGGTTTAAGGTGTTAATTCTTCATTGCTTGGAGTTATGCATGTGACATTCATTCACCATTGAGGTTTTTGTTGCTGTTTTTTTCCTTTTCCTTTAAATTAAGGAAATATTTACTGACTCTGTACTTTTTCCCCTGCAGAAGAAATCATTTCACGCATGGTCAGTTTCTTCAAATCTGCTATATAGGACCCCAGGCTCGTTATATTGTAGCATGTCTTCAGCAGCAGTTGCCTCGCAACCCTCATTCTCCATGCACTCCTTATCAACTAACGAACCTGTTGTTTCTGTTGATTGGCTCCATGCCAATCTCCGGGAACCTGATGTCAAGGTACACTTTTGCTTTTGATTTATGCTTTATATGTAGTACAGGTGTGGATGTATGTTAACATCTGTGTTATCCAAGTCCTCTGTGTCATTTTTTTTACCTCCTAGCATTACCTGTATTTATGCCTGGCGTCGTTTTATACTTTCAAGTAGTCTTAGCATAGGTTTAGAATTATCTATTATAATTTTTTTTTTCTTGGGCATGGAAAACGAAAATAATACCGACTGATATTTTCAACAAACCTTCTTAACTTATGTTTAGTTTTTACTTGTTTTGTTACTAAAACATGATTAAACGCATAGTATTAGAAATCTGCACAACAACTAAAGGAGTTCTGATTGAATATAACTACCTTCCTAAGTTCTGCCCGTGCAACTACATAAGCCACGTTAGTTCCTCTGTTTTTTTCGTTATTGGGGTAGAATGTAATGCAGAGAGTATCAACCTGCAGTAACAAACACAACACTGTGATAAACCTAGGTGTGATAGAGTACATCAGACCTGTTTTAGTTTGTACTTGCGCCAATGTACTTGATCGTTTGGTTATTCTATTTTTCTTTTTACAAGTATGCTGGTATATTTCACATGTTTACTTATTTTATATTGTCAAGTTGATATATGACATGCATAGCCTCTGTACCATCATGTCTATCTTTTTGTAATCTTATCATCTTGTTCTTCTCAATGTTTTCAGGTATTGGATGCTTCCTGGTACATGCCGAATGAGCAGAGAAATCCACTTCAAGAATACAAGGTGATTGCCCAGAATCCAACTCTAGTTTCATTTTGCATATGTCTTTATACTTTTTGTCTTTCTAGTTTCTACCACCAACTTCATTTATACCTAGGCTCCTTACTGCCCAACACTTAAAAATATAACCCTGGGTTAGTTTTATGTCAATGGTTTGTATTGATTAGAGTCAATTAGGGGTTATTACCGTTGTTTTTGTTTTTTTTTATGTCATATATTTGGGTTTTTTTTTCCTATTTTTCTTTGACACTTTTCCCTGTCACTAATTTAAGTGCTATTTCTCTTTGAGCAGGAAGCACATATTCCTGGTGCCCTTTTCTTTGATGTTGATGGCATATCAGATAGGTCTTCCAACGTAAGATTTTATTCTCCCTTTCAACCAGTGAACAATGTAGTCTTTGGGGACAGTTATGTTGATACACCTCGACTGTCTGTCTTATGGTGAATTGGTAGGGGTGGAGTAGCATGCTTTTTTCTGAGAATTAACCTTGTTTAATTTGAAAAATGATTGCTGCTATAAGTTTATGGTTCAAATAAGGAATGATACTGAATTTGGGACACTTTATTTTCTTGATGCTCTAAATTCTGAGTTGCCTGTTACTCTATGATTTTGTGCATGTGAAGTCTTTTCACTGATGAGAGTTGTTTGCAGTTGCCGCATATGTTGCCATCTGAAGAAGCATTTTCTGCTGCTGCTTCTGCACTTGGCATAGCGAATAAAGATGGGATTGTTGTTTATGATGGAAAGGGAATATTCAGTGCAGCTCGTGTTTGGTGGTAAGTTATTTTGTATGATATTTAGTGCATGTGGGGCCATATCTTTTCCTTTTTTTTTTCCTCCATGAATAAAAAGATTCATTTTCGTCCACCTGCAATAGGATGTTTCGAGTGTTTGGCCACGACAGAATTTGGGTTCTTGATGGTGGCCTACCAAGATGGCGTACTTCTGGATTTGATGTAGAATCAAGTGCATCAAGTGATTCTATCCTGAAAGCTAGTGCTGCCAGAGAGGCAATAGAGCAAGTCTACCAAGGACAACGTGTAAGTCCTACATTATTTAATGCCGACTCTTTTTATTTGACTCCATTCTCAGTTTTAGTTTCAGATTACCTGTTATTATTATGCATCTGAGTTACTTGCTTCAAGGAGTCTTATTACTGATTCATGGGGCAGGTTGGACCTATTACATATGAGACAAAATTTCAGCCGCATCTGGTGTGGAAACTTGAACAGGTTTTGTTTCCTCTCCCAATTCTATTATTTTTCATCATGTGGCTTTGAATGCTTCACTATTTTGGTACCACGAATGAAATTAATATCTTAATTAGATCGTTGGGAAAATAGTTAATAACTGCAGCCTACATTTAGCAAGGCCTCATTTAATATGAACACTATTCACATGCATGCTAGCTGCACCTAAATTTATTAGATAGATTCTTGAGCAGATTTACTTGTTCCAACCAGTATTTAAAGTCTCTTCGTTTGCGATTGATATCAATAAGAAAGATACATTGTAGTCTTTAACATCTTTCCTGTCGTAAAATAATACTTGGGGTCATCTGGGGTTGAATTTTTTATGATTTGTATGATCTCCTCGCTATCTGCAGTTAAGCTCTGGAGAAATCATACAGACATTATTATTATTAGTATTTATTTATTTATTTATTTACACAGCTAAACATGTATCAATGGTTAGAAGTTTGAACTTCCTCTGTTATTAATAAGTAGTGTGCAACCTAAGTTCGAGATTGTGGCATATTGTCTATATACTATATAACTCAATACTTTCTGATTTCTGTGTGCGAAGAAGATTCCATGTCATTCTCAGAAATGACGCTATGTGCAATTGCGGTGTCTTTTTCTGCATGATAGAAAATTCATTTGGTTTGGTCAAGTCAGACAAAAAAGTGGTCAAGCTTTCTAGTTTCTTAACAGCTGCTTTTCGCCCGTAGTTCAGCTTGCTTCAAATGGAAGTCTATTTATGTGCGGCTATTAAGTTGAATTTTAAGGCTATTATATTACTATGTACAAGTATGTTTCTGTTAGCTGATTGATTTTTCCCTAGGCAAATCGTTACCAGGTTGTATTTTGTCTTTGCTTTTAGGTTCAGAAGAATGTTGAGGAACAAACGCACCAGCAAATTGATGCTAGATCTAAACCAAGGTAGATATTTATTAGATTTTTGCGTATTTGTCATTCATAAGACCGTTTTATTTATCAAATATTAATTTTGTTTGGAATGTACTCTGAACATGGCAGTGTTTTTTTCTCTTTTTTTCTTGAAATTTAATACGTTGTCGTTGGTATTATATACCTAGTCAATGAGACAATTTAGAAATAGTATATTTTTGTCGGAAATTGAGTGTTGAGTGTACTGTGCTTGATTTAAATTTCCCCCTCAAAGCCAAAAAGTGTTACATAAAGTAGTGAATTCAGTTATCATCTTAGCCATCTGTTATGAAAGTGAACCAACACTTAAGTATTTGCTGGGTTCTTGTTAAAGATATATTTTTTCTACTAACATATCTTTGGTTGATTTGTTTGATTTTTAATAGATTTGATGGGGTTGCACCCGAGCCTCGAAAAGGAATTCGAAGTGGGCATGTACCTGGTAGCAAATGCATGCCTTTCCCTCAGGTAAAATGGTAACCTTTGGAATGTATTCTTTACTACTGGAAACTTAATCTGCACTCGGAATCATCGTACTCTGCTTGGATGAGGCTTAAATAAAATGTAAGAATCAAGATGCTGTAGGTATTAGTATGTTTCTAAATTCTACTCCGCATGTAGAAAGGTTTTACTATGAGATCAGGCTAGTGAGATTTACCTCTAAGACTTGCACGACATGCAATTTAAATGAATTTAATATTGTAGTCAAAGCCTTAAGCTTACTGTACTGCAACTGTCGCTGTGTTCCATTTTTCCATACAACCAATGACCAAGATGGGGATTGTATACTCATATAAGAATGATTAGGTGAGAGTGTGATACACATGCATTGTTTAAGAACTAATACAGACGGGTAAATAGCCAACACTACAATACCTTTTATTTCACTTCCAGCCATAAACTAGCAGGAACAGTGGGAGTTTGGTGCACCATGCTTCTTCTGTTTCCTTTTGATGTCAGGTTGAATATAGAATTTGACTGTGCTGTGGATTTCCTTCCAGATGTTGGACAGTTCACAGACACTCTTACCTGCTGATGAGCTGAGGAAGAAATTCGAACAGCAAGGTCAGACATAGTCTCTCTTGTTTATGCTCTATTTCAGAGAAGTCTCGATCACATCTTAAGCTATACTTGGGCCATTAAAATCCATGTTGACTTGCAAGTATTCACGTGCAGGAATTTCTTTGGACAAGCCTGTAGTGACCTCATGCGGCACGGGTGTAACAGCATGTATTCTGGCATTGGTGAGTGTCTCTTGTTTCTGCATTTCCTGAGCAGTAGTCCATGATAGTGGGAAAATTTTAACAGGTCAAGATTTTACCTTTTCAGGGTCTTCATCGGTTGGGGAAGACTGATGTCCCAGTATATGATGGTTCATGGACGGAATGGGGAGCCAATTGTGATACACCAGTTGCCACTTCACAAGAGTAGATGCAAATGAGTGTAATGTTCGCGGGTCAGCGGTTGGTTATGCGCGTGCCTGAGCACGTGTTCCATCTGTTAATTATGGTTATATATATGGTTTGACTAAACAAACGAAAAATGTAAACAGATGATGGAGGCTGGACTTTTTGAGTTTCATAATGTTGAGAAGAGAATACTTGGATCTGAATGTGAATTGTTCTTGTGGCATGAGTGAATGGATACATTTAGATTTTATTTGCATATCGGAAATGAGGTCATCCACCATTTCTTTCCTTTTGGCAAATTTTAATGCATGCGGGTTTCCATTCTCTGCATGTTAAGGGATAATTTGTGGTCCCAGTTAAGCAAAAACGAGAGACGCCCCTGATTCAACTCATCTTGTATAGGGGATTCAACATTTAATGTGTTATGCGCATCAGTTTACAGAAGCCTTTCATATAGGTTGCAACTTTTAGAAGTCTGCTGATTGGAAGACTTGCGTCACATTCTTTTGTAGACACAAATATAGATGCTCATTCTTAAGCTAGCAATTCTAGTGTATTTGGATTTGTTCTCCCCATAAATGCTAACTCTTGCCTTAGGTGCATGACTACTGCATGGGTAATGGATCAAGGACAAATGAGTGATGTATGATTCGAATTCTTTAAATATCAAGCACAATCCTGATTTGGATAAAACTACTTTGGTTTTAATACCTACTACTGCAGAAAAGAAAGAAATAGCTCAAACCCCAGCTGAGATTAGGCCATCGTCTTTGTAATGTTGTAATGTTGGATACAAAATTATTTCATATTATTTTTAGTGAATAGACTAAAGCCTTTATTCAGCAGGTTGGTTACACATGAGGTGTTGCATACTATGGCTGTAAGTGAACTCAATGACGGTATTTTTATTTTTATTTTAATACAACTGGATGAAGAACTAGGACCTATTTGGCTCATAAAATACCTGCAAAATGAAACTATTTCAAAAATAAAGTATTTTGTTTGTCTATGCATCCAAGATGACAATTGACAGGTTACCGACGGTTGGACAACAATACCATCTAGTTCTGTGATGCAATTCTTTTTTTTTTTTATCAAATAAGAACGGTGATGCAAGGGTTGGAACTTGGAAGAGATCCATTAACTTTTGTGGGTTGTCTTCCTACTAAATAAAAATAGGGTTAATTAATAGCGATGATCCTAATAGTTTCTATTAAAGATTAGCAGTTTTCCATTTTAATGTACTTATTATATAAATTATTAAACATCAGAACAACTAAACAAAAGCGATCGCGTGGCCTAATGGATAAGGCGCTCGCCTCCGGAGCGGGAGATTGTGGGTTCGAGTCCCATCGCGATCGTTTTTTTTTTCTTTTATCTTCATTTTGCCAGTAAAATTACTTCTTCGGTCCTTTTTGTCCTTGTTTTCTGTTCTCACTCCTGTTTTCAAGAGCTTCAACATCTTACTTTTTACACTTTCACTTTACAAGTACTGCAAAATGGACAACGTATTCTTCCGGATATGTATCTGTATGCTTGTTGGTTGTTCAAGGTTATCTATTGTTTTCAATAGCTTGAACATCTTACTTTTTACACTTACAACCAAAAAACTTGTTCAGGGTTATCTGATCAACATTCCGGACAAGAACAAAGTAGTAGCACCGGTTACATTGGTTACATTAAAGTAAACATCAATTCAATATAACGATCCCTGTTACAAGAATAAAAATAGAAATCCTTCCTAGGCCTACTCTACATATTGTTAAACTCAAGTATACAACAAAACCAGTGTTCAAGCTAAAGGCTGATTTAACATTTGGAGTTTGCAGCAAAATAAATCACTCATCTCTACTCATTTCTTATACAACAGAACTAGTACCGGAGCAAGTGGCCTATTTAACATTTGGAGCTTGCAGCAAACCCACTCATCAAATGGCAAACTATCGGCAAAAGACTCAACGGCTTCAAACTCCTCCCTGCAAAAGATAAAGGTGTCTATAAATTTCACATATGCACAGGCCAACAGAAATTTACAAGTCAAATTAGGAAATGGAAAAGAGTAATTACTTGACTTTGATGAATTAACAGAACAGATTTAAATTGGTAAATATTGATACCTTCCGCCGAAATGTCCCACATAGGCCACTATGCTGATGAGGCCACCTGGTGCAAGTATTCTTTTGGCAGCCTCTAGTGCGAGTAATGTTGTTTCTGAATCAGTCTTTATCTCCTTGTCACCGCCTGGAAGGTAACCCAAATTGAATGCAACTAGCCTATAAGGAGAGTGAAATATTATGCAGAAGGCAATTTCCAGAAAGTACAAGAGCAAGGAGGTAGATTTAAATCCAAATTTTATGTGCTGTCATGCTTCAAAACATACCTCACAGCAACGCCTTGTGGAACAATTTCCTCCATTTTAGAGTGACAAACTGAATGAAGTTCAACACATTCTCTCTTGAATCCGCAGGGAAAAGAAAACATATTGTCAGCAACAAAGCTCTAGTTTTCATCTATAAGAACAAAGATAACAGTAGAGCAGTATGGGGTGTAGCCTGTTTATCATCTCTCAAAAGGAGAACTGGAGAACGAAACTATATCATCAATGAAAAAGCAGCTATTCCTGTGCAAGATAACTAAACCAGAGTTTTGTACAAATTTGGCAGGTAATGCCAATCAGTCTAATTTCAGCAGCTCACTAGAATTGGTTATCCCACCATATAACACACTGATTATGCTGTTTCCTTGGATATTACTGTGTGAACTAGCCAAATCCCAGTGACCTACATTTCAGTTGGTTGAGCAGTGGGTACTAGTAAGTTATAACGTTATTATGCACACAACTGACAACTTCAACTGCATGAATAGCAGAGCTATTGAATGAAAAGCCTTACATTCGACTCGAGTAAAGGTTGATGATCTAAATAATCCAAGGATTTTTTGGAAACTGATAATATTGTAAAAATAATTTGGCAGTTTATCGACCCAACATATATGCAAGATTCAAGAATCATTTGATATTAGTCCATATGCAAAAATAGCAAGTCGCACCTTGTGAGGACTAATGGACTTATCCAGCAATGATGAAGTACTCTCTAGAGCATCTTTCTGAAAGTCCATAGCATAAACACGACCATTTTGCATTTCATCATCAGCAACCAACCTCAGCATAGCCAAGGTATCATATCCATTTCCACATGTTGCATCAACGACCACATCTCCTTTTTGAACCACATTCTTCCACACACTGATATATACAGCAAGTATTTGTAACATTACACCAAACTGACAAATATCACTCTGATATAGTGAAGGCTATTGCATTGCATCTACAATATATTAGGTTCAACTTCTCTTCAATGGAAACCTTAATATGTTTCAGACACAAGAAAATCCTGTAAGTGCAAAGTGTTGGCCTGTGGACACAGGCACAAATTCAGGATTGCAACAAGTGAAATAAATCTAGGTAGGTTCTCATTGACGAAGTAGTGAATTGCTGGTAGTATAAACACAAAGTAAAGGTTTCACATAGTAATTTGCCAATAATAAAGTAATTCAATAACTTTGTAAAAAAAAAGCAGCAAAAGAATAGCCAATCAGATGAGAAATGAAATGTATTAACAATGGAAATTGCAAATCACCAACAAAAACTCATGTAGAACTATAGCAACAATTAGGTCCTCTCCACATTATTAGCTAGGTTATCATATTGATCACAATTGACTATGTCGCTCTTTATGATCTAGTTAGCTCGAACCCTCTTTTAAGAACTTGCCTAACATCTTTGCTAGCATAATTGTCATCACTGTAAAACATACTATGGACAGCTTTGAGCAAGCTCAAAACTCTAACAAGCTCCCCATCATTGTCTTCCGCTTGGATATCCCTCGTAAACTTAGACCAAAACTTAATATCTTCAGGAAAAAAATGGTAAGGTTTAACATCAATCAAATTCTCCCGATCACACTGCCTCCACACATCCACACGACCGTTCACCACAACCACAACTCGCTCATCCGCCATCACCTGGCGCAGCTCCTTTTTGGTCTCCTTAGGGTTATTATGCTTGGACGACGTAATCTCCGTAAACAAACTACAAGACTCATCATCATCATTAGCTAGTAACTTCCCCACCTCCACCGCATAGGCTTTACCAGACTTCGTATAAATCGACAAGTCAAACAAGTTGCTGGCTTCTTTAACGAAAGCACATGCTCCTGGCCTCAACTTGATCACGAAACCACCACCTAATATCTCATGCAACTCATCATCCGCCACAGCTTTCTTCAACTTGTTATCACCCTTATCCTTCAATGCAAGCTTACAGCGGTTGGACAAGGTAGTGCAATGGATTAACGTGTTATCCAAGTCCAGTACCAAGTGGAGCTTCTTACGATCTAACAAGCTCTGCAAGTTTCCATCTCTCAATCGCCTGTTTTCGACCCCTTCATCAATAGCAGCACTATGATTTGAGGAGTGAATGCCATTGATCTTGACCGCCTTGGAGTTGGTGGATTTGTTTTTGTCTTTCCGGGAATTCTTGTTTTTCTAGGGTTCAGTTATCCTGTACAAACACAGGCGAGTCTCTATAGGAGTTTTTTCCCTAATACTATAAAAATACAGGGGGCTATGGCATTTATACAATCTAACTAAATTATCAAAATCACAATGTCAAACTATTTTAATCAGCTAACATATAACCTAATTAGGTTTTGTAGACATAGCAATTAGAGGCAGGCAATGAGTGAGTATGAGTTACCTACGCGTGAGCAACTTCAGTGGCCTTCTTCTTTCCGAGTATGTAGCCCGTAATCACACTCTCTAACCCTAACACAAACCAACGAATTAATCGCAAAATCAACAAATTATTGTGTTAAGAACAGGCGAAATTATATAATTACGTAATTGTTTGATTGAACAGTGAAAAGAAACCTGAAAGAGGAAGAGGAGATTCTTCACTGCGTAGCTTGGCAAATGAATTCGTCTCAGCTGCTGCAGCAGCGACTGAGAAACGTGACCTCAATTTGTTGTTGTTAAGAGATAATGATGAGATGGATAGTAGAGGTGGCGAAGCAACAAAGTATTTGAGGTGTTTCTGCAATTTCGACAAGATGTATGGTTTCGGGAACAAACCCACCATGGACAAAGCCATTAGATTACTCACTCTTTCAGTCTTTCACTAAAATCTTTTTTTTTTGCAGAGTATCTTTTTTACTTTTTTTTACTTTCATTTATCTATTTTTTCCGATTTATAATGCATTATCTTGACTAATCCGGTCAAAAACTGTACTCCAGTGGGGTTTATTATATTGTAAGGTTCGAATTCAAGACTTTGAGTGAGTAAGTGAACTCAATTTAATTACCACTTAAACTAACAACCGTTGGTTTATATTTATAACTGACTTAACAAACAATACGTAAATTATGTGATTAACGGAGGTAGTAAGTACATCGTAATAAGATATTGTCTTAGATCATACGAAGTTGAGGATGGAGTTGTAAGATTTGGAAAAATCGCATGGGAATTTTACAAGTGCATAATATCCATCACCACCTCCAACAACATTTCGAATTCAGTCTGAAATTTCCAAACCCAAAAATCCGGGGTGATGTTGAAGCTTGTTGAGACCCTGAGATGCATCTCAGATAATATTTTATTATTTTTGTGGAGTATAATAACACCCCATACATATGGAAAGATTCTCATGGAATGGAATGGAGGGAGTATCGTACTTCATAAGCGCAATTTAGGCAAGATATGTAAAACTGAGAGTTGGATCAATATTTTCCGTTCCCTGAGCAGTGTTTGGGAGGGGGTTATGTAGGTGGGTTTTGGGTTTTGAATTGTAAAGTTTATTGGAGTCTGGAGATATATCATGTAATCATGTTCTTGAACAATCCTTCTCGTGCCAAGAGGCACACATTTTTTATGCATCTTACAGAGAATTGTAAACGCCGGTGCCAGTTAACAGGCGTTTAACAAAGTTCGAAGCTCTTGTTACATTTTTGCATTATTCATGTAATGTCCCCATGAATACAAAGAGGATCAAATGTAACATTATCCGGCCTCTTGTCTTCGTTCATTTCTATCCAGCATTGCTCCAGAATAAGAATGTTACTATACACACATCTAATATAGCAAAAACATGCATATTTTGAATTTGTTACATATAAATAACCAATTTGTATCACAGCATCACTCTGCCAAATAAAAACTAATTCTTTCCCAGTACGAAATGTTTGTTACCAGACAGAAAAAAGATTTGCAAGGGCATGTGTTTCATTTTGATATCTGGGTAGCAACATGCTCGGCAATGGCCATACTCGAAGTGAGCCCAGGGGATTCGATGCCGAAGAGATTTATGAGCCCTGGTATACCATGAATATCTTCTCCCTGCATATTTAAACAGATTATACAGAGGTCAGGTTTACAAGAATTTGAATGCCCATCGGGGTAAAACATACAAACTTGAGCTGAAGAGTATTAAAATTCTGCATGGATTTCATTCTTAATTTGCTAAAAACTTCAAGAAACGGCACTTCCAAATGGATTTTGTCTTACCTGTATCAGAAAATCAACAGGATTCTGACTGGGACCAGAAAGTTTAGCTCGAATGCCAGCATAACCCGGCTCCAGACAGTTATCCTGCAATCCAGGGTAGTACTTCCGTATTTCTGGGTAGAATCGGGTTGCACGATCCCCATGCACAGAGTAATCAAACCTTAAGATGAGCACAGTAATTAGATTGCTAGAGTTAATTGCAGTCTTGCAGATGAGCATGCAAGATGAAACAAGAAAAACATGACCCGAATATATATAAAGGGAAAGACAAAGAAGGAAAGAGATGATTATGCATCTACAGAAACATCAGTTGCAGAGATAAGGCATGGTAGTTAAAAATAGCTCAGTCAGTCTCAAATCTCAATATGTACTTGCATTAGATCTTTTAAAAATGGCGTGGATTATATTCCAGATTGGAGATAGAAAAGAAAATAAACCTTAACAGAAAATGAAATCACATAATTTTTCAGGAAAAAACCCAGCAAAAGAGATGAACTACTTCAGAACATGATAAACAAATGTAACTTGATATAGAACAGCTTCCTGGCGCAAAATTTGACATACAACAGACAGAAAATATATCTTACGAGTTGAGGAAGCTTGATGTATCATCTACACCATCAATCCATTCAACGTCCGGACCAAATTTCACTTGGCCATTCAGATCCAACGTAACATGAACCCCAAGGCCACCATCTTCAGGTATAGGATAAATCAAATGTTGGAATGGGGAAGATTTAACATTTGACAATGTAAAATAGCAACCACGGGCAAAATAGGATTGGGGAATGCATCCATTATCGACACCATAGATGTGTTTTAAAAGGGCGGTTGCGCCAAGGCCTGCCGCATTCACAACAACTCGTGGAATCAAGGTTAAATCAGGCTCAAGTGGGGAGACTTTATCCCAGTTTTTAACAGTGTTGCTATCAGAAACATGAATCTGGATATGATTATCTTGAAGGAGACCACCAATCGCAGTAGAGCCATACGAGAAAATGGCGCCATGGTTCTCAGATTCCCCCTAAATGCTAATGTTCCTGTCAATTTATATTTAATAACTCTAAAAGTGTAAACTTTTAGAAAATAAATCCACAAAATATGTTTCACACTTTGTAGAAAATAAATCCACAAAATATGCTTTACACTTTTAGAAAATAAATCCACAAAATATGTCAAAGCGGATAGGAAATTTCATACTTGGGTCTGGTGTGCAATAGCTGGAGATATGTTTTAAAAGAGTTGAGTTCTAGAGAAAACAGGTGAAAGTGTCTGTTTAGAGAATCAGTGGCATGTTTGTGTTGAGTTTTGAGAATACATTTTCACCAGCTTTGACAGACAATTTTCACAGAAGAAAAGCTGGAAGCTGCTCTAACGAATACAGCTACATACTCTAGCTTTTACGAGATTTAAGATATACTAAGCTGTTGCAAAGACTTTCTTAATTTGGAGATATAGTAAGATGTGAAGCTATACCAGTAGTGATAGCATAAGTGAATGGCTATCAACTATTCCAGAAGCAGGTGATAATAGAGCTTTCATGCAACGTAACTCAGGTTCGATTCTCATAGCTTCTTGAGCCTCCAACATCCTTAGACCTTCGACTCCATTTTCAGAACCTCTGCTCATCAGCGCATCCAACTTGGGAATTTCTGAAGATCGAGTTGCAACTATAAGCTTCCCTATCTGTTTATGGGGAATATCATGTTCTTTGCAATATTCATACATCAAATGCCTTCCTCTAACACAAAATTGTGCCTGGAAAGAAGAAGTCATCAAGGATATGTTCATCATTCTAATCTTTAAGACAAAAAGGGGAAACACACTATGTTAGTATGTTACCAATTGGTTAAATATGTAGCCAAGTTATAGTACAGCCTTCTGCAGTTTACCATATCAACAATTGAAATGCTCATTGATCTCATTGGCCTCTAAGCATATCCTTCACAAGACAAGTAAGGCTTCACGTGCAATATCTAAATCGAACGATTAAAGCTGCTTTCATGAATGTGAAATTGATGTAAAACGTAAGATTTTCTTAAACATGAAAATCAGTCTCTTCTACCCCAAGTGTCAAAAGTGATCAAGCCTAACAAATATCAGTAATCACCATGAGGTCTTTTAGTGGGTACAAAGCTAAATTCGACAACACGGAGTTGAGGATCACTAGTCACTAGACTCACTACACTACCAAACATGGTTTCCAATCAATCTCCATAAACTTGAAATGAACAATTAACTAGAGTTCCATACCTAAAACATCAACTAGTCATAGAAGCAATCAAATCAATATACTATACTGAATATGAAATGATGGAACGAAACGCGGAAGAGAAGAGAACCTTGAGAGAATTGGGCGGGTAGTAAATGCCGGCATGGATGACTTCGCTGTTGCGAGAGCTGGAACCAGTACCGAAAGTGGGAGCGGATTCGATAACGAGTACTTCTCTGCGGTGATTCATGGCAAGCTCACGGGCTACCGCTATGCCCACCACTCCAGCGCCAATCACCACCACGTCGGCCATCTCTTTGGGAACCGAGTCGTGGTATTTCGTGGAGGAGAATGATCGGATAGTTGCCATGGCGGCCCGGAATATTCTGGCTGAGTTGCTGAATCTCATCGGATAATTGGACCCAAAACTGCAACCGATATATGATTTCAGGGAATGGAATTTGCACGGCTTCAGCCTTCATTACTGGCGAGTCCCAACTCCCAATCATTTTAGGATTTTAGTCACTAATTTAATTATTTTTTAAAATTATTTCGGTGACTAATCAAGTTGAGCAAATATATTTAACCCTTTTTTAATAAGGTTTTATCAACTATGTTTTTCAAATCGACAATACTTGAAGTTCTAACTTTGTGTGAGTGAAAAAATTAACCTACGTTAATTTCTTTTTTATCAAATCACCACAAATTACAAAATTTACGAGCAAATTATTTGTCAGATTTCAACCATTAAATTTGTTGATTTCAATTTCAATACTAAATTTGTTTGGTCTATAGTAATTGACAAGTACTAGTTTTGCATAGTACATACGACTACGATAAATACTTAAATTACTGGCACATATAAATGAATTTACTTCTATTTTATCGAAAAAATCTTCTATAGACCTAGCAGATACAAAATGCAACCACATTTTATTTTTCAATCATCAATTTCAATTTCAGTATTTTACCCTCTTTTTGATAATTTAGGAAGAACGCTTGTCAAATAGCCCCTTGCTTCAAATCAAGTAGTATAGTACTCCCCCTGTCATTTTAGAAATTTCACACATACTAAGGAGAATCTATTACTAACTTTGTAGTTATAAAAATTATTCCCAAAAAACTATTAATATTGATATAATATTGTATTGATATTAGTGAATATAGGGACAAAATAGATTTAAACCTATTAATACCAACTAAAAGTGGCATCAATATGAATTTGAAGTTGGCAATGCAGTGTACATGAAATTGCAACCGTATTTGTTGAACTCGATCTTCAAATTGGCAACCAAGTTCCCCCGATAACAGATAAGCATCAAATTTGGCCAGTGCAAGACAAGGTTAATTTCTCATGGTACTGCTTCGAAGTGGGAACAGCAGATAGCCGCCATAGATTTTAAAGGAACGCCAAGCAATCCAATTGTCTAAGCTACATGTCAAAAGCCAAGAATATGCATGATCTATTATTAAAACATGGCGTTTGAACAAGACGTGATGTGTTAAGCTGGCCAAAATCATCACCAACAATACATCTCCGACTAAGCAAAATGAACATCAGTTTATCATGCTGATGATTATTAAAATAGTATGTTCGAACACTCTTGACACTACACCAGCTCTAACATTTGACTTGTAGAAATCCGATCTGGTCTCACCCAGACATCTCGACTAATACACAAAATTAGATAGCAACCAAAAAGAGCAGTTTTAAGCTTCATTAAGTGCAAGAACTCCGGGGAGGGTTTTTCCTTCTAGAAGTTCCAGACTTGCACCACCTCCGGTTGAGATGTGGCTCATCTTGTCAGCAAGACCAACCTTTTCAACAGCAGCAACCGAGTCACCTCCTCCAATGATGGTAGTAACTCCCTTGCCACTAAGTTCTGCCAATTTCTTGGCAACAGACTGGAAAAAAACAGAAAAAACATACAGTTAAGTCAAAATATTGGAGGGTTTGTATGGTGCTTTTAATACTAAAGATTTCAGTATATTATCTCGTACCTCTGTTCCGGCTGCAAACTTGTCAAACTCGAACACACCCATAGGTCCATTCCAAATAACTGTCTTGGTAGTGTCCAAAGCCTCACCGAATGATTTGATAGTGTCGGGGCCAATATCTAAACCCATCCAGCCATCAGGAATTTCAGATGCAGGAACAACCTTGTAAAAATAAAGACACAGTTTAGTCCAGGACAATCCAGAATATACCTTCATTGGTGAGGTAACAGATCACACTTTCACCCAATTTTTTTCTCTATCATAAATGAATTGCAATCCTATCAATAGTACCAGACAACAAAACATGGTAGTAAAGATCTCTAAAAATTGGATTAAGTAGAACTGATCTTTTGGTAGTAAGATACAACAGAAATGTCCAACTAAAAGCAACATTTTAAGAGCAATGGAAAACAAATTTACCTTACTGTTTGCATCTGCAGCAAACTTGTCCGCCACAACTACATCTGTAGGCAACAAGAGAGACACACCCTTAGCCTTAGCCTTCTCCATGAGTGCAGTTGCGAGGTCAAGCTTGTCCGCTTCCACAAGTGAGGATCCAACAGAAAGCCCTTGGGCTTTGTAGAAAGTGAAGATCATACCACCACCGAGGAAGAGGATATCTACCTTCTCTAGTAGTGACTCAATGACACCAATCTTACTGGACACTTTTGACCCTCCAACAATGGCGGCAAAAGGCTTCTTGGGGTTGGATACAGCACCAACCAAGTAGTCAAGCTCCTGAATATATAATAAGATGAAACATATGTCAAGAGTACATCAAAACTAAAATCATGGATTTAACTTGACTTGGCAAACAATGAAAGAGGATAGTAAATACTAAATAATGGTCTAGTATGGGTACAATTGTTGCACACACCTTCTGCATAAGGAATCCAGCGACAGAAGGCTTCAAAAACTTGGCAACTCCCTCGGTGGAGGCATGGGCTCTGTGTGCTGTTCCGAAAGCATCATTAACATACAGGTCTGCCAGGGAAGCAAGTTTCTTGGCAAATTCTGGGTCGTTCTTCTCTTCCTCCTTGTGGAATCGAACATTCTCTAGGAGAAGAACACCTCCCGCTGGTAATCCAGAAACCAAATTCTCTACTTCCTCACCAATGCAATCATTGGCCATCTTGACCTAATAATGACAGAAAACAAAACATTCGGTAAATAAAACTCTCCAGCAAAACAATGATTCACAATCAGAATAATCAGAATGTTAAAAGAAAGATACAAACCTCAACTCCAAGTAGTTCAGAAAGTCTGGGAACAAGGGGCTTCAAACTGTACTTTGGTGTAACACCTTTTGGACGTCCCTGAGATAAGCAACAAAAATTCAATCATGATATTACAATACAATGATACGACTTCTAACATCTAAATGCAAACATTATTAATATCATAACAGATCAATCGAGTCGAATTTCCTTAAATACGTAGGACTTCTTCGTTAAGTTTATTCACAAAAATCTCCAGCCATAGCAAAGGTTATGCACAATGCTCTTCGATAATACTACGCTTTCCCGGACCTAATCAACCCATTCACAATGGCGTTGTAGCTACAGCTCTAGCTATAACTCCATTGAAACTATCAAACCGAGAAAAGATTAACATTAAGAATCCTATAAAATAAACAATAGATCTTCATCATACAAAAGGCACAGGTGGTCTATTTTACACATAATAGCTGAACAAGTACAAATCATTAAGAATCATAATAGGGTCATAATAAATACCAGTACTCAAACAACAATAGTGTATCGAAAAGTCGAAAACATAACAAATTCATCCTGGAAACATATCTAATCTAGGAATCCATACACTTGACTGTTGACACATCACAGCTGAACAACTCATCAGGCAAATCAAATAATCAATCATAATAGATAAAAGTACTCAATCGATGAATGACAGTACTTAGAAGTGCAACGAAAACATAACAAATCCATACTAAAAACGGAACAAATCTAGGAATCGATATACTTACAAGGTGAGTGGTGAGAATGACTTTAGCTCCGTTACCAATCAAATACTTGATTGTAGGAACAGCAGCTCTAATTCTGGTATCATCGGTGATATTGAAGTTGTCATCCAACGGCACGTTCAGATCCACTCTGACCAGAACACGCTTCCCTTTCAGATCGGCTTCCTTCAATGATCCGACGCTCTTCTTTGTCGCCATTACTTCTGCTACACACAGCAAATAAAAATTAATTGCAATCGAATCAATGCACAAATTAAAAGAATGAGTTGATTTGCAGACGGAAAGAGAGATGATCGGGGTATTTTGTTACTTACGGTGATGGTGATGCTAACGATGGAGAAAATGGGGAGGTCTTTGATTGAGTTGTGACTTGTGTGGAGTGAGTGGGAAAAGATCGAGAAGGTTTTATGTGTCAAAAACTATGTGTGGAAGTTCTTTTTATTTGCACTTGGGCATCAAGAAAGTATATTCCTCATCAAATTGATTTTTGCATTTTCTTTTATTTCTATGCTTTTATGGGATGAGCCTTCTATGACGTATAAGTGTTATTCGGAATTCCGATGGATCAGCTTCATCTAAACCTTTTGGTGGATTGGTCGTTGTCTTTGGTGGTGATTTTAGACATATACTGTATGTTGTTCCGAAGGGGAGCAGACATGACATTGTGCATGCGTCTTTGTGCTCGAGTAGGAGAATATGGGGATCCGGTAAGATTCTTAAGCTTACCATGAACATGTGTCTCGAGGTATGCTAATAATGAATCATTGATTAATTTTAATTCTTTAGTTTTATATATATTTATGTCATCTTTTAATTTATAATCAATGACATGAGTACTCATATGCCTTTTCTATAATTATATTTTTAGACGGGTGGCGTTATCAGTAATGTCGAGATCATTAGAGAAATTGTTGAGTGGTTGTTGACGGTTGACGATGGTAATGTTGGAGCACCTAGTGATGGAGAGATAGACTTTACTCTCTCTGATGACATTGTTATTCGGAACGCACCCGATCCGATATAGGCTATAGTTAATAGCATGTATCCTTCTCTGTCGGATCACGTCGGAGATGGTGTATGTATGCAGGACAGTGCTATTCTTGCTCCGATTAATGAGGTTGTTGAGAAGATCATGTGATTATGTCATGTCTATGTTGTCGGGCAATTAATACAAATGCATCGAGAAAATTATCACTCCATTCACATAAACAAACGAGAAATATGTACTAATTGACTGAGTGAAACGTTCCCTAGTCATCATAATCATAATATATGCATCTGAAAACAAAATATAATCATAATATAGTAGAGTTTATGAGTCTCGAGATGCATAATAATTAATCATCTCCTCGAACATAAACTTAAGTAACATAACATCACATCGACAGGATTCCACTCCTCTGCAATGCTAATTAATTATTTCTTCCTGCAAAATCACAGAAAATCAATTAATAGGCAACTTAATAAAATAAAGGACAGACCAGTAAGAAAATAAAAAATGCATACTACAGCAGAAAAAAATATTTCAAATTCGCTAGAGTCCTAATATTATGAAAAACTGGGCAAACAAACTGTTTCTGCATCAATTGATGAACATTTCTGGGAATTAAAATGTTTTTTTTTAAACATATTATAAGTTACAACTTCTACACTTGGACCTCTCACTAATTAACTTTTTAACTTTTGAGTACATACCTTTTACTTTTAGTAAATGAGATTGCATGGTCGCATGTGTATGCAAACATTGGTTGCAACTTTTAAGAATTTAAGTATTTTTTACAAACACATTACAAATTATTAAAATGAATCATTTTTTACCTAATTCTCTCCAACTTGTTTTTTTTGTAAAAAAATTAATTGATTACTGCAAACACTCCCTAAATAAGCATCCATGGATTAGCCATTTCATAAAAGCTTGTTTGCAAAAGCGTGAATTGTTGGGAACTTTAAGCAAATTTCATAACATACTGTAGTAAAATAAAATAAGGATAATTTGTAGTTGTCTTTGATATGAACCAGAACTAAGAAACAGTAAACTTACTTGCTACTACAGTCATTGTCACAACTCACAAGTCTGGTAATCTGGTTAGAATGATATCATATCGTCCTCATTAGTCAAATTTGCGTCCACAACCTCCAACTCTGCAGTAATATCATTTTGCTCTATCATCTGACTAACCGGTTCTCCGTTCTTCAAAAAACTTTGTTCCAGCATTTGAGTCCAATACAGATGATGATTCTCAAACAAATTTACATGTTCAAAATTATCATCATTTTGATGACCACCATTAACGTTTCCCTCCAAGTTATCAAATCCCGCATGATCAATAATCTCATTCTCCAGCTCCATCGAACTCTCGGGGCTACTACGTTTTCTCTTTTTACTCGCTTCCACAACAACAGTTTCATCACATTCTATAGCCAAAAAGTTCACGATCTTTTCATATTTGGCCTGGATATTTTGAAATTCCACCATCTGAAGTTCGATCTCCGCCTGTTGCCTCTTTAGCTCCTCGATTTCGATTGCAGATTCCTTGATTTCACTCCTAAGAGCTTCCACCGTTACTTCTAGCAGGTTGTTGTTACTTGTGTTGGAGCAAGATGCTTCTGTGCCTTGGTAGCTTCGTGGTGCAACAGTTCTTGGCTTACTCGTTCGCCTTGTCATGTTTGCAATCAAATACTCCTTTCCTAGCTGAAAGCATGGATTCTTATACTCATAAGAATTATATCCTATTTTGCTGAATCCCTGTATAGACATTTAAAGAAAAACACATATTAATTTCATGGCATTGACAAAAACACTAGTTAACGTATAAATTTACAACAGATTAACTGATAAAGAAGAACCAGAACGTACATAGTTGTTAAGCTGGTACACAAAGGAGGAAAAGTTGCTGTGCTTAAAGTGTTTGGGGAGTAAATCTGTAGAGAACTTGATATGGTCCCAGATGATGATGCTAGTGCCAGATGAACCCCACGAAATAAGACTATTTGTTTCTGGGTCATTTGCCATATTCAAGAGCTTTCTCAAGAAAGAAGGCAGCCTTTTTTCTTTGTTAACCATGATCTGTTCGTCCATTGTGTTGCAGTAAAGTTGTTTCTTAGTGGTACTTCTCTTCTTTTACTTTCTGCCTTTTGCTGTACTTATATGTTTCTTTGTGATCTCTTGTGGCTCTAGGGCATGCTTGTAATGTGTTCTCTTTTAACTAACAGAAAGTGGGAAATTTGAAGGTACAATACAAACAACGGTTTTGATATAATTAGTTGTTTCTTGTCCATTATTTTGCCCTTTGTACTTGCAATTATGAACTTTGTTAAGAAAAATCGAATTATTTGCAATTTAGAAGGTTCTGTCTATTTACAGTTTATAGTTTAATCCAATTTGAATCAACAAAAACATAGAGTGAACAACACAGGTGACTTTGTACAATAAATAATGTAATTAGAGGTCCTTTTGCAATTAACCATCTTGATCACAAAAATACATACTTGTATGAATGTGTACTTGCCAAGCTAATAAAGAGAATTTCATGTGATTTATGTGCTCCAAAGGTGTTCAGGACATCTGGACATGCATGCTGAATTGCTCGGAGTTAACGGGGTTTATTTCATACTACACCAAGTGTAATGCACCTATAAGACACATTCACGTGGATCACATATATGTCTTGTAACTTGTAAGTACATTACACTTGGTGTAGCATGAAATAAACTTGTTACATTAACATGAAGTACTAGTAGTCTAGTATAGAACACATTCAGATATTCAGCTAAGGCCCTTTTGAAGTAAATTTGTCCTATAACTTGCTCGGGACTTTATGCAGCACATTCCTATCATTAAGAAATGAGAAACATGAAAATAGGTTCAAATTCTGCTTCAGCATAAAATCAATTAATGCATGAAAAGAATTGACTATGAAAAATGCGCAGCTTCCGCAATTTTTTCTTATTTCGTCAATGACAGTTTGGACAAGAAGAAAGCTGGTTGAGACGTTACAGGGGTAGAGTGGCACATCTACAACATGAACTCGTACTCTTCTACATTTCTCGTTTACAAACTGGGGCCAAACACCATATATATATAGATATATAAAAAGAAAAAGAATCGTTTAGGAATGTTGGTTGATGCCTTACGCAGCAACTGGAATGGCTTCTTCAAGGGCAAGGACACCGGGCAGCTCTTTACCTTCCAAAAGCTCCAAACTGGCACCTCCACCTGTTGAGATGTGGCTCATTACACTTGCAACTCCAACCTTTTCGACAGCTGCAACGGAGTCTCCTCCTCCAATAATTGTTGTCACTCCTTTCTTGCTGAGCTCGGCAAGTTTATTTGCTACAGACTGCAAACAAAGAAACCCTCTTATTAACTCTCACTTCTTCATATTTCTCAAACTGAAGGTACTCCATACATGATGAAGATTGTGTGATCGTGTTTCTAACAGAACTAGGATATTAGTTCCGGAGTACTGAAAGTCAACAAAAGATCTCTAAAGAAAATCTATGATGTGGAACTATGTCACGCTGCCTGCATATTGCAGGCAAACTTGAAACGTGTAGTTGAGTTCTCTTATTATATATCATGTCTCGTAGTAAGATAACACAGTAGTTCTCTAATCCTTTTCAATACAGTTATTAACAGTTCTACAGCTTTATCACTTCATCTCCTGACCAGTATATGATATGCAAATATATACAGTAAATCCTAAAAACATGGATATGAGAGGGGGTTCCAATAAGAGAAGAGATGTCGGAGCTAAATGGGCATATTTAAGGCAGCCAGTTTTTGCAGCTTCTCCCATTTAAGGCCAACATATAACAGATATGAACTAGATTTTTAACTGTAAAAAATGTACTCCACATTCTAATGGTACAGCACATAATCATCTTGAGATAAAAGAAAGATTATATTGAGAAATAGGCTGGCATACCTCTGTGCCCGCAGCAAACTTGTCAAATTCAAAGACTCCCATTGGTCCATTCCAAATAACAGTCTGTGTGGTGTCAAGGGCCTCATTAAATGTCTTGATGGAATCTGGTCCAATATCCAATCCCATCCACCCGTCTGGGATGGCGGATGCAGGCACAATCTGCGAGTCAACATCCCAAACCTCAAATTGTTAGAAAAGCAGTTGATAATGAATAAATTAAAGAGTTACAAGCAAAGTCTAGAAGAGAAGAATAGGACCTTGCTGTTTGCATCGGGAGCAAACTTGTCGGCTATAACCACATCAGTGGGTAGCAAGAGACTCACTCCTTTGGCCTTCGCTTTAGCAAGGAGCGAAGTTGCAAGATCTAGCTTGTCTTCTTCAACCAAGGATGATCCTACTGACAGCCCTTGTGCTTTGTAGAAAGTGAAGATCATTCCTCCTCCCAATAGCAATATATCACACTTCTCTAGAAGTGATTCAATCACTCCAATCTTAGAGGAAACCTTTGAACCACCGACAATTGCAGCAAACGGTCTCTTTGGGGTTGAAACTGCCCCAACAAGATAGTCTAGCTCCTGGAAACATCAAACAGGATATTAGTGTACAACAAAGAAACCGGCAAGCAAGGAACAATTTTTCACACTTCCATCAATTATGCAGAAGCTTTTGTGAAACAATTATATAATAGAATAAATGATAACTTGAATGTTCATCAAATTGTTTTCCTCTTTGTGTCCACCTTATCATATCATTTCTGTAATATCCTAGAGATTTTGAAAATATTTGAAAAAAATATACTTTCAACTATAGAAACGCACCTAAAACAAAAACCATTTCATTGCAGCTAAAATTGTGCCGCCCATATATATAATAATATTATGAAAATGCATGAATTATTATTAGTACATACTATATGATCATTCGAACTGTCGAAGTATGTTAAATAGTAGCATAAGAAAGTAAGTGGAACCTTTTGCAAAAGGAAACCAGCAACAGAGGGCTTCAAGTATTTAGTAACTCCCTCAGTCGAAGCATGTGCTCTATGTGCAGTACCGAATGCATCATTCACATATAAATCAGCCAATGAGGCGAGCTTCTTAGCAAACTCAGGGTCATTCTTTTCTTCCTCTTTGTAAAACCTCACATTCTCAAGCAGAAGAACACCACCTTCAGGTAGTGCCTCTACCAACTTCTCAACATCTGGGCCAATGCAGTCATCAGCCTTCACAACCTGCTCAATACAGTCAAAGTGAAACGCATGTATTCAGTCATGGCCCAGCAAGGATGGAGGGAGACGATTTCGCACAACTGCTTTATTATTATTTGTGCGTCAATCAGTCTCATTATCATGTGTCAACAATAACTCAATATATAATAAATAGTATCCCGTAATTTGATACCTGAATGCCAAGCAACTCAGATAGCCTGGGAACAAGAGGCGCCAGGCTGTACTTGGGAGTAACACCTTTAGGTCGACCCTGCAAAACCATTAAAAGATTCAACAGTGAACTCAATAAAAGCCACAAGTAACAACACTTGCAGGCATCAGTGGTCTAAATTCTAAAACATGTAGTATGTAGTATATCCCTGATCATGGCCTAACCAACTTACTATATCGTAAAGAGAAATCGAATATCCTGATCATGGACTAACCAATTAATATCCTAAAGAGAAAGCCAATATCCTGATCATGGCATAACGAATACAATCAAACAATCGAATACATCACATGTAAACATAGAGCTAAAATAAGAATCAGGAGTGGTACATTTTAGTCAACAGAATTAATCAAGAATCAGAGAAAGCAGTTTAAGCTCAAATACAAAATATACAGAAATGGAAGGACTAATAATTAGTAACTGACCAAGTGACTGGATAGGAGGACTTTAGCGCCATTGCTAATCAAGTGCTTAATGGTAGGAATGGCAGCTCTGATTCTAGTGTCATCAGTGATGTTCTGAGCATCATCAAGAGGTACATTAAGGTCAGCCCTTACAAAGACCTTCTTGCCCTTAAGATCAGAGCCACTCAAGTCACCAACGCTCTTCTTGGCCATGGCAAAAATGCCCCTGACTGGTTTCGACGACCTCAGAGATCGGAGCTTGGTGGCGACGTGGTGGGAGAGGGGGTTGGCGACTGTGGCGGAGAAACCGAGGCTGTGTGGTGGGGTTTTGACGAGGAAGCGGGTGGTGGGGGCGGAGAGAGAAGCTCTGGCGGCGGTGGAGGTCTTGGAAATGCCGCAGAATGCGGGTGATGCAGCTGTTGACGCCATATTTGGGGGTGTGGAATTTGATTGTTTGTCAAGTATGAAAAGTGGGATTTGTTTTGCAGAGTGCGGGCGTATTTGTGGGGGCAATGGGATTGGGAATTGAGGGTTGAGGAGATTTCTCTTATCTTTGAGGTTTGATTTGAGGTTGAAGATGGTTCGATGATTTTCAGGCTCACCTCACTCCTCTACTACTGTTGCTTTTGCTCGTGTTTTCTTGTTACTTTATGCCACGGCCTTTTCTGATAAAATAAAACCTCTTAAGGACTTGGCAGTAATTAACCCAATAAAGTAAAGGTATGGTTGGTTCCGTAACCGTTTAGACATGTACGCGGACGGTTACGGACGATTATTTGCCAAGGTTATAACCGACCCGCCTATGATGTGTAAGTCAAATCATTAACCGCGGCGGATGAAATTTTATCCAATCGTCGCGGTCGATTAACTACTTAAGGCGGGCGGATTGACGGTTCAAAGAAATACATGCAAACTTTAATACAAATCATTAAAAAAAATTACATTAACATTCATAAGCTCAATGAACTGACTTTCGGTCACTAGAGGTTGTGAGATTCAACCACTGGACTTTCACTCACTAGGGGTTTTCAACCACCAGAGGTTGATTTTAATATTGTCTTTTTCTTGAAGTATCTCTTTCCTCCCAAATCCGAATCTGTTGTCTCTAAACAATGGATTTACTTCATCCATCAACTATTGTGCTATGTGAGTGTATGCTAGTTAATATAATAGTACTAATTTAGTATAATAAAAATAAAAAATAAAAAAGATACATATAGATATATAGGCGGGCGGGTGAGCGGTCCAAAATTTTAACTGCCGACGGTTTTTGACAAAAATTGTTAACCATCAATGACGGTTTGTTGGTTGGCAGTTACTTTTTATGTACACCCCTAGTTTAGTTCGTGTTCGACATAGATCACAACGAGTTCGCAACCATTTGCTCGTGTTTGGTTCGTTATAATTTCAAAATTTTCAACTTTATTAGGTGATTTAACTATTTTTTTTATTAAACTAAAATTATATGAAGTATAAATCAACCAAATAAATTTGAACTAAATTAAACGGACAACCGCCTGATGCTGATAAATATATTGGTCAGATTACTTAACTTGGGTGGAGAGTAAAATGAATACAGTTAACTATAGTGCTAGCTTATTATCTAACTTATAAATTTATTTATCAGTTGACTTCAGACAATAGTTTAAAATGAATACACTTAGACTATAGTGTTAGGTTGTTAGCTTATTATCTAACTTATAAGACTATGTTCTCTTCGTTTGATAATTGATTATTTTAAGTTCAATTAGTTCACTCTAGTTCAGTTCACATGCATTAAGTTCAGTTTAGATTCGCCTAATAGTATTTTATACTACAAATAAGTTCAGATCAAGTTCATTCAGTTTCGTTTAGCTCAGCTTCATTCATTTCATTTCATTTCAATTTAATTCAGTTCATTTCATTTCGATTCAATTCAGTTCAATTCAAATCATTTATGTTCAGATGAAGAGAATAGAGCCTTATAGCCTATCAACTAGCTTATATTATTCAATTAGTTTATCAACTAGTTTTGTTAAACATGGTCTTGATGTTACATTAAAGATGGGCATACCCCCCCCCCTCCATGCTTATGTATAGTGTTAGGGAGCCAAGAGGTGTCTATCATGGTTGCGCTTAGCAAAACTAGTTGACAAGTTGGTTGAAACTGATAAACTAGATGATATTAGTTGATAAGCTAAATGATATTTTAATATCATAAGATAGTTGATTCTAAAACAAGTTTTTAGCGAGTAGGGGTTGATATGTGATTTAATTTTGATGCGTCTTGGATTTATGTGCAAGGAGATGGTCTTGGTATCGTAGCACGGGATTCAAATGGGGAGGTTGTTTCTTGGCGTCGTAAGAAGGTTCAGTAGGTGGGTTCTCCTTAATTAGTAGGCCGAGTGTTTAGCCTTGCGAGAAGCAGTTTATTTAGCAACAAAACTATAGTTTTCTCAAGTCATTTTTTAAAGGGGATTGTCTCTCACTTATTCAGAGAGTTGGTGCGCAGGAGAAGGAATTTCCGCCTTAGGCAGTTTGGTTGCAGAAAAATAAATAAAAGCAGTTAGCTACTTGTTTTCATTCTTGATCTTATGTTTATGTTAGACGTTGAAGCAACCAACTGGCCCATTATTTATCTTGTAATATTAGGTCAGATTGTAGTGGGATGGCATGTCTGCCTGATGATGGTCCTGATGTATTGTGACAATTTTTTATTGTGATAATTGAAGTGTTTTTCTCTGAAAAAAGAATATGACATATTTTTAGGAAAAAGTTTAATACTTATGTAAAGAGTGCTCTAAGGCTCTATTTGATTTGTCTGAAGTTTTTTGAACTAAAATGAACTAAACTGAACTTATTCGAAATTAGACTGATACGAGTTTAATAACTTAATTTAACTTAATTGAATTGAATTGAATTTTAAGAGCCACGTTAGTATGGGGCGGGTGCGGTTATACCCGCTCAAACTCCATACTGTAACTAATTCCACGTGACCTAGGGTAGTTCTATTTTTTTAAAACCCAAATAAACGAGAGACACGACTTGGCAAAATGAACATCTTCGAGCTCAAACAATGGCGAGAATAATAATATCTTCTCCATTCCCAGTTCCACCACCAAAATTACGCCTGAAAACTCGTTTATGTACCACCCGAACTAGAGCCGTTCGTGAATGGCAAGAGTACGAAGAAGCTGTCAAGGAAAAGGATCTCGCTCGAGCTCTCCGTTTTCTCAGAGACGCAACCCCAATTGTGCTCGATGGTTCCGGTGGTCCTTCAATTGACACAATTCGGCCTGCAGATGGTGAATTTGGATCGCGTAGGGACTGGGAGGTGTTGGACACTTGCCTCAATGCCGATGACATGAGGCTTGTTGCCAGTGCCTATTCCTTTCTCAAGGACAAAGGGCTATTACCCAATTTCGGAAAATACAGCAGTATTGGTAAACAATATATATTCATTAACTCATTAACTTTATTTTTGCAGTTTTTGTTTAATTTGAACTAGTGCAGGATTTTTTAGGATAGTTTTATTCTGGGTTGCAGTTAGTTGATTATTCCTTATTTAGTTGCTTATCAATTAGCATTATAAACTTAAATTAATGTCTGCGAGGAATTGGATTAGTAACATTTGAATATTTGATAAATTGTAACTGAATTAAGTATTTCATAATGCATTTCAGAGGCTTGAGTGATTTTTTTGGTGCAGTTCTAGAAGGACCAAGAAACGTAACACCGGCCGTGTTGAGATCTTCAACTGGTTTAGAAGGTAATATCACTGCATTTGGTCATTTTTTTTATCCTATGATGTTCCACTGGAACAATTAAGATTCGATACTGATATAATTTGCTTCACGATTCAATGACTTTTCCACCCTTGCATTGTTGTTATTGCAGTGTCAAAGCTTTCTCCTAAAAAGTGGGGAGTTTCTGGAAGCTCCAGTGCACTTTTGATTGCTCTATTTGCGGGAGCGTCTATTTTGGTAAACCAAGGAATAGATATCAGGCCAAACATAGCTGCAGTTTTGGGGTTGGCCATGCTAGATGCTATTTTTCTTGGTGGTTCATGCTTAGCTCAGATATCTAGTTACTGGCCTCCATATAAACGTCGTATTTTAGTTCATGAAGCTGGCCACCTTCTTGTAGGTAAGCCATATTTGTCATTAATATGAATGCTGCTCTGTATAAAATGAAAAAAAGTAGCAACTGGCTAGTCAATTCATCTTCTTGTTTTGAATATGTGATGGTGATAGGTGATTATTTTCTTTTTGGCATGCTGCCGTTTTTTAGAATTCCACTAATGTGCATATTCTTTGTATTCTGCAGCTTATCTTATGGGCTGTCCTATCCGTGGTGTAATATTAGACCCAATTGTTGCAATGCAGATGGGCATTCAAGGACAGGTATTATTCTTCTACGTTAGTTCTTTAAAGCTATCAGGCCTTTGTCACTACTGCTCCTAAGTGTGTAACACTAACAAGGAGTCTGCAGCACTCAACAATTTTGCTAGTTAGCATTTTCAACCTACCACCAGATTGTCCGTGTTATATGTTCATTTCCCCACACTTCAATTAAGCATGATTTTGCAGGCAGGAACACAGTTTTGGGATGAAAAACTTCAAAATGAACTTGCTGATGGCCGTGTCAGCGGTACTGCTTTTGACAGGTTGGTGATTACCAGAAATTTATAATCAAGCTCAAATTAGCCTGTGAGGCCAATTGTTAATCACTTGATATTCTAATAATGCTTATTGGAGGGATATGGCAACAAGAATTTTTATTTATTTATTATTTTATTTTTTTTGAGGTGGAATCATTTAAGATTTATGTTATTTACTTCATCAGGTATTGCATGGTACTTTTCGCTGGGATTGCTGCTGAAGCTCTTGTATATGGGGAGGCGGAGGGTGGAGAAAATGATGAAAATCTGTTCAGGAACATCAGTCTGCTTCTGGAGCCCC
This sequence comes from Plantago ovata, assembly GCA_028274465.1. NCBI lineage: Eukaryota > Viridiplantae > Streptophyta > Magnoliopsida > Lamiales > Plantaginaceae > Plantago > Plantago ovata. Next base: position 37,129,010 of record CM051455.1, on the reverse strand, counting down.
CACTTTCTGTTGCACAGGTCTTTTTCATTCATAGTATAGGGGCGAGCATTTCCCTTACTGTTTACTATTCGCAGCCTTGATATACTGGGAATTGGAGCTCATCCCCCCTCGAGTAATGAAAATTGGCACTGCTACATATTCTCATGTTGTTTTATTGGAGCTAATTTTCATTGCCTGTGGTGGTATAGTGTCCAAACCTGCAAGAAGTCATCGGACTCTTTTAAAGTCTATTCCAATCCAAACAAATGACAACTCATCTTGTATAATGTAGATGTCAAATCAAGCACGGTGGTCTGTACTGCAATCCTACAATCTGCTTAAATGGCACAAACAGGCACATAGTGCTGCTGTGAAAGCTCTTGAAAATGGGAGCAGTCTGGGTGTTGTCATAAGGAGAATCGAAGAGTCTATGTCCAAGAAATGAGCACTCTGGGTAAACTCAACGGTATTTCCCACAACTCCTGAGCTTGATGCAATTGGAATGCTTGGTCTGTTGCTGCTGGGTAGAACTGTATAGTTTATACCAGTTCAGAAACCAGAATCATGACCTGTACATATCTATGCCTATAAAGGATTCAACAGTCTTTGGGGAGGTTCTTTATTGATCCTATATACTACTGTCTACTGCACATCACCTCATACACTAGGGATTGTTCATGTTTCGGGGAAGGATTGGGAGTATGTAAGAAAAATATAACTTGGTGATCAGGTGTCAATCAGCCATTTACCGTGGGCCGTAGCATTTGATTCTTTCACGTGCAAATCTAGTTTCCTACTGTGGCCTGTGGAGTGAAGCTACATCTTCAGTATGGTTGGTGTTTCTTGCAATTCTTCATTTGTTATGTCTCTGAGCAAATGGTATGTGTCAGGAAATGTTGAAGATTCTGCAGAATATATGCTGTTATGGTAGCATGAGAACTTCATATTCAGGTTTAGAAAACACTGCTGTGAAGCTCAGCCCCGTAGTTTACGGAAAATGTATCCAACTTGAAAGAGTAAAGATTACTTTTATATGAACATGTTACATGTTGCGGCCCATGAATACACTTGAATAGCTAGAACTATACTTGTACCTCAGTATGGATTGAATCCTTCGTTATTTTTATGACAAAGAATGTTGAACTTGTAGCTCAAAAGCATAGAACTCAACCACATTATGATCTACACTTAAATAAGTGGCACTTGCTCTTCTAGAACATCCCATATGATATGGCTAACTATATGATATGATTATGCAGCTTGCTCGTGTAGCTCTTCATGCCTATTAAATTGCAGACCCAACAAATTGATAGATGAGAAAGAGTAGCACCACCATCTGGAGATCCTCATATTCTGTCCAACACGACGTAGCACCACCAAATTCAGGTCAATCGCACACAGTTCGTGCTATAAAACCCATTTTCTTATCAACAACACGCCCAAATTACAGGAATAACCTTTGGACAATGAATTTTAACACCATTTGCCAAATTCCAAGCACTAAACATAGTTCTCTAAAAAGGCCTCCAAATTAAAATTCTTTTTTTGTCACCACCCTACCAGCTGAGGGCTTCTCTAGATCCGTTGAATCCCAAGTGCCATCCAGCATCGACACCGTATTCTCCCCCATTCACTTTCATGAACTAAACCTGATCCCGCCATAGTTCCTACCCGTTCTTCGTAATGCAACCAAATACTATGAGTTATGCAAGAAAGAGAGAATAATTAGGCCACATGCAGAAATAGAACAAACAAAGAAACATTTGAAAAATAAGCAACGTGATTACTAGGGTTAAGGAGCGAAAGGATGAGGCCGGGAACATACTAGTATGATAATGTGCTTGTAAATAACAAATATTTTAGTATTTATTTCTAAAGATAATAAACAGAGGGAAAACAAAATGCAATGCCATTACATCTTTAAAAAAAAAGTTACCAAAAAAGAAAGACTAACAGATCTCATCGTATATGGGATTAAAATAATTAAAAATGTAAGTACACACACAAATAAAAACAACTCTAATCGAAGGAATCAACTCTCATAATTTTATAAAGATGTACTAATAAAAAAGGAGATGACGAAGATAATTTTTTTTAAAATTTTTTTTTATTAAAATCAAGTAAGAAAGGGGATGACAAAGTTTTTTTTCTAAAAAATTAAAATTAACTTTTTTTATTCATTTTTAACTATAATAAAAGAATATTGAATTTTGGTAAACATTTCCCGTGCAAATTAGTAGTGTAGTTGGCGAAACCCAAACCCCTCTCCTCCCCTCCACTACCGTTTTCCATCACATAAACCCTAAATCTCCCAAATTCCCCCTTTCACAGACATTCAGATTTTCACATGAGTAGTTGGCGAAACTTATTACTCCGAATCGGAGAAAAATCCCCGGAATACGGTGGAATTGCCGAACACAAAGACCACATAGTGAGTTTTCATTTCATCCCTTTCCCGCCCAACCCCGACTTCTACGTTAATAGTTGAACTAATAGGGTTTCTCGATTTGCAGGAGACTTGCTTTGGTGTGGTTCGCCGTGAGCTCCTACATTCCTCGAAAGATATTCAATCTGTATGTCATGTCGTTTCTTTCATCCTCTTCGGTATCTGTGTTGCAAGTTTTTGTTCAAATGTGTATCTAATTTGTGTTTTGCTGTCATATGTATACTTGCAGTTCCTTCTCGAATGTGCCGAGCAGTTGCCTCACAAGATACCTCTGTATGGGACACTGGTATGTGTAGCATTCACTATTTTTACCTCTTCATCTCGTCTTTCTTATGCAATGTATGTACTATCGAGTTTCGTTAGATAAAATCAATAAAATGAAATTTAGGTCTGTTGGGAATGGATTGTTTAAGTAATAAAATGCTGATATTAGTATTTATTGAGTGGTGTCACTCCTTTTTCTTCTTGTGCAATGCTGATATTAGTATCTATTGAGTGGTGTCACTCCTTTTTCTTCTTGTGCAGAATCAACTAAGTTGTTTTCCTATTCTTTTTTTACTATTAAGCTCTTGGTTTGGATCTGAATTTTTGAATCTCCACAAAGCTGACATGCTAGTGTATGGCATGTTGATTATCAGCTGGTATGTGAAATTTCTAATTGCAGTACCAAAATTTATGGCATGTTGATTTTCACCCGGTCTGTGAAATTTCTAATTGCAGTACCTTCAGCTCTGTGCAACTTAACAGTGCTGGTGTTTCTTCACCTAACATTCGTAACCCACAATTATTACAAACAATAAGGAAGACTTAATGATTTAATTATGAGTATTTGTTTAACATCTCACTTGAGGGGAGGGCTATGATTTTTAGTTGCTCACTGAATTTGCCTGTTCAATTGATCTCCATTGGATTGCAGACACTGATTGATCAATGCAGATCTTGAACTTTAGTATATTAGTCAGGAAATTAGATGATAACACCCTCCCCCTCCCTGTGGCATGCAGATTTTCATTTAGCTGACTTATGAAATTAAAACCTCACATGGTTTTAATTGAAGTAGGTTATCATGTCTTTACAGTACAAATGGGCTGCCTTTCCTTTAACTTGTTGATTTGGTATGTTCTTTTGTAATGAAACTCTTGTACTAAATTCAGGTTGGTCTTCTAAACCTTGAAGATGAAGATTTCGCTCGGAACATTGTAGAGGACACCCATACTAACTTGCAGGTAAGCAAATAAAATGTGCCCCACGAAGCCCCCCCGATTCTTGTGTCTAGCGGGTTTATTCATAGTTTCAGAGCTTTTGGTGGAAAGCGAAGTACTTCCTCCGTCCGTGAGAAAGTTTCCCATTTGTTTTGTTGACTTTTTTTTAGCCTCATTCTGATTCCGAATTAATCCTAAACCGTACTGGGAAAAAAATATTTGAACTTATATTATGAAAGTGGAAATCTTATATTTTCTTAATATAATTACCAAAATTACTTTTTAGATATAAATTAGGATTAGTTCGGAGTCAAACGGAGGCTAACAAAAGTCAATAAAATAAATGGGAATCTCATGGACGGAGGAAGTACTATTCATAGTGCGGTTGTTCTTTTGAGAAGCTCTTATATTTGGTTATAACTCCTGACTCCGGTTTGTCTGTTGTCCTTAATCATATTGGCAGTGGTGGTTCATTAATTTGCTGATGATTCTTCTGTTGTGTGATCCATTATTTTTCTGTTTGTTTTCAGGGTGCTTTAGATAGTGGAAACTGTAACAGGATCCGTGTACTCATGCGATTTCTGACTGTTTTGGTATGTCTATTGCTACCATAATTTTGCTTTTGCATATTTCATGTGGTATAAGATTAACTATCACATGTATGTCACGTTCTTCATTTTCTGTTCTGCTGGCTAGCATCAAATGTTATTGACATTAATAGATATAATATGTAATAAGTGATACTCTTGTGTATAGTTGAATGAGCAACCTGTTATAAGACCAAACTCACCAAAAGCCTTTGGTAATGCTCTTTGCAAATTTCGGAGCCTTAATTCTCAGTTAAACGTCTGAGTTACTAAATTTAACTAGCTGTAGTGTGTTAAGATTCTTCTGAGTAATAAAAAGTGGTTTTTGCGCTGTATATGTGTAAAAGAGTTAATTAGATCCACTTCGCAATTGGCATGATCTTTGTACTAAACAGTATATGCACTTGGAAAACAGCAGTAATCTTTTCGTTCAAGTAACTAAGATGAGTAAAATGAACCATACTGTGAATCAGATGTAGAGTACCATATTGAATTCTCCTTGTTACTTCGAGCTAGATTTTGCTGGCTTATTCCTTAACACCTCTTGACTTGTTGGTTCATAAGATCCAGTACATGGCTCTATGTGTGTGTGGGGATGTCAGTTTCCAATCATTTCTGTTTAACGTCGGCTTTCTAATCGAAATGGACTTCTGTCACTCGTATGTATACAGATGTGCAGCAAAGTTCTCCAACCGAGTTCACTGGTGGTTTTGTTTGAGACATTGTTGTCATCAGCAGCAACAACTGTGGATGAGGATAAGGGAAATCCTGCTTGGCAAGCGTGTGCTGACTTTTATATTACTTGTATCTTGTCATGTCTACCATGGGGTGGAGCAGAACTTGTCGAGGTAAACTTTCACTTCTTTCTTGTATGATACTTATCTTTATGTTATTGAATGGTGCAAATAGTTTGGCGGTGCCCAATATCCTAGGGCCATGTTTGGCTGGATATGTTATTTGGTATTAGTAAATAAATTCAAATAGTGGAATTATCTGGAGTTCTTAATTTGGTTGTACTCCATATTAATGTTTTTTGCTGTTAGTGGAGTTTCAAACATTTATTACCAAGTTGTTCCATTACTCTACCATAAATGTTTACTGGGCATTTTGAGGTAATGTAGATTGCAGAATGGTATAGATTCTTTATATTTTCTGTCGACTGACAATTTTGATGTGGGGGGGGGGACCATAATGGTTGCCCGAAACGTGTGCTCACATGCAAGTGTAATGAGATTTTTGTGTTAACTAATAAAACATGTTAAAAACAACTTGTACTCAATGGCTGAACCCAACATATGCATAGAATTTGGGGGAAACATCTTGAAGTGATGTAGATTGTAGGATTGTATTAGATCCTTGAAATTTTTAGTCGACAGACAAATTCATAGCATGATATAGGAAATGCCTAACATGGTTGCCTGAAATGTGCCCTCTTGCATTTTTAACGAGATTTTGTGTTAGCTAGTAAAACTTGTTAAAAAGTTCTTGTACAAGCTGTAAGATATCCAGAATATATGCATAGAACTTGATAAAAATAAGGCTTATATAAGTGGTTTTATTGTTAGAAATGCGTAAACCCCTTGTGCAATATGCAACCTTGCCCTTGCATTTCTACTATAAGGGATTGTTAAATATGATAAGGGAAATAGTCCAGTTCTTTTTCTCACTCTTACAATTCTTCTTTTAATTGGAAACTAATTTCTAAAAGATTGCCAATCATATAGTTTTGAGTCGAAGCTTTTATGTTTCTCTTCTGTTTACTTATCCTATCCTATGGCAGATGACTGAATTTGCTATTCCTTTTTAAAAGCTGCCTTCCATTTTGAGGTTGTGTTCCATGCATCAGGAGTAACTTTGATACTCTTTCTTCTATTTCTGAGGGTTTTCTGTTTTATTTCTGTATTTTATTTCTGTATGTGTTAGTTTTCTTTTCTTTTGAAGTATTCAAATTGATTATTTTATTTCTTTTGGTTGTCAGCAAGTTCCCGAGGAGATCGACAGGGTTATGGTGGGTATCCAAGCTTACATGAGTATAAGAAAGCATGTGTCTGATACGGGCTGCTCTGTGTTTAAGTATATTGATGAAAGAAATCAGTCTGACGGTGAAAAAGTGAGTCTTCTATTTTCCTTTCTGATTGGGTCTGAGAATTAGTTGCTTGGTGTTCTTTCACCTGCTGAAACTTATGGAGCTAATTATTACTTTTGAGTGTATGAATGTTTAGGATTTCTTGGAGGACCTGTGGAGCTGGATTCAGGATCTTTCAAGCAACGGGTGGAAGCTGGATAGCGGTATGATTTATGTCTGCTTTTGTTTGGTTTCTCACTGTTTAACTATGATTAGTTTACCCGGGTCTCTCTCTCTCTCTCTCACACACACACACACACTACCAAACTTTCTTAATGGTCCATGTTTATTATTTCATTTCATTATAAAATGATATTACCTTTCCATGAGAAAAAGGGAACTTTCTTGTAGAGTCATCTTGGGTAATCCCAGTATAGGGTAGTATAGGGGAAATTTTTGGCAAGTTTTGCTTAGCATTTTCTTTCAAAGACCATGTCAAATGTTAGAAAGATGTTACATTGAATCCCTGTGAATTTTATCCTCCAAGCTGGCTAAAAACAGCTTTTGTATTGAACGATCCTTTGCTCATTCCAGGAAAAAAGATGCCCAGACACCATTCTTGAGATGGATGTCTGACTTTAAACAATATAACCAACCTTTTGTAGAATTCATTCACCATTAAAAATTCTGTACATATTTCATCCAGAGTCTCATACATATCCTGTTCCCCTGACAGTTCCTAGACCACATCTCTCGTTTGAGCCACAATTAGTAGCAGGAAAGTCTCATGATTTCCGTCCTTTAATTTGTCCCGAGCAATCTAATCCTCCGGCGAATGTCACGGGAATTACCTATGGAAAACAAAAGCATGAAGCTGAACTAAAATACCCTCAGCGTTTACGGAGACTCAATATTTTCCCCTTGAGTAAGATGGAGGTAACTTACTGGTTTAGTATGGTATAAACTGAATTCTGTACATATGATTCCTTGATTTCTTTAGCTCTCATTCTTCATTGTTTTTTTGCTTGGGCAGGATTTGCAACCTATAGATCGTTTTATTGTGGAAGAGTATTTGTTGGATGTGCTTTTCTACTTAAATGGCTGGTTAGTAGATGCATTCAGTCGTCATTTTTTTTTTGTTTTTTTAAACATTAGTATTATCTACCTTTTTTTTCCCTTCTGAATACTCCCCCCATTTTTTAATGGATGATGTTTTAGGTGATTTTCCTTGTTTCTAAAAGAATGAAGTTTAAGGTTTTCTTATTGATATAATTCTCCAATTTTGGAAGTACCTTCCTCTTTTAAAAGAACTAAGTTTGCCTCTTCTTTTATTATTATTTATTTATATATCTATATATAACGATGATTAGAGGAATACAATAATCCAAGCCAATTAGTTTCCTTAATATTTGTGCATTACCTTGAAAATCATCCATTAAAAAACGGAGGGAGTACTGGTTAACATATCTTAGTAACTGGAGATTTACCAACAAAGAGTGGCATTTGTTATTTTTCGATGTATCTTGGCTGTTGAAGATTAGACATATAAATGATTACAAGTACCACTAATAGGATTTTTTGGGAGTTCTTTTAATCTTTTTGGTATGTCTGTGGTTGTTTTTTAATGCAAAGTTTTTTGCGTCTTTTAGTCATCTCATTATATTTATCTCTGTGCTAAATGTTGACATAATCAAGATTATACCTCCTTCCAATGGTCTCCTCGTAACTTGGGCTTTGGACATTGAGAATTTTTAATTTTATTTTGGAATAGTACATCTCATGTCAGACTATCACCTATGGCCGGATGGATATACATTTTTTTCAGATGAATTATTGTATGTTGTTTTTGTGATATTTCAATCCTTCTTATTCCTTGGTTTTTGTTTCATGCAAAGCTAGTCGAAAGGAATGCGCTGCTTCTATGGTTGGCCTGCCTGTTCCCTTCCGTTATGAGTATCTTATGGCTGAGACCATATTTTCACAGGTATACGAAAATGTTTTTCTTTGTTTTTTTCTTTTTTCAGTAAAATGTTTCATATTTCTCTACCATAAGGTCTTATTCCAAATGCATCAAACACAAAGTTCATAGCAATGTGAAACAGTACTTCCATTCTAGTTTAGAAAATATGGCCGTTTATGTCTTTCTGGTCTTCATAGTATATATTCAAAGAAAGGCAATATTTTATTCATTGCTTGGTGAAAGGTCCTAAGGAGGGTGAAGCCATGCTACATAGCTGATATTGGCGATATGTACTATCCACTTAGTTGTCCATCCATTGGGATACATTACGGGATTTATCTTAACAATTCTATTCACTTAACAGCTGTCTAGATTCTAGGCTATTGCACTTAGCAAATAGTGAAAAACAAACCCTAATTTCTATTTCCAGTTATCAGGATTATAAATTTAATTGTTCATTACTAGTAAGTAGCAACTACATTTACATAAGGTAAAGTTGTATGTTATTATTATTATTTTTTTTCTTTGGTGGGGTTGGGGGTGGTGGTGGTGGTAGTGGTAGTTTGCGCTTTGTTTTACTTATAGGCTATACCTCTAAGTTGGCCTTTTGCTTAGGTAGTGTTCATAATTAACAAATGTGTCTTCAACAATAAACCAGTGTACAGCTGTAGTAGTGCTGGTGGTGGACATAGTGGTGTCGTATGTCCAGTTATAGGAGTATACGAGTAAAGTACAAACAATGATGGGCTTTCTTGAGAGGAGCAAGGGTTGATGGAAAGAGGGATCTTTCTTTCTCTTTGCTTCTTTTTTTATTTTGGGGGGGGGGGGGAGGTGTGGTGTAGAGGAAGAGATCAACCTTTTAACGTCATCCATGTTAATTATATTAGTGTTATTGTTTTCAATGGTCATGAATCATCAGTCATCAGTTTCCTTTGCAATGTGCAGATTCTCTTATTGCCTCAACCTCCATTTAAGCCAATGTATTATACACTGGTTATTATGGACCTATGTAAGGTACAACTTCCTTTTTTTTCCTGTTGTTGCTGCTTTTTTTTTTTTTTTTTTTTTGTGTGTGTGTGTGTGTGGAGGGGGGGGGGGGGTTGAGGTGTTACTGGAACTGGCCATGGCGGTTTATCCCATTTATACGTTTAAGCAACTTTTCAATTATTCGGGTACAAAATAGCTGTCTGCTTTGTAACGGCATGGCTTCATTCCAGGCTCTCCCAGGTGCCTTTCCACCGGTCGTAGCTGGGGCTGTTCGTGCACTGTTTGATAAAATTGCTGATCTAGACATGGAGTGCCGAACACGTCTTGTCCTTTGGTTTTCACACCATCTGTAAGTAAATAGTTTTTGCCACCCAAATGTACCATTTCGTTGTTGGTTGAGATTCAAATGGTGTGAAATTAATTCTCAGAGAAATGCTTTTTAATGGTGAATCTCGGAGATAGCATATTGGTGCATATATGTTTCTTGAGGTTCATCTAATAGTTTGTGGTTTTCTATGCATGCCATTCTTGACCAATGTATGCTTACCCCTGGAGTAGCAGCTTTTGTGATTTTTTTAGGCTGTTTCAGTATGTAACTGACATATAAGCCACACTGAAGCATTAGCATCTTGCTGGTAAAGGATGTCCTTGACTCTTGATTTCTGTTAAGTGTTAATGAATTAATTTCCTTACTGGGTAATCTTCTAATGTGATTTATCCGCTGCTCGTGAAATGTAATAGTTTATTCAAATAGAATACATTTTCATTATAGGTCTTTCTCGTTCTTGACTACTGATGCATATTGCACTGTGTATTGCAAACATGTACTGTACTTGGTTTTGCAGCTTTACCGAATTGCATGCTAAAATGTAACTCGAATTATATTCTAACTCCTTTGTTTGTGGTTGCTTGGATTGCAGATCAAATTTTCAGTTCATTTGGCCATGGGAAGAGTGGGCTTATGTTTTGGACCTTCCTAAGTGGGCTCCTCAGCGAGTATTCGTTCAGGAGGTTTTGGAAAGGGAAGTACGGTTATCATATTGGGAAAAAATCAAGCAGGTATTGTTATTGTTATTATCATTATTGTGTCCGTTAGTTTTATGAGCAAAAAGTTCTGAACTTTGATGTTAGGTACTGAGTGTCTGAGTCAGGGTAGCTAAACTCCAAAGTAGCAATTGCCGCCTAATATCATGGAACCATTATGGAACAATGTAGGGTTATCTTGGCTCATATCTTTTGCAAGAAAATAGACCCGGACTAGTTACAACATCTACATGAAAATTAAGCCTGTTGTCCAGATTAAACGTGGAAAGTCTATTATTCAAATTCAAATACATGATTTAAGGCGCGAATTCTTCTAATTGTCAGTTCTGCATTCCTTGAGTTGTTATGCAACCCATATTCTATCGATCCTTTCAATACTCCAAAGCCAATTTTCCAAAATACTTTGCTGTTTGATTTTGATCCAAGAGTAAAGTTATTATTTAGCCCAATTGTGAAAACAATGTTTCTGCCATGGCCATTCAGTTCTGAAATTCTAAAGGCAAACAGACCAAATTGAAAAACTGCATAACAGGATAAGAGAAGAGAATCAATAGTTAAAAAATAAGGAGAATGATAAAAAGAGGTGAAGTTTAACTGCATAGGAAACAAAGAGAAAGTTGGTCGCTGCCTTGATAATAATAGGTTTAGGGTTTTCAGATTGAATTGTTCAACAAGCGTTCATATGCTAACATCAGATTTTGTTTTTTTAAATCCGATTGTTTTTTTCCACCTGCAGAGTGTTGAGAGTTCCCCTGGATTAGAAGAGTTACTTCCACCAAAAGGCACAACGAATTTCATATACAGTACAGAAGATGCAGATCAAACTGAGCGTGGCCTCTCATCCGAACTAAGTGCTATGGTCAAAGAACGATGTAATGCCCGTGAAATTATTGCATGGGTTGAAGATAACGTGCTTCCAACACATGGGCTGGATGTCACACTGAGGGTGGTTGTTCAGACCCTTCTGAATATAGGTTCCAAAAGCTTTACGCATCTGATTACTGTGCTAGAGAAGTATGGACAAGTCCTTGCAAGGATTTGTTCAGATCAAGACAAGCAGGTTGTGCTGATTGCTGAAGTGAGTTGTTTTTGGAAGAACAATGCCCAAATGACAGCTATAGCCATTGACAGAATGATGGGATATCGCCTTATATCTAATTTGGCTATTGTGAGATGGGTTTTCTCGTCAGCAAATGTTAATGAGTTTCATATTTCTGATCGTCCATGGGAGGTATAATACATTGTGAATATCTAGCAGGACTTTTTATTTTTTTGTGCTGGCTTGTAGATCTATCTTAGACCCTGTGAAATGCCTTGATCCAATGATAGTATTGGTTCTTGGTTCTCTCACATTAGTCGCCTGCTTTACTGCTTGATTTTTAATAAGGTTCACTGTCCCTTACAGATTCTAAGGAATTCTGTCAGCAAGACATTCAATCGTATTACTGATCTGCGAAAAGAGATATTATCCATCAAGAAGAGTATTGTATCTGCTACAGAAGCTGCATCTAAAGCACAAGCTGAACTTGAGGATGCTCAAGCACAGCGTTCTCTCACTCTTGTGGATGGTGAGCCTGTCCTTGCTGAAAATCCTGTAAAAATTAAGCGTTTGATGTCAAATGCTGAAAAGAAGAAAGAGGCTGAGGTTTCTGTTCGTGAATCCTTAGAAGCCAAAGAAGCACTTTTCAGCCGAGCCAATGACGAAATTGAGGTAAATTTGTAACTTTAGTTTTGGTAATTTAATCCCGTTCATGAAAATATGCCTATCCATGTAATCTATCTGGACATTTTCATGTGGGGGTAATGCATTTGTCTAAGAACTATCACTTAATTGATTGTTTGTTGGTGCGTGCAGGCACTGTTTATTTTCCTGTACAAGAGTTTCTCCGATGTATTGGAGGCCCCCCTCCGTGATACAGATGGAAATTTGCACACGTCTGGTGAGACAGTTGAAATGGCTGTTGACCATGAAGCTTCATCTGCAATGGAATTGGAAGAGGGTGGAAGAGCCCAAAGGAGGTGCGCTTTCTTGAAATTCTATGGTCTCACTGAAAGCTGTACGTGTAAAAGTTAGTTTGGTGTTTTGCTTCTTTTGCTCCTAATTGCTGTTTTGGTGATACATGCAGTCATTTGAATGGGGACGGGACCCGGAATGTTTATAATGTTGGTGAAAAAGAGCAGTGGTGTTTAACAACGCTTGGTTATGTCAAGGCCTTCTCACGTCAATATGCTTCAGAAGTAAGTTTTTCTTTTCTCTTCCTGCCTGCATTTCTTTCTCGAGTAAGTCTCACAAAAAACCTGTTTTTCCTAAGATGACTTTTGACACTAGTATGAGTTCTTTCCCTAGAATTTCATTTCTTCTCCTATTCTGGTTCTGAATATTTATTTATTTATTTATTTTTGAATGGGTTCGAACCCCGACATCTCCTGTGGTACTCCAGCACCCCTACCACCCGGCCACCCATATAACTTCCTGGTTCTGAAATGTTATTTACTGTATATCCCTATCAGGCATTAGTTGAGAAATGCTGCAAGTGATTTTCTGGTTATCTTGAAATTTTGGTTCGAATGTGGTATTGAAAGTGCATATTTAACTATGGCAGTTGGCACCTATTATTGTTTCGGAATTCTCTGGCTTTTCCGGCTCTGTTAATTTCTTCAGTGTTTAGGTTTCATGTTTCATTTAGCTGATTGTTTATATACTCACTATCCTCTGTTTGACAGATTTGGGCCCATGTTGAGAAGTTAGATGCTGAGGTATTGACTGAGGATGTCCATCCCCTGTTTCGAAAGACTGTATATTCTGGCATAGGACGACCGATCACTGATTTTTAGTCTTGTAACTTAACTAGTACGCGAACTTCACAATGTGTTCTGGTGTATACACATCGGCAGGAGTGATGCAGTGGGTTGGGCCCGTAGTTGCATTTCATGTATCAATTTTTCTGAGGTTGAATGTCAGACTTTATACTGTACAATTGAATAGAGTGAAATTTCAGAATTTGGAAAAATTCGTGTTACTGATCCTTTGTGTCTTCACTCTTCCAGTGACCACCTTCGTAAACTGAACAGACCTGAAAGATGTAGTTACCAAAATATACAAAACTTGATCCGCGTTAGACCGACCGGAAAAAGAAAAACAAAAGCAGAAAAAAGCTAAACGCTTTCTTCCAATCGCGGCCGTACATACATTCACCGCGCCTTAGTCCATTGCAGCCTCAAACGGTAACATAGTTTATGAATTACTCTCCAAACTCCTAATCCCTAAATACAGTTTCCTAAATTTATGATCCATCTTCCAATTCTCAAATATAATTTACTGGTACTTTAATTGGAACTCTTGAAGCTCGACACTGATCATTGTTTATGAATTATGATAGAGGAGTTTAGACATGTTATCATTGTTTATGAATTAACTCGGGTTGTTCCCTTTCTCATAAGGCCCTAACTATCATTTTGTAGTCATCTCCTTATCCGTACATGCTTTTAACTGTATTCTCTATCTTTTTTGGATATTTAAACTAGGAAAAGCTAGTATTTATTTTACAACATTTAAGTTTCCAGCTCGAAAGGTTTATGAAAGTTGAAAAAAGAAAAAAAAAAAGTTGATGGGATAATCATAGTTGCTCTATTTCATTATAGTCTTTTCAAATTTCATTTTTCAACGTTATATTACAATTTGGATAACTCAAAAATGAAAATTTAATTCAACTTATCAATTTTTTATTATTTATCTCCAATTTTGTATCTAATACTTATGGATGTATCTTATATTTTATTACCACTTAGGCACTTACAATCTTATTAATATAAATTTCTCATACAAATCAATTCTTACAATTTTATTAATACATATTTTCAATACAAATGAATTCTTTAATATTGTCCTTTAAAGGTATCACTAGGAAAATAGTACTAATAAAGTTATGTAAGTATATAATTAATTAAATTTACCACTGATATTGAATGTCAATTCATCAATATTAAATATCACTCGGTACATTCACCAATATATACTCAACAAATTTCCAACCTTTCCATTCTTCTCTAGCACAATTCAGAACACAAAATCAAATGAAGAAGGTTATCAACAAGGTTGTTTTCCTGCTGGCAATTGTGCTTATTGCTTCCGGTAATTGGTCTAAATTCTTATTCCATTGATTAATTTTTATTTCCTCCTATTCAAAATGCGATACATAAACTAAATTATTTGATTATAATTTTTTATCAGGTATGGAATATCAGCTAGTTTTTGGACAAAGAGTTAGGCCCACCCCTCCCAGCCCCAATCCTGCTGGTACAATTTGCAACACCGCAGAAGATTGCAGGAAGATCTGTGGCCCTAACCAAAAGACCATAAATTGTATCGATGGCCATTGCAGTTGTGCTCCATAACCTTAAATTGATGTTTAAAATACTAGTACTCCCTTTGTTCCTTTTGAGCTTCTGGTTTGCTATACCCAGAATAATTTTAAAAAATAGTTAAAAATAAAAACAAATTCGGAAAAAATTTATGAGAGCCATAAATTTAAAGTTTAAGTCATTATTCAATTTCATATCTTATCTCTATATTATAAAATTAGTATATGAAATTGGTTCGCCTACTAATGAAACTATCCAAGCACCATTTTGTCGCCTACTCTTATAAAATAATTTCATTAATTATTTTCTTTGCCGTGATTTGAGATTTTTAGAGTTTAAACGGAACTAAAAAAATTAACAAAACGAGCTAAAAAATTTGGTGAGATGGATGGCCTATTCACTAAGTATGACACTACTCCTACCAAAACAAGCTAGGATCAACTTATTTTTTCATCGCAATAAATGTACAAAAAAATAGTTGTGTGTTCTGTTTATACCCCAAGGTTTTCTATTGTACAAGCTCTAAAGTTAAGTTTTCTTACCAATACTGGTCAAGTTCAAATTGATTTATCAATTCGTTTTGCTAACATAGTTAAATGATAACTTATTGGATCTTGGTCCTCAATTTAGATTTTTGTACCTCTTGTTCTCATTTTGGATGATACTAGCAAATGTAGCGAAGTTGAAGCTTAAATCATGTTGTAATTTCATAGAGTTGATAGATTTTTCTTTTGCGATACGAAACATTCCATATCAGTCAAGAGAAGGTGGGTTAAATGGTGTATATAAGAAGACCACGACTCTACTTTGGGTGATTCTAGAGCAAATACACCACAAAGTGAACAATATTACACCGACGATACGTGTGCGAACCACTCTCCGAGTAACCGTACTGGCCCACAAGGGACCAAATTGTTACATATTCCTTTCGAACAACATCTATGAAAAAGATACATGACATTTTCAATTTTATACCTTTTCAAATCCTTTTTAACTCATTTGTTTTTTCTTCCTTTGCTTCAAATTCAAAACAAGGAGATCTTTACTCCACTAAAAACTCTACTAGCTAGTCCTATCTAGGGTATGCCACTTTGTATTCCGCTGTAATCGAACTATCATCTATGAAGGCATCCTTTAGTTTAAAAAACTCTACTCGCAACACGTGAAACATTTAATTTATATATCTTTTTTCCAAAGAAGAAAGGCAAAATAAAGTAGAAAAGGGGAAATAAGAAAAGAAAAAGAAAAAATGGTTTTATCTTAAAAGGTCGCAAGTTTAAGCTGATTCTCCGGCAATATGAAACTTGTGCTCGTGCCCAGAGGAGATAAAAATTAAAAACCTCTAAAACTAAAACCCCTCTCTTCTAAAAAACTCACCGGAGAAGAAGCAGCACCAGCAATGGAAGCTTAAACCCTCCAATTACTATTCATCCTCTTTCTCACTCATATTACCAGTAATGCTGATGCCAACAGCATCACTTCATTGCAGACCAAATGCACTTCAATTCTCTCCTCAAAACAATCACCACCTCTTCATTCTCCCCAAAATCAACCTCCCTCAACTCAATTACAGACCTAAGTTCTCCCGCCAAAGGAGGCTCCGAGTTTCAGCCTCTTCTCCCGGCGGCGGATTCTCCTGGGAGCCCATTCGGCGCGGTTCCGGGCGGTTTTTCCGCAATTTGGGGGAGTCTGTGAAGAGAGAAACCGGCTTCGGTGTCGATGAGGCTATGGTTAGAGTCAATGAGGCTGTGGTTAGGGTAGAGGAGTTCACGAGTGGCGCTCGGGAGGAGTTTGATAGGTTTAAATCCGAGCTTCTGCCCCAGTTTATTGACTGGAATAAGCTGGAAAGATGGAAGGTATAATGTGTTTGCTGAAATTGCTTTTTACTGGAGATTTGTGCTTGTATGTTTAACTTTGTTATATATGTATTTTTTGTTTTCAGGACATTAGAAAATGGGAACCTAAGAGGTTCGGCGTATTGATTGTTTATATCTTTGCTGTGATAGTCTCTTCTCGAGGTCTGTATATGGCGGTACGTGCGCCTATTGTTGCACGCCAGAGAAGAGAGCTTGCTGAGTCATATATGGAAGCTCTCATCCCGGAGCCTACACCTGAAAATGTTAGAAGGTAAGGTCATTTTTCATTTGACCTGTATTGGTTTGAATTGTAAGTCTCCACGAGCTTAGCGGTCGATTTAGGGTGATTAACCACTGATTTGTTTACTTGAGATTACTATGCAGTTAAATATCTTTAAGTGGCCTTTTCGGAAGTGATGCTCTGTTATGTTTATCAATCTCTATATCAAATTGGTGTTCCATTATCCCATGTTGAATATGGCATATGTAGGAGACTGAGTATTGTTTATCAGCCTCCCCAGGGTTATCTGAGAAGTTCTTGAATCTTGTTATTTTGATTTTCTTCATATTATCAGGATGCATTGAAGAAGTGTGTTTTTTAACTTTGCAAACACTGTTCCATTGGATCAAAGAATACTGGTGAATCTGTAACTTTTATGCTTTAAGTAGCCAGAACATGATTTATAAGGTGAATGTCAACCTCATATTTGGCAGCATAGGAGTAGAAATACAGTTGGTTCCTTGTACATTCAGCTACGGTGTCTCTCTGTGTTAACCTCACAGTTAAATTCTTACAGATTCAAAAAAGGTTTATGGAGGAAAACTACCCCCAAAGGCCTTAAACTTAAAAAGTTTGTTGAAGGTCCTGACGGGACACTTGTTCACGATAGTTCTTTTATTGGGGAAAATGCATGGGAAGATGACAGTGAAAATTCTGAAGATGTGAAAGAAATTATGGACCAAGACATAAAATTGAACTCAGATGATGAAAAGGTTGTGAAAGAAAATTTAGGTTTATCAGGTGCGTTCTCTTTTTCTTTTTTGGGTCACACGCTACGTTTGATTTCTTTTTGTTTCTAATGTAAAGCGTTATTGCATGCCATTTCTTGGAGTCTGTCTGAGTCTACTTAATATCTTAGATAGCATTTTAAATTTATTCATGCTGCTGATACTCCTGTAATTGTTTTTTTATAAAAAAAATTAGGTGTCTTGAGAACATATCTATATCAGAGTTTTTCTAATGTTGTACTGGCGGTATTCTCCTATCAACCATAAATAAACCTAAATATATGCCAACATCTTATTACATTTCAGATCTTTCACTGATTGTTGTTGTCTTAGAGATTTACTTCGTTCACACAGTATTTGTTTTGGAGATGAGCCTAATTACAAAACAATATTTCATGACAGTGTAGTTTGATGCAATCTAGACCTTGATAGCAATAGAGCTGAATAATGGAAAGATATCATAAGTAATATCTTTATTTTAGAGCATCTGTAGTCTTGGAGAAAACATTGCAATGGAAACAGCTCGAGCTTGTTCTATAGGAATCATTTGGCATCATCATAGTAGGATTAGTATTTTAAACATATTTGTGTAAAAGAATTATAAGAAGGTTGGTTTCTCTGTCTGCAGAAAGTACTCACTCCTGGCTTGCATGGTTACACTTCGAGCTTTCT
Organism: Plantago ovata; assembly: GCA_028274465.1. Classification (NCBI taxonomy): domain Eukaryota; kingdom Viridiplantae; phylum Streptophyta; class Magnoliopsida; order Lamiales; family Plantaginaceae; genus Plantago; species Plantago ovata. The sequence continues at coordinate 37,110,842 of CM051455.1, read as the reverse complement.
AGAATGATTGATTTTAAATGGAACAGTAACGGAGATCAGCTTTAACACTGAAGTTCAAATGATTCATAGCAACACCCTTAATTTATAGAACTGCTATGTATAATTACTTTCCTTTTGGATTTTATGGACAGTTAAGAATGAGGATACTGGAGGAACATGGCGTGATAGACTTGCAGCATGGAACCTTATTCTTCAGAAGGAAAAATTGGCTGAAGAACTTGGTTCAGTTAATAGCAAGTATGCAATTGAATTTGACATGAAAGAGGTAGAAGCGAGTCTCCACAAGGATGTACTGGAGAAGGCTAATAACGCTCAAGGACTTAGGGCCTTGTGGATCTCCAAAAGATGGTGGCGTTACCGTCCCAAACTTCCGTATACCTATTTCCTTCAGAAACTTGATTCCTCTGAGGTGAAAATTATACTGTCATCCTTTACAAGAAAACTTGCATAGTGCTGAAGCTTGGTTGTTAGTAGTGGAGAAGAGAGCCTTCTTTCACATTATAGTAGCAAATTATATGATTGCCCTTTTATTATTATGTATATAGTTCATAATACAACTCTTTCTCCTTATCAGGTTGCTGCAGTTGTCTTTACAGAGGATCTCAAGAGATTATATGTGACCATGAAAGAAGGTTTCCCTCTAGAATATATCGTGAGTGCTTTATACCGGTCATATTGTACTGTTACAGTGTTACTATGTTTCTTACAGTACTATGCTGCTGATGTTAGTTAATTATTTTCTTTATTTCCATTTTAATGCCAGGTTGACATGCCGCTTGATCCTTTCCTGTTCGAGGCGATATCAAGTGCTGGAGTTGAAGTAGATCTTATTCAGAAACGGCAAATCCATTACTTTCTGAAAGTTGTATTTGCTTTACTTCCTGGAATACTAATCCTATGGTTTATAAGAGAATCCGTGATACTTCTTCATATTACTACAAACCGCCTTCTTAATAAGAAATATACTCAGCTTTTTGATATGGCATATGCGGAAAATTTCATTCTGGTGAGTACTTTTCGAGCTAATGTTGACTAATGTTTTGGTTTTTGCAATTTTTCATTAATAATTTTAATCTCTCCTTTCTTGTTCAGCCAGTCGGTGAAACTGGTAAAACAAAATCAATGTACAAAGATGTTGTATTAGGAGGAGATGTTTGGGATCTACTTGACGAACTAATGATATATATGGGCAATCCCATGCAATATTACGAGAAAGATGTGAAGTTTGTGCGAGTAAGCTACTGTTATTTGATTATGATGAATCAAATTACTTTGGACTAATAAGTCACATATCAGTTAATGGTGTACCACTTAATCCATTATGATGTATTTATAGGGTGTACTTCTCACTGGACCCCCAGGAACTGGCAAAACCCTCTTTGCAAGGACACTAGCAAAAGAAGGTGGTTTGCCTTTTGTTTTTGCTTCTGGTGCTGAGTTTATGGATAGTGAGAAAAGTGGTGCTGCAAGGATTAATGAATTGTTCTCAATTGCAAGGCGAAATGTGAGTTTCCATCCATTATCCTTTATTTTTGGATCTTAAGTAAATAATTGAATATTAAAGAAGGTGGGAACTGAGTTATATAAAATAAGTTATTGAACATGAAAACAACTGTATGCAAGTTTAGTGTGGGACTGCTTTTTAGATAAGTAAATTAATGATATCCTTGTAATTTCTTGCAGCCGGACAAGATATTCTTTTTCTTGGTTCGAATTTACAGATTATTTTGAGGAAAATATCTGGAAAGAGAGTTTTATTGCATCAAATGACTGACATGTGTAGGTTAATATAACAGTAATTGTCTATTCCAGCCAGAAATAAAATTAACCTGGTCACCTTCCATATCGCTCTAACCTTTTCTCTTGGGGTATTATAATATGTATATTTTGAGACTTCAAGATGATGAATCAGTTATTTGAACAACAAAATATTATGTAGCAATTTCAGCTTTCTCCATATGCAAAACACCTCTGTTGTGATACTTGAAAGTTACGGTGTTTTACGGTGTTAGTACTATCTTGCTGAAACTTGGAGGAGCTAATTGTCAATCAACCACGTATCGATGTTAAAATGTGGAATAGGAATCTATTTTTCGTGTGAGTTATTAGAAAAGATAGGTTTTCTAAACATTAAAAACCACACCCACTCAAGTGTTTTGACTTTTTTCTTCTACTGTTTAGGAAATATTTATTTATTTATTTTTTAAAGAAAGGAGATTTTATTAGTGTTCCTTTCCGGATCCTACATTTATATTCCCTCAGTCCCTTCTAATCAAATCAAATGGAGTTTTGGACTTTTTGACTTGTTTACGAAATAATGAAGTTTTGTAGGTAAATTGCTCCCCCCCCCCCTCGTAATTCCATTTTTACGGTAACCTAATTACATTGGCTATACTATCTTGAAGTGCAATGCACGTGAACAATTGATTGAATGAGAAGGATGTTCACTGACATATATGGACATGGATCTTTTCTGTCCTCGGGAGAACTGGTTAATATTGTACTTTATTTCTTTGTAACAGGCCCCTGCTTTTATATTTGTTGATGAGATAGATGCTATTGCTGGTAGGCATGCTAGGAAGGATCCTCGAAGAAACTCTACATTAAAAGCACTGATTGCTCAACTGGATGGAGAGTAAGTAATTAAATTTGATTGCTACTCTTTAGTGTTTGAACTTTGGTTTTATGGCATGACTTATTGTGCTAAATTTGGCTCAGCCAGAATTTTAATCGCGTTAGTGAATATGTTTAACAATTACTACCAATTTAACTTGTCTTAATAATATACAGAGCAGAAACGGACTTGGCATTCATTTGACCTTGTGTTAAGTAGTTCTGTATCAATAAGTGGAGAGTGAAAATTATAGTTGTGGACATCCAATTTTGAACTGGTCTTCTGTCTGAAAGGGGACACAATTGTGATTCTAGCACACTGATTACTTGGGCTAGCTTAGAGAATCTTTGAAGCAAGGAAAAAGGAAACACAAGATAAAGATGACTACAAACTATTGCAGTAATACTTTGAATATCTTGCAGTTGGCATTTTCCCATGTATTGAGCAGCCTATAGCCTTCTCTTATTCCATATATAGAGATCCTTTTAGTATGGTAGAAACATTGAGCATTTTGTCAGTTGGTGAGGCTCTTTTTAGCTGCAATCCGAATTATTATACTTAAGTGTATTACAAAATATGGACAGCCCCCTCTGTATTCCAAATATAGAGATCCTTTCAGTACCGTAAAAACATTGAGCATTTGAGCTGTTTGTCAGTTGATGCTCTTTTTAGCTGCAATCCAAATAGTAGTACTAGTATATTACAAATTGGAAATTTTCATGACAAAATATGCAATGTATCGGCTCCGCCAGAAAAAATGTCTATTTGGGAAAATCTACCAATCAACATTTACCTTGAACTAGTTCAGAAAATTTTCTTAATAACACTCAACATCCTATTAAGAGCATAAATTTCTCACATTAAGTCCTGCATAAGTTATGCATAATGCATATACAGAATTATTAAGTGAAGTATAAATGTACTTGAAGCTGATACAGCTAGTTGAATCATCAATCTAAATTTTATGAATTTTAAACACTAAGCCCTTTCGTCTTGTAAGTTTAGTACCGAGATGTTGATACTTGTTAGTCTCCACTTATGCATGCTATTCTTTTTCTTTTACCTCTCTATGTATATATATCAAAATTCACCTTTAATATTTGCAGGAAAGAAATTACCGGTGTTGATAGATTCTCGCTAAAACAGGCTGTGATTTTCATATGTGCTACTAATAGACCAGATGAATTGGACCTAGAATTTGTTCGTGCTGGACGTATTGATCGGCGGGTATATATTGGATTACCTGATGCGAAGCAACGAGTACAGATATTTGGTGTTCATAGCACTGGAAAGGAACTTGCTGAGGATGTTGATTTTGAAAAGGTTCTGTTACATCAACTTTTCTCTGCTAAAGTACAATCTTTTCCTTTTCTATCCGTAGAACCTTTAAGGATTTACAGTCAGGTTCATGTACTCTCCAGGTAATCTTACAGCTATAGACATTGGTTTATGCTTCGCTTCATTTTTGTTTTCATCTCTTCAGGTTGTTTTCCGCACAGTTGGATATTCTGGGGCAGATATAAGAAATCTTGTAAACGAAGCTGGAATCATGGCTGTAAGTAATTTCTCTGTGCTTAATCCATAAGGACCAGTTTCGGTTGAAATTTGCTCATCCTATGTCCTGTGTTTGTCCAAGTCTATCCTGAATTGTTTTCTCTTATGCATGTCTTTATAACCTTGGGACCACCTACTTTTTCTCGCCTTGTTGTGTAAAGACCTGCATGAGTTGCTTGCAACTTGCAACAACTCGTAATCTTTTTTCCAGTGTCACAATTACTTCTACAGATTTCAGAAATGTTGTGAACACTTGTTTTGCTAATAAGTTCTGTTGTATGTTGATGTAATTCATACTTTTCTCCCAACTGTTTGTCGGAATCTGCATACTCTAGTGAAATATTAAATACTAAGAAATCGGAAGTTCACTACCACATAGGCATACAGGTGGTTTTTGCTGTGGTCTGAACATCGACTGGAAATAAATTGATCACTGTCACACGGTGCATGAAAAAATTTGTACCTGTTACCTACCCTTAAAACTGGTTCACAGCCTACTACTTGCTTGTATAGCCCTACTTGTTTTCTCCCAAGTATATTTTGCGATCCAAATTTCAGAAAACTTCGATTTTAGTCCGTATTTTGAATGATGACCTGCATGTATTAATGTGACATATATTAATTTTTTGAATATCAGTTCCTTGGTGTTATGGAGTATCTGTCTACTCTTCACTAATCAATAATTTTTGGAACAGGTGAGGAAAGGGCATGCTAAGATCTTTCAGCAAGATATTGTTGATGTATTGGATAAGCAGTTGCTTGAGGGAATGGGAGTGCTTCTAACTGAGGAAGAGCAACAGAAATGTGAACAAAGCGTAAGGTTTTTCTTTAATAGCATTTATGACACAGTACTAGACATGTAGTGTCACCTTCTTATGATCTTATTATCCCGTACTGAACAGGTATCCATTGATAAGAAAAAACTTCTGGCAGTGCATGAAGCTGGTCACATAGTCTTGGCACACCTGTTCCCTCGATTTGATTGGCATGCATTTTCTCAGCTTTTACCTGGTGGCAAGGTATAACTGTCTGTAACACTTTATAGAGGTAGATTCTGCTTGAATACAAAGACACCAATAACTGATCAAAGTTCTTCATGTCTCTGCTAAAAACATAAGTGTGAGTTTTTTTAGGGCAACAAAAACAAAAATAAAGGAATTTGCATAACAGAGCCTTACTTATTACTTCATTTGCTCTAATTTAGTTTCTTTAAATAAAAGCTAAAAACAGTTATAAGAACTTTTAGCCAATGGAAACACACATTGATTGTGTTAAATAATCTTTTGTCTTGTTTATTTGGAGTAGGAAACAGCTGTATCAATTTTTTATCCCCGAGAAGACATTGTAGATCAAGGATACACTACATTTGGATACATGCAAATGCAAATGGTGGTTGCTCATGGTGGTCGTTGTGCTGAGCGCATTGTGTTTGGGGATGACATCACTGATGGAGGAAGAGATGATCTTGAGAAAATCACGAAGGTGATGCATTTGTCTTGCTATATATTGCATTGCACTTGTCCGTCTATTGGAAAGAACGAAACAGGCTGCATTCTTTCGTAAAAGTTGCTTTTTGATCACTTATTATTTGTGGGTTTCAGATAGCTAGAGAAATGGTAATAAGCCCTAGGAATCCTAGATTGGGGCTCACTGCTTTGACAAAAAGAATTGGGCTGGTTGATCGACCGGACAATCCAGATGGCGAGATAATTCGATACAGGGTACATCTTTCTCTCTGAACATGGTGAAAGTGACAAGATATTAGGGTAGCCGGTTTGGGTTCTGTAAGATAACTAATATTGTTTCTTTTTCTTTTGCAGTGGGATGATCCTCAAGTGATGCCTGAAAACATGTCCCTAGAAGTTTCTGAGCTCTTTAGCCGGGAATTGGCAAGGGTAAGTTGTACTTGCATTTTATTGTGCATCTTCATGTGACTTTTAACGGCCCTAATTAACAGGCCAGCTATGGCCTAGGAGGCCATTAGCATGTATCACATCATTAGATTGAATTATGACCCAATGGACAGAATCCAATCCCACAGGAAATAAGCAAGACAAAATAAGTGTAAATTGATACAATAATCATAATTATTTGAACATGATTAAAAATTGAAGTATGTAGCATTTACTAGTTCCTTTTGGGCCTAAGGAATTCCCTGTTGATGACAGTACATTGACGAGACGGAAGAAATTGCTATGAAGGGATTGAGGGACAACAAGCAGATACTAGATGCGATTACCAATCAGCTGCTAGAGAATTCGAGGATAACTGGATTGGTACGGTAACTTGAAAACATAAAGCAAAGAAACACTAGATGGAAAACCATCAAAGTTTACTCCGACTCAAACTGTCAGCTAGCATTTTTTTTTTTTTGTGCATCTTTCTTTTTGTTCTGGTAGTATATGAAACATCTTATGGCCCATGAGTAGTTTTCTTTCCATCATAATGATTGCACTAATGTTCATGTGTGTCTTTCAGGAAGTGGAAGAAAGAATGAGTGAATTGTCACCCATTATGTTTGATGACTTTGTGAAACCTTACCAGATAAACTTGGAAGAGGTAAAGTTAATGGTTGTCCTCTTTTGAATCTAAAACAGGCCAAAACTTCCATAACAAGGTTTGAGTACATGTGCTGCTGTATACAAGTGAACTTATATCTTGTTTACAGGTTCACATGCTAAAACTTTGTTATGCCATTCATTATTTCCAAATAATATATTTTCTTCATGATTTTCATCTTTTAATATACAGGATGGACCGTTGCCTCATAATGATAGCCTCCGGTACAAGCCCCTGGATATCTATCCTGCACCTATGCACAGATGTTAAACAATCTAGGTGGGGGTTACCAAATTAATCTTTTTCTTGACATTGACCTGTTGCTGTGCTGGCGCTCTTTATGTGAAGCTTATGGTCACAGTGGCACAAATTAGAAGAGGAGATGAACCAACCTCTTTGCCAGAAATGATCCTGAGCGTTGGCTATATGTAGATAGGCCGCAGACGGGGTTTTGGACTTGGCTGCAGATTCATGGACATAAATTTTGAATAGTCTGTAACTGTGAGGTGGGTGTGTGTGTGTGTGTGGGGGGGGGGGGGGGGGGGGGTCCTTACGAGCCTGTAACCTTTACTAAATTAAATTTCTTCTATGTACCTCAAATATGAAATATATGCGGAGTTAGTGAATTGAAGGGAAAACTCCCATTCCACCTAGTTCTGTGAACTACTATGAAGGTTTGACCACCTATGAACTATGAAGGATTGATGCACAAAAGTCCCATTTCACTAACTTTGCATTTGTAATCTTCGTAATGGACTTTTACTCTCCTTCTCCGCTATCTTGTATCTCCTGCTCGCCCATTTTCTCTCTCGTTGAACTGCCCTTTGCTCCTTATCCAATATCAAGATTGAATTGATTCGAGTACATTTAGTTTGGAAAAATCATAATTGTACACATATTTGTGCACACATCTTCTGAATCACAACATTCACCATATCAGTGTGGAATTCAATTCTCAGTCATTTACCCTGTGCAAGGTTACAGTGTATCAATACTTAATCAAGTTGCTCTAGCACAATGATGCCCATTGCCCCTGGATATCATCCATCTTGCACCTATGCGCAGATGTTGAACAAAAATCATTTTATTGACATTGATCTATTGCTGGTGCTGGTGCTCTTGATGAGAGAAGCTAGTTTATGATCACTGTTAGAAGTAAATTGAAGGGGACTCCCTTTTCACCTAATTCTTTGAAGAATTGATCACATATCAATCACACCATGTTATCTCATTTTGGCAACATTTGTATTTTATGTGATGTTCCATCCTTTCAAAAAAAACATGAACTGAATTGAATTTATTTATAATATAAAAAATAACTAAATAAATTTAAATTTAATTTAATTAATTTGAATTGGACTGAAATGAACTCAGTGGTTTTTGACTTTTTTTTTCCAAATATAAATAACATGAAAACACACATAATAATCTCAGAGTTAAACATTGTTGATACGGGCATATGGCATAGTTTTAGAATAAGCAAATCACGAAAAACTTAACGCACGAATGGAAACAAAATTGTGTACTTCTCTGGCGAATGGAGGGAGAGCTGTAATTGAGAAAGAAGACAAGCCACAAATTTATTACACAGTCACTCGTTCAATTCAACCACTGTATGTCAGAATTAGCATGTGTTGGAAATTTGGAATATACTCTCCTCCATTCTCCAAGTATAAAAAGGCTCGACTTTTGCCGGCCTAAACATTTCCATTGAAATTTTCAGCCAATTTTATCATCCCACAACAAGAAGAAGAAGAAATGGAATCTCCGTTCAAGTCTGATGTGCTCAGAGGCAAAGTAGCTCTCCTCACCGGAGGCGGCTCCGGTATCGGCTTCGAGATATCCACCCAGTTCGGCAAACATGGTGCCTCCATCGCCATCATGGGTCGCCGGAAAAATGTCCTCGACGACGCCGTTTCTGTCCTCCAATCCCACGGCATACCAGTAAGAGACTTTCAACCATCACATAACCTAATTTCTTTCCAATTTTCTATTCTTTGTTTGTGTGATTCGTTCATTTCATTGATTTGATCACTCAATTCAATCAGTGCTCTTGTTTGTTTGTTTGTTTGTTTAGGCAGTAGGGTTTGTGGGTGATGTTAGGAAACGAGAAGATGCTCGCAGAGTTGTTGAAGCAACTGTCAAGCATTTTGGCAGGCTTGATATTCTTGTCAATGCTGCTGCTGGCAATTTTCTTGTTGCTGCTGAAGATCTTTCTCCAAATGGCTTCAAAACAGGTCCCATTTCACTAAACCCTTATTTTGCTTTTCTAATTTTAGCTCAATCAATTGCGAGTATTTCGATTTTTGGGTTGTCTCAGAACTGAGTAAAGCTGCAATTTTTATGATCATTTTAGTATGCAATATATATGCGAATTCATTCGATTAGCAATTAGCCATGAATGATGATGATGACTTAACAAATTAACAAGGCAAACTTGAGTTCTGAAGATGTGAAGAGTTTCTGGACTTAGTGATGGATAGATAGATAGATGGTACCTAATCTGCATAGACATAAGAAGGTAGAGTTGAATTCTAATGTAATGAGTTTCGATGCGCAGTTATGGATATTGATTCTGTTGGCACGTTTACTATGTGTCATGAAGCTCTTAAGTACCTCAAGAAAGGGGCACCGGGGAAAAGCTTGTCTACTGGAGGATTTATACTGAATATAAGTGCTACTTTGCATTATACGGCTGCCTGGTATCAGATCCATGTATCTGCTGCCAAGGTTTGTGAATATCATCCTTTCTTTTTCTCTCTGTTTCGCTTATTTCACATTTGATTTATTTTGTGAATATGGTGAAAATCTGTGTCTTTAGGCGGCTGTTGATGCTCTGACAAGAAGCTTAGCTCTGGAGTGGGGTACTGACTATGCCATCAGAGTTAATGGGATTGCGCCGGGTCCAATAGCAGATACCACTGGTGTGAGTAAGCTTCTACCTTCAGAGATTGATGACAAAAGAACTGGTGTTATGCCTCTCTATAAGCTTGGAGAGAAATGGGACATTGCCATGGCTGCTGTATACCTTGCCTCAGACGCAGGTTAGTCATCTACTCACATGTGCATTGTCATTGATCTTTTTCCCAATTGATAAAATTCAGTATTTATTTTCATTCATGCAAATGCTAGAGTGAGTTTGTGTTGCCCGAAGTTTACCGAATTATACGAATGATGGTGACAATTATTTCTTTTGATACACACTTCATCACTTCTGCTAAGAGTCGAGGAAAGTACCATCCTCGTCCTGTATCTGTTTTGGCATATATTTACTATTAATGGCAGTCCTTGATTTTGAGAGGTTTCCTTTGTATTCATTAGAGTTTATAAAACTTGAGGAGTTGGTCTGGTCATGGAATGCATGCTTATTATGATGGAATTTTGGTGGTCCATTATCGTTCATAATGGCATCACTCAGTTGTCATATTTCCTCTTTCATTGCAGTAGCAACTTTACATTTTTTTGTTCGTGCACTAGATTATTTCATACCAATCATAGAAGTATGCATACAAGTTGAGAATGAGTGTGTGAGAAACTGATTATGGATTCTTCCTACCAAAAATAATCTGCAGAAACTGATTTTTGAAGATTTTTGCCTGGGACATTAGCAACCAAGTTCATTGTTACTCTTACGATCTGATCCATAGAGTCTGAGAGTCATCTCTTTAAAGTCATAGCAATAAGTTTCGCAAGTGCCAATAAAAAGTTTGAAACTGTTATGTTTTTACTGTTAAATGAAGTACTTGTGAACACTTGACAGCAAATACAATGCAACACTCTGCTCTGTCTCTATTATATTTGAATTTGAGCATGATTCTTATTTTTTATATTCATTTGACTAACTGATGTTTGTTTCTCATTGTATATTGACAAGTTTCCTTTGCTTATTGTATATGAAGGCAAGTACATTAACGGACTCACAATGGCAGTGGACAATGGGCTATGGTTGAGCCACCCTCGTCACCTATCCAAAGACGGGGTCAGGGAGGTCTCTAGGACGGTTGAGAAGAGATCTCGTGCTGCGCCAACTGGGGTCCCGACAAGCAAACTCTAGCCTAGCTGAGCATTTGAAGAACAATGACAGAATTTGATATCCATTGATGTATGTGATGGAAATATGCAGCATGTTGCATAGACTTCCTGTATAATTTGGTTTACTATCAGCTTTCAGCTGCTATAGAATTTCATGTTGTCGACTATATTCTGTTCTGTGGTCCTTTAATTTATACTATCTGAACTTAATAAACTTATGTTGACATATGGAGTGGAGTGCAACTGGGTTGGGTACCCTTTGGTTCACTTAATTAAATAAATGATGATTTGATTTGAACCGAATTTATTTGTAGTATAAATTTGAATTAAACAAATCTAAATTGATAAGAATTGAAATGGAGTGAAAACTTGTTTTTAAGATGAATCTAAACGGGAGCTTAGTGCAAAAGTTTGAATCATAACATGTGAGCTCTAAATGGCCTATTAATAATAATAATTGTTTTCAAATATTGCCCTGCAGTCTGCATATACATATTGTCAACCACATACGACTGGAGCAATCCGGTTTTCTCAGATTCAGTCCGGATCATATACGGTCCTGTCTCTGTTACTAAAAATTTCTAATATTGGAGTCCGGTCCAAACTCAGAAAATCAGGGTTTGGACCGGAGGTTTTATTTAATACTACAGTAATTATTAGTATTTTTTTCATTTTTTACTTTACTCTTTAATCTTTATCAAGGCTCCAGCCCAAACCTAATTCACAAGCTCACTACGGCACTCCTCCATCTCCAACGTCACCGTTGCCCCCTCCGCCGCCGATCTTAGCACCATCTTCGCCAATTACAATTTCCTCCAATAACATCTCCGTCGAATCACCGCCACAACCAACTTCACGGCGCCGCCGGGTTTTCTACTTCATATGGCAACAATAGCTACTGATGCAAAATCCTTCAACTAATTCCTTGTTCATGGGTTGAGTTGATATTGAAATCGCCAGAATAAATGTAAGTCCCATAGATTTGACAAGTAGAGATGGGTTTTTTGTTTTGTTTTGTTTTGTTTTGCTAGTTTTAGGTCCACTAAGTTTTCTCTACATACACACGTTTCATTCTGTGTCTAGGTTATGCTAACTGGTCAAGTATACTTGCATTGAATTATTTTTAAGCTCGTTTGAGGCCCTAAAGACCAGGTCAGGGTTTGGATAACTGCCTGTGGGTTGACACCTATCATCCTTGTTCATTGTTGCAATTAATCTACTATTCTTTTACTGATTTATCGTTTCCCTTGCTGCAGAACTACCTGCCTGCTCATCCTCCACATTCTAAACCTCTCAACCAAGATTGGATGGAGGGACAAGTGCAAGTGGACGCAAGTTTCCCTTTATTTTCCAAAAAACGTAACAAACCCATCCCCATTGCTGAAAACCCAGCTCCTGCCTTACCAAAACCAGTGGAGAAAGAACTAAGTGCTAACCCCACCCCTGCGAAATCCGCTGCGTTACCAAAACCAGTGGAGAAAGAACTAAATTCTAACCCCACCCCTGCTCACATAACATTTGCTGACCTGGGTCTTGCTGAATGGGCGGTAAATACTTGCAAGGAGCTGGGAATGAAGCAACCTACTCCCGTACAGCACCACTGCATCCCCAGGATATTGGCTGGTGAGGATGTCATGGGTCTTGCTCAAACAGGTAGTGGAAAGACGGCAGCTTTTGCTCTTCCCATTCTCCAGCGACTTGCCCAAGACCCATTCGGTGTGTTTGCTCTCGTGGTGACCCCCACCCGTGAGCTGGCAGTCCAATTGGCTGAACAGTTCCGTGCACTGGGTTCGGGCCTGGGTCTACGATGCGCAGTCATTGTGGGAGGAATGGATATCATCAGCCAGGCACAGAGCCTTATGCAGAGGCCTCATGTGGTGATCTCTACTCCCGGGAGGATTAAGGTCCTTATTGAGCAGAGTCCTGATATTCCTGCTGTTTTCTCCAGAGCAAAGGTAATGTATTGATTCACCAGTCTTGCTTTACGGCCTTTTCTTAATTACGCATTGTTGGTTGCTATATAAGTTTATTCTACTGTTAGTTTTGGCTTTGAAATATGGCATTTCCATTTGATAGGAGATTAATGAGTTTCAGGAGGGAATTATTGGCTGTTCTTATGTGTGTATGCCATTGTGAGTAAATTGTTTGTAACTTCTTTTCTGTAGTGGGAAAAGGCATTTTATCAGCTTTATTGTAGCATCTTCTATCGATTAATTGTCGCTGGTGTAACTTGTTTGTAGGACTTAAAAGTGCTGCTTGTTGAGTATAATATGTCTAGGTGTGTCTCCCCCCCCCTCCCCGTCGCACGTCTTCATACCATCACAGTTCGCAGTATCATCACTGATATAATATCATTTTCTGCAGTTTTTGGTTTTGGATGAAGCAGACAGAGTTTTAGGTGTAAACTTTGAAGAGGAATTAAAAGTTATTTTCCAGTGCTTGCCAAAGAGCCGTCAAACTTTACTATTTTCTGCAACCATGACTAGTAATTTAGAGACACTGCTCGAAGTTTCAGGAAACAAGGCATACTTCTATAAAGCATATGAGGGTTTCAAGACAGTGGAATCTCTAAAACAACAATACATATATATTCCCGAGCACGAGAAGGATGTGTTCTTGTTACACATGTTAAAGAACTTGAAAGAAATGGATGTAAGATCTGCCATTATTTTTGCTGACACCTGCAGGTAATTTTGCTCTCAGCTGTTTCACATAAATGCTGTTTTTATATTCTGTTTTGTTTCACAAAAGTTCTAATGGACTATCTTTGCATATTATTTGTTATCATGATCATGTGTGAGACCCATAAATCGTTATTTTCATGGAATTTTTTGATATATTACATATGACAATAGTGTATGATGCTTGAGCAAGTCCCTTGATGTCTTTGTCAAATGAAAATTACCTATCTCAGTTGAGGAAACTTATGTTGACGTTGTGGAATTTTAAGCAACATAGGATTTCCTTTGCAAAAATGAAAAATGTTGTTTTTTTTTTTGTTTTGTTTTTTTTTTTTAATTCCTCATTGCGTGAAAACACACATAAGATTAAGGCATAGAGTATTAGTTGTGAAGACTGGACATCTGTAATCCTCCAAAGTGTGTTGACCAATACCCACATTAAATTTTGAATAACTGGAAATTTGATGTTCTAGGATTACTTTCTGAACTCCAGTTTGTTTTAAACTGTCGGCCCGATTAAAAATTTCAGTTGGAATTGATCTTTATATTATCATACCATTGTTGAGCAGGAATTGTGAGCTTCTGAGCTTGTTGCTGGAAGAGCTTGAAGTTGAAAATGCAGCTTTGCATTCTTTGAAAGCCCAGGCATCAAGGCTATCTGCATTGCATCAGTTCAAATCTGGACGTGTCTCTGTGTTAATAGCTACTGATGTTGCTAATCGTGGTTTAGATATTCCAACTGTAGATTTGGTCTTGAACTATGACGTTCCTAGGTAATTTTCTGACACATATCTAACATATATTGAATGCATGAAGTGTCTTGATATAATCAGTCGATTCCTTCCCGTTGCAGGTACCCTGAGGACTACATTCATCGTGTTGGGCGTACTGCAAGAGCTGGGAGAGGAGGCCTGGCTTTGAGCTTTGTTACACCGGTAAGCAGTAAAATGAATCTTCTCTATACATTTTATACATGAACAATTAGCATTTTTATTTCTTCGATTTCTAGTGGATTGTAATTGCTTGGCCTTGATAATCATGAGAAATGCTATCCCTATGGTGCCCTGAACAATTTGCTAACCTCTTTGGATTGGTATCCCTAAGCTGCTATTAATTTTAATCTACATAATTTGTCTGTCAATTTCTATTTTCAGATATACATTGGACTGCACTAAATAAATCTCTCAACTAATGCAATTTGTATAACCTTGAAAATCTTGGTGCCACTAGTATGACTATCAATTTAATTTTTCCTTTGCTACAACATTGCTTTTGCAATGGTTCTTATTGTTCAAGTGCATGATTGTGCCCATAATACTGTGTGTATCTATATAACTGTACAAAGAATGACACCTTATACTCCCCTTTCTCTATTCTTAATTAGTGCAGTAGATGTTCATATGAATATTTATGATTTCACTAAGTCTAGTTCTCGAGTGTCCTGCAGTAATAGTTACCTTTATCAGGACAGTTTTATTTGCATAACTTCAAAATACCAGCTTTGAAATGTTTAATTGTTGTAGTAATCTGATGCCTTATAAGTTGTAACTAATTACAGTAGCAGTTCTCTTCTTGAGATCAGCGATTGCTGAGTTGTTATACATCTGTACACACCAGGGTTTGTGTGAGTTGCATTACTAACGTCTTTAGGATATCTTCGACAGAATGATGTGAAGCTTCTGCACCAGATAGAAAGTGTTATTGGAAAACCATTGGAAGAGTATGACTGCAAAGCAAAAGAAGTTGTGGAGGATAATATGACAAAGGTATGATCTAAATTTTAGTTTTCGTTTAATGAGGTGTGATCTTATGTAGCTGGTAATATAATACCTTGTTCTTACAATCAGGTATACAAGGCTAAACGTGTAGTAACAATGAAAATGATGGATGATGGCTTTGAGGAGAAAGTGGAGGCAAGAAGAGCTCAAAAATGGAAGACCTTGGAACAGAAAGGCCTACTCAAGGAAAACAGTAGGAAAACGAATAGTATGAAGCATGGTAAATCTGTGAAAGAATTGAGTAAGAAACGAATGAAAGTTGATGAGATCTTTGAGGAGAAAAAAGAGGCAAGCAAAGTTCAGAGACTGAAGTCCACGGAAGTAGTTGAAGGAACTAACAAAAAGCAGAAGCGTGATAAATCGGTTAAAGAATCAGATAAGGAGCGAACAAGAGTTGATAATGGCTCTGAGGAGAAATCCAAGACAAGAAAATCTCAGAAATTGAAGTCCTTAGAAGGAAAAGGCCTAGTAAAACAGAAGCAGCGAAAATCTAAGAAAGAATTGGAAGCTTAAAATAGCATTTGCAATCTGACCTACCTTTATGATTACTGCAGCATTAGGCGTGCTTAGAATTGACCTTTTCAGGAGTTCTGGGAGCGGCCATGAGTTGCATTGTTATTCATCCTGTGAATAGTGTAGCAGTTTTGTGATCCTGGAACCTTGGAGCACCTTGCCCATGAAATATTTTTTTGTTTGTTCACTAGGAAAGTTCTGTCAAAACTGGCCTTTCAACTCTGAGATTATGCAATCTGTTATACAGGCAATGCTTTCAGCTAATGCAGATTCGTTTTCTTTATGACTTATGTCCTACTATCTACTTGAGGCCTGAGGTTGGTTTTACTATAGGATTGTTACCCTATTTGTGTGGCATTGATTGACAATAATAATGTGCATGACAAGAGTTTATGAATTTTTTTTCTTTTCTTTTATGTAATACAGCATTTGCTTGAACTCTCGGCGCCACAACCATGAGGTTGCTCCATAGAAGCCATGAACATATTATGTCCATAAATTCTATCATGAACTTTGCGCATTCCATAATAATAAATACGAAAAACGTTATTTGTTCCGTACTGTACTTTTTTTTTCTCCTTTCCACCGTCTCTTTCTTGCTAGTCTGCATCAACCCCCTTAAAAAGTATCATAAATTCTTGAAATGAGTATATAAATATTGCATCAGTTCCAAGAATTGAGTTAGGAAACCTCACGATCCTTGTATTTATTTGGCTTTTAGATTTTAGGCTATATTATTTTCGTCTGAAAATTAATTAGTTTAAGTACAAATAT
Organism: Plantago ovata; assembly: GCA_028274465.1. Lineage (NCBI taxonomy): Eukaryota > Viridiplantae > Streptophyta > Magnoliopsida > Lamiales > Plantaginaceae > Plantago > Plantago ovata. The sequence continues at coordinate 37,094,337 of CM051455.1, read as the reverse complement.
GTTCAGTTGAAATCAGTTCAAATGCATTAAGTTCAGTTTAGATTTTATCTAATAGTATTTTATACTACATATAAGTTCAGTTCAGATCAGTTCTGTTATGTTTGTACTACATATAAGTTCAGTTCAGATCAGTTCTGTTATGTTCAGACGAAAAGAACAAAGTCTTATTCTGCTTGTCTTTTTAGGATTCTCCAATTCTTGTGGTCATAATTTTTTACGGATTATATACCTATATTTATCCAGAAGGATTGTTGTTTTTGGCTTTATTTGTCTTTTATGAGAGTAAACATGATTACTCACCTAAATTTAGAATGGCAAATTATAATGTTTTTACAATAATGTGGTCACAATCATATTTAGATCTATCGTTTAGAAAAATATATTTACGGTTTATTGTTTAAAAAAATGTATTTACGATTAAGTAATAATTACGAATCATTAAATTTCTAGGATGCAATATTGTGGATACTTTCATGAACCTACCTACTACTATTGATAGTCTGCTACTACAACTCTATATAGTAGTATCAATTTTCGATGGTCTTTGCCATGAGGTCACTTGTAATTGGAGAAAGAAAGTCCATGACTATTACTTATTAGTTGAACCAACTAATAATTTATCAACCAGTTCCTGATCATGTTCTTTCCTTAATGGGCAATTAACCAATTTCAAATTGATTAGTTAGTCCAACTCCAATCATGTTATGTCGGCACTTCATTTCTAACAACTCCTTCGCTGTAAATTCTGGAAATAACCAACTAGACTAGAAAAGCAACATTGTTAGGTACGTACACGTATGTACTCCAATAAACGTGGAGTATTAAATCTCGTAATTACAGGTATGACAGAGTAAATAAAGGCTGTAGTTTATGGGTGATTATAGCTTTGTCATTACCTATTTTAACTGGAGTACAATAAAATTCATGTTCCTTTTTGCATGAGAGTAATATGAGTAAACAAGAAGGGGGAAGGGAAAATAAATAAATAAATCAAATAGTTAGATAAAATCGCACAACTTAGTTTCAAAGGGAACGCTAGGTGAACATTTTGACAAATTTTATACTATGAAGAAAATGGAAAATAGAATTCCAGTAGGTAATGTAGTGTATCTGAACTGGAGCCTAGGCCAACAAAATCTGTCTCATTGCTTGTTGGCCGACCTATGATCATAGTGAATATATAGGAGTATGAGACAATCGAATGAAACCATAAAAAATTTCTATCATTGAATGGAAAATAACAATGGATTATCAATTACTAATTCTCCATCCAATAATAAATAATAAATGTAACACTTGATTTTGTTAACTTTTTCGAGAGTTATTTTGACCTTAAATTATTCTTAAATTATACGATAAAAATAATTAAAAACATCATATTATGATACTAAAATGTTTATATTTTCATAATATATAATTTTTAATTATTTTACTTGAGTGATTTATAATAATTTGAGGTTAAACTAATTCTCGAAAAATTCAACAAAACCGTGTTACACTTGTTATTAGACGGAGTAAGTAATAAATTTGAATAGTAAAGTAATAAAACTCGACACAGACCAATTAGCTGGTTTAGTTGTGTTAATAAGCCGGCTAGCCATTCTGTGGACCGACAAATCCTAAAACTTCTTGGTACAAAATTAATTTGGCTCATCCCTTTCATTTAGTAGATGTCATTTTCTGTTCAAAATGGATAGTGATATTCCAGTAGTGAGTTACTACAGCCCTGTTGCTCTTGTACTAGTAGAAGAACTCAGTCGTCACAAATGAATCGTTCCATATTGAAAGTTTTTGATGAATAATAATTTTCAAGTTTAATTATAAATTACTTTTAAAATATAACAGTAAAATGTTTGATAAAATTATATTGTCGTAAATTTTTTATTCATTATATGTAATTTTATTATACATTTTACTGTTAGTTTAAGAATAACTTACGGTGAAAATAAAAAACTGAGTAAAATGTAACAACTCTTTTAATTAGGGAGGAAGTATATACTTGGTAGAAAAAAATGTACCGTAGTGTACGGCCAAAAATATAATCATTTTGCAATTTACTAATTTAGCCTTACTAGAAATTATGATCTAATCTTCACCTTTTCCTCTGTTTCATATAATTTCCAACAGTTGCTTGGATTTAGCATGATAATGAAATCCATCGTAAACACGACGATGATGCCAAGCCAAAATGCGCTAATGGTGATTTTCAATTATTTCCAACCAGATGCTTCTTCATTTCAAACAAAGAGAATATTCTTGCCAACAAAATACGATGGCTCAATATCAAATATCTATCCATTGACCAACGCCATCAAACACCACCAAATTCCCACCATCAAAGTTACTTAACCCTCTACCTGTTCGACAAAACTCCCCACACAACAAACCAAAACTAAAACAAAGCCATAGCAATGGAAGCTGTGATGAGCCAATGCCTCTCCTTGCCCACCTTCCAAACTCTCAACCACACCTCCGCCATCCGCCAGTTCTGCCCCGCTCGCCTGGAGCAAGAACAGAGCCATCAAGAATGGCGATCGGATATGTTGCTGCACGATGAAATGGAGTTTTGGCCACATTTCGTCAATCATGATCAGAATCCTCATGAACCAGAGGTTGAAGAAATCGTCGACACGTTCTTCAACTTGGAATGCTACGAAAGAGATAACGTGGTTAAGTACACGGAAGAAGGCGAAAACCAGGCGTTCGTTAGTTATCAAGGAGAGGGTGGTGATCAAGATATTTCGTTGATGGAAAGTGTTTGTTACATGGCAGACGTTCCGATGATGATAATCGAAGGGGATGATCATGATCATGAACTCGGAGCGTGTAGCTCGACTGATGATCTTGATTTATTCGATCCTAGTGTTCTTGGCGTGGAGGATTCGTCGGTCACGATAGGTGTGGATCAGGGGCTTCAGCTGGTGCATTTGTTGTTAGCTTGTGCTGAGGCTGTGGGGTGTAGGGATACCCAGCTAGCAAACTCGATACTAGGCCAAATATGGCCTTGTGTTAGCCCGTGGGGCGATTCTTTACATCGAGTCTCTTGTTGTTTTGCTATGGGGTTGAAGTCTAGGCTGGCACTTCTTCAGAATGTGAACCCCAACGGTTCCTTTACTAATGGTGCCAATGATGTTTGCTTGATTAGTAGAGAGGAAAAGAGTGAAGCTTTTCATTTGCTGCATCAAACGACGCCTTATATTGCTTTTGGTTTCATGGCTGCAAATGATGCTATCATTCAAGCTGCAATGGGGAAAGAGTCCCTACACATTGTCGATTTGGGAATGGGGCATAATCTTCAATGGCCTTCTTTGGTGAAGAATTTGGCTTCTAGAAGTGAAGGCCCACCGAAACATATTCGAATCACTGGTGTTATCGGAGATCATGATCCAGTTAATCTTGTAAATAGCATGAAAGGGTTAAGTGAAGAAGCCTCTTCTGTTGGAATTCATCTCGAATTTCAAGTATTGGCGGAGCCTGTATCTACACTTTCATTAACTCGGGAAAAACTCGGTCTAAGAGAAGGAGAAGCGTTGTTTGTTAACAGCATCCTGCATTTGCACAAGCATGTGAAAGAAAGTAGAGGGTCTTTGAAGATTATCCTTCAGTCAATCAAGAAACTATGTCCGGTTCTCCTAACAGTGGTCGAACAAGATGCAAACCACAACGGACCATTCTTTCTTGGGAGATTCTTAGAGTCCCTCCACTATTATTCTGCGATTTTCGATTCCATCGAGGCTAGCTTGCCTCAGAACAATCTGGAAAGGATGAAAATTGAGAAATCATACTTTGCCGAGGAAATTCGCAATGTAGTGGCGTATGAAGGGTCAGACAGGATTGAGAGGCACGAGAGAGCAGATCAATGGCGAAGGCAACTCGGGCGTGCAGGTTTTCAAGTCGTGGGATTGAAGTGTTTAGGCCAAGTGAAAGCAATGTTGTCTGGTTATGGATCAGATGGTTATAGTTTGGCTAGTGAGAAAGGATGTCTTCAGCTTGGATGGAAAGGGAGACCTATAATGCTGGCTTCAGCATGGCAAGTGAACAATGTTGCTTCTTCTTGATGCTATATCATCAGAATGAATGCCTTGTTCGTTTCAAATTTGACGCAGTTTTTTCAGTCATTTGAAGAAGATTGAGAAGAATCTTCCTTCCACCAGAGTAAACAATTGTTTAGCTTGTTTTGGTTATTAAACTTTTTGAAGCACTTGTTGATCTTTTGTCAACTGCATGAGTGTAAGAATCTTGCTTGCAGTACCTGCATCTGATGCAATACATACATACGAATTCTTATGTTTCTGTCATGTCATACATTACAATTAACCTCTGGGTAAGATTGATCTTTTCTTGGACTTGTCTTTCTTGTGTGAACTTCAAAGCGTCTATAATAAGTCATACTGTCATAGTGTTTCTCCTGAGTGGCAGCAGCTTGCCAGCTTTATTTGTCATGAATCGATGCAGGCAAGGAGAATATACTAAGGTTACATACAGAGTCCCAATCTGACCTATGTGCATTGAAGACAAATACTAAGTTTAAGAAATTGCATGAAACAATAATTGTTGTTTTGGATTTAATTCTCATGCACATCAATCAGTTCTGGTATAGGATCGATGAGTTTGAAGCTTATCAATCAATCAGAAAGAACATAAGAGACTTAATCAAGGGGGTATGAAAAAAAAAAAAAAAGAAGAAAACATAACAGAGACTGGTATAGGAAATCATGATTAATTAAGTTCCAAAGTTATGACTTGATTACAAAAAGAACCGGTACTTGAATCTGATTTATTGCAGTAAAGTGGTTAATGTTGTTGTAAGGTTAACAAGGGCAGCCCCCAGCCCGGCCCGGGCTCATTTTTTACAAACACACAAATATCAAATTCTCCTTACCTTAACATGAGTTAAAAGTTAAAACTGTTAAAAACAACCAATTCTCTGGTTCATACTAAAAATTCAACTTTAGTATTCACTTCTTTCTTAAGTTTATCCGATTCTCATTAGATTATTTTTTAAAAAAAATTATAATTAGAACTGTTAAAAACACCTGGTTCACAGGTAGGGATGGCAATGGGCCGGGCTGGGCTTTCAGAGGTCCGATCGGGCCCGGGAAACCTAGCATTAAGCCCAGGCCCCGCCCATGGCCCGGGGCGGGCCTGAACATTAGGCCCATGCCTGGGCCCGTCATGGATCGGGCCGGCGGCCTTAATTATTAAAAATTTTATTTTTTCTTCCATTTATTTAGTAATAAAAATGTTTTTTCCAATAATTTTTATTTAGTAATATCAAAATTAACTAATAAATTATATAATATACTAAAAATATAGTATATAAAATGATTGTATATCATTTGAAAATCTTATAAGTATAGAAATTTATTCTAAACATATAAAATACAACATCATTTAATATTACAAGTGTATAATTTGTAGATTCAGTAGTTATAAATACATATTTATATATATATAAAACATAAATGCTATACATATTCACGGGCCGGCCGGGCTCAAGGCGGGCCTACGGGCCAAGATGTTAGGCCCGGGCCCATGGGCCTAACTACTAGCCCAAGCCCGACCCATGGGCTGCTCTTGGTCGGGCCTGGGCCCGATATATCGGGCGGTGTCCGGGTGACCCAAATTGCCATCCCTATTCACATTCACAGGTTGATACTAACAAAATAGAATTATTTCTAGGTCTGAACTTGTAAACCAATGGTAAAGAAGATGAAGAAGACACACGGAACTAACGAAGCTTTAGGGGCGATGAAGTCTCATTCGCACAGTATACTAGTAGGAGCTTTTTAGAAGTAGCAGTAGCACACTAATATAGATGATAGATCCATCCAAGATTAGAATGTAAGTTATGGCTTTGGTGGAGCACGTGCGAGGTGTTAGTTAGCTCACACCATACAACTAACATAAACCATCACACTATTTTATAAGTTAAATGTGACATATACTCTTACTCTATTATTATATTTTATAGTATAGGTTCAGTTGATTTATAATACCCAATTAGTGATCCTAACAACAAAAAGGATCAAGTAATGCATACATTTTACGTTTTAGCTCAAAGTCAACACCCAGGCACTATTCCAAAATAGTTTTTTTAGCAACCAAACACCCCTTAGGATTAAAAACAAAAAAAGTTAAAAAAAATAAAAATAAAACAATAAATAAAAAATAAATTAAAATAAAATTCCGGACGGAGCTTGCACACCAGATCGGAGGTGTGCAAGCTTTGGCGGAGCTTGCAGAGCTCCAAATCGGAGCTCTGCAAGCTTCGATCTAGAGCTTGCATAGCTCTATATCGGAGCACCGCAAAGCTCGGGTAGCGGAACTTAGGGAAGAAGATAGAAATTAAAATAGAAAAAAAGAAAAAAGTTATTTATTTTATTTTATTTTGTATTAAGCTATTATTTTTCTTAAGGTTTGTTTGGTTGGAAGGTTTCTTAAGTGATGGGCAACTCAAATGGACAAAAATATAATTATTTTGGACTAAAATGTAACTGTGTGCATAAACTGGCCTTAAAAATTAAAATTTTCTATTTTTATAATATAATTTTATAAATTATTTTTTAAAATAGTTTAGAGTTAACATGAGATCACATGATATATTAAAAATGTTAACATTTTGGAAGCTTTTTACATAGATGTAGGAAGTATGAGATACCAAGGGGATTAGTAGTATTTTTCACAATGCACTGTCATGTATCTAGGCTTAACTTAACGTTAACCCTAGTATTTCCGCCGCATTTAAACTCCAGTTTAAAATTTGACGTACAATCAATGGGTGAACGAATTATGTTTTCCGAATTTTAATTTTGCTGCATTTTATACCTCACGATTCAACATGAAGATGTATGTAATATGTCTTTTAGGTTTTTTAATCAGATTATTATTTTTATTAATTTTTAAGTGAGATTGAAATTAATTGTTAATTAGGAAATTAGCTCCCGACTAAGGGAGTCATAAGATGCACTGTGTAGGAATTAGGAATAATTGTAACATTTTCCATTTCAGAAAACGAAGCGTAGCTCAACTGGTAAGCTGCTTCACCTCGAATCAATGTGTTCGGCAGATTTATTTCGCAGTAACTTAGAACGCTAACTTTGTTCGACGGGTATATCTGAAAATAATTTAGAACATAATTGTGTTCGATGAATTTATTTCTCTATAATTCAGAACACTATAGCTGCTCCTGACAAATCTATTTTGCCATAGTTTAAAACCTTTGTGTTCGATGAATTTATTCCATAATAATTCAAAACACTAACTATGTTCGAGTGGTCTATTCTTTGGTAATTTAGAACGTTAACTGTGTTAGACGGGTCATCCAGTAATAACTAATTCTGGTAATGAATAAGTACATGATTATGATGGTAGTATATATGCTAGCCATGTAAACTTTTTTATCTTTATGAGTTTTATTTTATTTGCAAGGTTCTGTGACGTTTGAATATTATCATTTTAGAATTATTATTCCCCGTCGAAACTCGACGGGTTATTTACTAGTTATTAAAAAAAAAAAAGAGAAAACATTTTCCATTTCATAAAAAGGTTGCACACAAGTCGATGATACAAGTGATGACACGAGAAGTTGTTTGTTAGTTTCCTCCATTTTTAATTGAGAATCTCCGCCTCCACCAACCCTACTCTGTCTGCAGCTGATTTTCCTACGCTTTCTGAATTTTCTTTGTTAAATGAGTAAATAATCATCAATTGGCTGGCTGCTTCTCTTTCTCAAAGGCCAAAAACCTCTCCTCTTTCCCTAGGGTTTTACTACCTTTTTCTATCCCATTGCACACATAAAGATAGCTTGCTCGGTCAATAGATCGATCATTGAATTTCATTTCATTTCATTTCATTTCTCGAAGAAGAGTGTAGCTGCAAAAATGGCCTTCTCTTCTTCGCTTCTCAGATCTACACCCTCGCCTGTCTTTGATTCCGACGCTTTCAGATCCAAGGTCAGTTATCCATTTCTCAGCTCAATTTCTCTTCCTTTTCTCTTTATCAAACTTGCACGTCAATTGTTTGTTCATGCTTCTTTATTCTTCTTCCTTCCGTGAATTAATACTACTAAACACTGTAATGTAATGATTGTTGTTGAATGTTGAGTGATGACGAGTCTCTTATTTCTGTAGGTGTCGATTGGCGGGAATGTTAATGCGGTGAAGTTCCAGTCGAGCATCTTTGGGGCTAGCGTACAGATTGAATCGTCGTCTCCTGTGCAGTTGAGTGATCGGACAATTTCATTTCGTCGTTTTGAAACTGTTTTGATGCATAATTTCGTTTCGTTAGCTAATTTGAGTACGATTCTGATTGTTTAGGAAGTCTAGGGCTCATGGTCTTCTGCCAATTAAAGCAACAGCCACGGCTGTACCTCCAACTGTTTCGAGTATGTGTCTATTTATTGCTGTAGTTTTCTGTTTGGCATTGTTTTATGCATTTGATGTTTTCTAATCTGCATTTTGCTCTTGCAGAATCATCCAGTGGTGGCAAGACGAAGATTGGCATCAATGGTGGGTTTCTAATGCTCTGCCTTTTCATATCTAGGCTTCTCAGTGTTATGTTATTCCTGGATCAGGAAGTTCATTGCCAGTTTATGTAAACCATGGATTCACCTATATTTACCAAGTTGTTAGTTAGGGATGATCTCATTTCTTCCTTTTCATTTATTTATTTATAATAATAATAATAATAATAATAATAATAATAATTATTATTATTATTATTATTATTATTATTTTGTGATTATTGTAAAACCAAGAGAGCACCGCTGGGATATGTACTGATTTTATCAAACAATGCAGGGTTTGGACGTATTGGAAGATTGGTTCTGCGAATTGCAACTTTCAGGGATGATATAGATGTGGTGGCTGTTAATGATCCTTTCATTGATGTACAATACATGGTTAGTGTGTCTATCTAGCTTCTTTTTGTTTACGCCCACTTTGCTGCTTTCCTTAAGACTGGGCTTGTAATAGCTTAATTGAAAGATACTCTATAGTTTATGTTGTGAAAAAATACTCTGGATATTAGTTTGCAGTTAAATTGAATTATGCTGTTAAAACTTAAAAAGTACTCTAGATATATAGCTTGGAAATTCAATCGAATATGTTTTGACATACGCTTTTCTTAATGGATGTGTGTGGGCCTGTTTACAGAATGTGACTTGTGAATTTGTTCTCTGTCCTGATTCTTTATATGCATTACTTTTATCCTTTCAGGCATACATGTTCAAGTATGATTCCACCCATGGACCTTACAAGGGGACAATTCGGGTTGTTGATGAGTCGACCTTGGAGATCAATGGGAAGCAGATCAAGGTTAGCAGCAAAAGGTATATACCAATGATGTTCAGAAAGGAAAGAACTAAACCAATAATCTTCATAAAAGTAAGAGCTAGAATCCAGAGCTATAATGTTTCTTATTTGCTCTTACAGGGACCCTGCAGAGATCACATGGGGTGATTATGGGGCCGAATATGTTGTCGAATCTTCTGGAGTCTTCACCACTGTTGACAAGGCATCTTCACACAAAAAGGTGAGTAACTCTGTTAAAGTTTAACCAACATCTGTTGTCCTTTCATACAAGTGTAGCTCCTGATTGAAACTTGGTGTGGTGTATAGGGTGGTGCAAAGAAAGTTGTCATATCAGCCCCATCAGCTGATGCCCCAATGTTTGTGGTTGGTGTGAATGAGACCACCTACAAACCAAGCATGGATGTCGTTTCCAATGCTAGCTGCACCACTAATTGTCTCGCTCCTCTTGCCAAGGTTTGAATCCTCGTATAATCTATTTTGCTGCTGTTTTATACATGTTTCAATGTCTTGAATTGTAATGATTACCATATCCTTTTTGTGTGGCAGGTAGTGCATGAGGAGTTTGGTATTCTAGAAGGTCTAATGACAACTGTTCATGCAACAACAGGTTTGTGGTCCAAAGTTCTCCCCTATAGGTTTTCAATTCTGATCCTCAAATTCTCACTCAAAAGTGATTTTATCAATGTCCAGCTACACAAAAGACAGTTGATGGTCCTTCGATGAAAGATTGGCGTGGTGGCCGTGGAGCAGGGCAAAACATCATCCCAAGCTCTACTGGTGCTGCTAAGGTATATTTAAATTCTGATTTTGGTTCTGTTTTTGTTATTTTACAGATGCTGCTGCACTCTTCTGACTCTTTTCTCAACAGGCTGTTGGAAAAGTTCTTCCGGAACTTAATGGTAAGCTCACCGGAATGGCTTTCCGTGTACCAACTCCCAATGTGTCTGTTGTGGACTTAACTTGTCGACTTGAGAAAGGTGCCTCTTATGAAGATGTCAAAGCAGCTATCAAGTATGTGAAACACACCTCTCATTTCTCAAGTCTTGCAACCACAAGGTTTTATGCGTGCATCAGTTGAATCGAATACTTTTTGTTAAATCTTCAGGCATGCATCTGAGGGTCCATTGAAAGGCATCCTTGGGTACACTGATGAAGATGTTGTCTCCAATGATTTTGTTGGTGACACAAGGTGCGTATATGATCTCTGTAGATTACTGAAGTTGACATAGAATATCTGCTATATAAGAATCTATGTTACTGTTGCTCAGACGAGCATCTGCTTTGAAGTAATTAGTTGGACTTGTGTAGTTATAAATAGACATGAAAATAACTAAAAACTGATGACAGCATTTTTTTTATTGCACTTGGTTGTAGCAATAAGCATACATGTGTTTGAAAGACGACCTTGAACCTGAAAGCCAGAATTAGATTTATGTTTTCTGGTGGTGGTACCACAAACAGTTGATGTTCCCTCGACAAAGCCCACTTGTTGCACTATTTACATATTCAGAATTTAGTGCATATGATATGTAGTTATTATCTGTAAATCATCCCGTTGAACAGACTGACATAGACAAACATTTTCATTTGGCGGTCTTGCTGCAGATCGAGCATTTTTGATGCAAATGCTGGAATGGGTCTCAGCAAGTCATTCATGAAGTTGGTTTCTTGGTATGACAATGAGTGGGGTTACAGGTATATTTATATCTTCCTTCTCCAGTTGTCTTTATCTCTTAGATTGCTATTTCATGCACAAGCTCAGACTTCTTTCTTTCTTTGTTTAGTAACCGGGTGCTGGATCTGATAGAGCATATGGCTCTGGTTGCTGCCAATAAGTAGAAGTTTGCTGTGATTGATGCTGTTTTTTTCTGCTTGCACATGAGGTCGGACGAGAGAGTAGTTAGATTAATAGTAGCTTTTTATGATGCTTTTAAGCCGCCATTTTCTGTACTTGCATTTAGTCACAGAAGCCCAAGTTCAGGGTATGGAGAAATAATTACTATTCATGTATGAGAGATGAATATGACCTTTAAATCCTCGTTAGGAAATACAGTCATATCCTTCAATGGATACATAGGGAGCTAATAGCTCTCATCTTTGGAATTACAGTATTGGCTTTGGGTTTGTTTCCATTATTATACGATTTTATTTGTGTTTATCTAACCGTACTTGTATGGATATGGCTGCAAAAGAAATAACGGATGACATGAAGATGGCAGAGGCGAGGGGAATGCTGTGTGAGGCGCGGAACCCTGTGTCAGATTCCCGTTGCTTCAGCCGGCATGCATGTAGGATGGTTTGTAGGAACCTGGGCTTTTATGGGGGCAGGTGCCGGGGTTTGTTTAGAAGGCGATGTTTCTGCATTGCTCCTTGCCCTTGACCGACTCCACATTAACAGGGTCGGCTTTGAACGCATACGAGATGTTCAACTGTGAAATGCTAAATCTTCTATGCCCAAACGTAGTACCATGCTACATCGTGCATTCTACAATGTCACAAGATCAATTTTTCAATTGAGAACGATATATTAATTCGTAACGGTTAGATTGGACACTTTCAACTTTTCACGCAGATTAAAGAAGAGGAGTGATGGTTGCTTATTGGATTGTTACTCTCCTTGCCGTATTCCGTTATGTGGCTTACAATTTTCCCTTGATGTATTCGATTTCTTCGATCGTTGATCTCAACCCTTAACTGCGAGTTATTTATTTACTTTGGTTTCGATATGCATAGAGGCTACGGGTAATCAACTATCATACTCCATTGATGATTTCGTGGATTGGAGTCATTGCCATTCAAGCTTGGCAATGTTTAGTTATTAACCAAACTATAATATAACCAATCACAATTAATCAACCGTTAATAATAACCGTAATCATAGCAGGCACGTTCGTTCCATTTTGTGACTGAGAGCGAATGAGAAGGAAAGCATGAGATAATTTCGTCATAAAGCGTACGAATTGGGCATTCTTCAATGGCAGAAGCTCATAAAAGAATGCAAAGCGGTTGAACAATAAAGAGAGAAAGTTAGATAAAGGGCTTGGAATATTTATGTGCATTAATCATAAAAGCGTAAATAAACAATGATTCTACTAGAGCTTATATAATAGCTCAGACCTGACACGATTGGAACTCTAAATACACAAATAGTAGTAAATAGTAAGATACTTGATGGCATGTAATGCCTAAATAAAAGAGATTAGGATTTTAGTTAGATATAGATAAGATAAGATATCTCATCCAACTTCAACCTTATCTATAACGGTCAAGAAAAAGGCACTGATTCTAAACATCGCCGCCATAATGAGAGGGCGCCTCTCTTTCCGAAGGAAATGAAGTGGTTGTTAGCTCATGGACACTAGAAATCGAATACATGAACTCGAAAACAATATATAACACTTTAGCCTAGTCAATTGAACAAGGCCTCATTGAACGTCCAGTATATAAGTACACTCCTCTCTCACCCGACTCTAGCTCCATTACATATTCCTCCAAAACAATGACACATCTGGAGAAGTTCCTACTTCACTTTCTCCATAACGTGTCGCTTTAGGCCTGCCATTCAATTCATTGTCCGAGAGTTAGCATTACACCATCATTTTGCAATTTGACTAAAGATTTATACTGGATTGGTACAAAATAATTCACTATGTATTCCCGGCCCAAAATCAAAAGACACAAAGGTTCGAGCCCCAAGTTTTTAGAAATGGGAAATTAAAAACGCTGGGGGGTGAAAATGTCTACAATACCTGGATTTAATCAGATACAATTTGAAGGATTTTGTAGGTTCATCGATCAGGGTTTGATAGAAGAACTTTCTAAGTTTCCAAAAATGGAAGATACAGATCAAGAAATCGAATTTCACTTATTTGGGGAAAGATATCAATTGGTAGAACCATTGATAAAGGAAAGAAATGTTGTGTATGAACCACTCACATATTCTTCGGTTTCAAACGTAAAAGTTCCTCTCTCATACGTTTGAATTTAATGACACGATCCCTTCTACTTAAAAGCGGAGATAGAGGTGGTGAGAGGGAGAAATGTCCACCCAAAAAATTTCAAATTATTTTATTATTATATGATTACTGAAAATTTTACTTCCCTTTTCCTCCACCAATTTTTCTCATTAATGGATTCAGTAAACCAATTTACCTATAAGACATGTATTATAACATACACACCATAACCGTCTTTAACTTTAGAGGTCCTATACCAAAAACTCAAATTGAAATATACATTTTACATTTAGCATAAGAGGAAAAAAAATGAAACGTTCAACTTGAAATACAAATTTCGTACAAAATTCTAATCCGTATATGTTCTTATCCAACATTCGTGCAAATTTCTAATTTAGTATTCATATCGTATATATAAAAGACTAGCTTTATATATAAAAAAGCTTAATAATTCATCTTTCAATTTCTTCTCCGCTAACCAGTTCATGCATGCACTTAATTATGACAATTCTTCTTCAATCAAATTGTTACTTATTACTATTTCTTTGTTGATTCCCAATTCTCTGATTCCTCCAACACCGACTCAAAGATAAAGCTCCAGACGATCATGAGTACAACACAAGAAGTCACCACCTTCTTGGTAGGACTCACTCCTACCCAAGTCGTCTTACCCAAGTCTGTCTTAATGACCATCATCATGGTTGCGATCAACTGCATCACCGCATTGATCGCAAGGTGCTACCCTGCCCTCTCGCCCTCACCGCCGACCCCCTCGGCCGAAAGAGGCAACCTGAGTAGGGAGGACACCAAATCCCTCCCGGAGAAGTTCACATTGGACAGCGCCGCCAATTGTGAATCACTTTCAGACTGCGCCATTTGAATTTCGCGCCATTTGAATTTCCATTTGACTGGCACAGTTTGAAGGTGGGGAGGTGTTGAGAGTCTTGCAGTGCGGACATGGTGTCATATCATGTCATGTCAACTGCATTGACGAGTGGCTGGCTCGGTCAGTCAATTGCCACTGATCATGCCATGTACGTGGGCTAGAGTTGGAGACGGCTTAGATGGATAGATATGTATGTATGTAAATAAATTGTTTACTTACGCGTTAATTTAGTTTAGTAGAAATGTACGTACAAATTGAACATATTCATTATTGCAGCTCTTAGATGTACGTACGTACAACTTGTTTTAGCTTTGATCTCTTATATGTACGTACAACTTGTTTTAACTAGGTAACCTTCATTTCCAGAAATGGATAAACATCATCACTCACCTTTTTATTTTACTAACTTTTTAACATCATATAACTTTCTCTCTCATTATCTCACCACCAATTATCTCACCTTGAATCTGGAGCTTGTACGCCCGTTAATGCACCTTAAGTATTAGTATATATTATAGAATTTTGTCCATTAAGGAATTCTTGTTCCTTCATGTGTTGTGTTCTTGAATTCTAAGAAACTGAATCTGCAGATTGGAACATGGGACATGAAGAATTTACATATATTTTCAATTCTTCTTCGGTTTAAAACTTCAACAATATTGATCATGACTAGGTATAACCTTCCAGACTTCCCGTTCCAATGACATAGCCAACTTCAAGGTAAATTTCGTACAAATTTCTAATATAATATTTGTACTACTTTCTTATTTAAAATTTCGAGAAATTTTAAATAATTAAAGTTCATACTCTGACATAATGTAGGATCAATATAATTTACTTTATATACAAGTGCACGCCTAAAGCAGCACACCATTTAGTGTATTGTGTCAACACTTAGGTCAACTCCATAGATTATAGCTTGTAACGTACATGCAGACTAGTCAAACAAACAACATATATATCAAAATTAAAGCACAACGAAAGTAAATAAGAACTTGTGTTTGCAAATATTTTAGTAGTTTTTCAACTACTAGATGTCCAATCAAGGCAAGAAATCACTAAAATCGAATTCGTTCGTTCAACTGTGTATACTTTCTCTTTCTCTCTTAGCTCAAAACAATACAAGTCATCTAACAATGATATAGAGTTGCATTCTATATATTTTATCACTCTATACATTGTTAGAGATTTAGAATATAAAATTTGTATAAAATATATGACAACAAACAATTCAACAATAAAAAACCTAATTGCTCTCAAGACATAAACAACTCTCGATTGTCAAGTTTCTTCAATGTCGATCCCTTGGTATTTATAGTGGTAAAACCAAGTTGACCGGGAATCGAACTGTCTTGTTTAAATTGTATTTGGAATCCTACTCCTTTGAATCAACTTTTTCAATTAAGAACTTCTTTTTATCCTTCTTTAGGTTTATTCATTGTACATGCAGTTCTTCCTTGTAAAAGTCTTCTTCCTTTGATTTCAAGACTTTCATTGTAATGACAATTACCTTAATTTGTATTAAATACTACACATTACACATGTACAAGACAAATAGCTACAGTTGTTGTGGAAATGAATATTATGCTAAAAAGGTAAAACAATAAAATTCAGCTAAGTGGTCTGTTTTCCAAAATTTAAAGGTTGAGCAATAGAAAAGGCTGCACCATTGGGGAATTTGGGGCCGGCCAGGGAAGAATTAACAAGGAAGTAGACAATTTAGTGTAGTCACCTAATTTGTAGGGTTTATAAATTAGTATACTGAGGCGGTGCGGTGCGAAGATTCAAATTGAAGTGTGATATTAAGTTCATACATACTATATAGTTGCATATAACGGCATATATGCATGATGAGATCATTCCCTTAAATAGATTTATGTGTCACCATTTATCATATATGTGAAAATCGTACTCCAGCTTGCTAGAGTTATAATTTCCATTTACGTACATATGTACGTGTCATGTATAGAGAGCGCCATGCATGAAGGATGATGAACAATATGTGTTGTTCAAGTGTCACCTTTTATTGCATCATATCGATCTAATCTATATATAAAATCATGGTCTGAATTAATAGTACAAGCTACCAAAATTAATTGCATCGATCGATTATATATATAGCAGTGTATACATATATATGTATACTCAATCGATCGAACTAGCTTTAAGAGAAAATGGGATCTACTAGTAAGCCAAAGGTTGGAGTAGTGTTTGGTGTTCTCTTGGCACTGCTCTTGCTCTTCTCATTCCGTGAGTACATTACATATTTTAATTACTAGGTCTAATCATATGGTAAAATCTCGATTTTGAAATATGTTTTGAATTTTAATGTATGTATATGCATATATATGTGATTGTGAATGCAGAAAGAGGAGAATGTATGACTGTGGAAAAAGCTGGAAAAAGAATGTGCGAGTCGCAGAGCCACAAGTTCCACGGGCAATGTTGGAGCGGGGGCAACTGCGGTCAGGTCTGCAAAAATGAAGGTTTTCATGGAGGTCGATGCAGGGGCTTCCGCAAGCGTTGTTTCTGCACGAGGCCTTGTGATCACAGGGCCTAATGAACCTGCAGCCTTAATCAAAATCCAAATTATAATATGCCAATATACCATATAGTAACCGAGCTACTTGTGCAATTATGCAACTTATATATTATTGTTCCTATAATTAAATTAAATGACATATACCGATATACGGACGTATCGTAGCTACTATATTATACCCTGTTGGTGTGAGCATCAATGCTATATAAATAAAATTAATTTGTGCTTTTTCAATCATGTTAATTCATCAGTAAACAAATTAAATATAATTCCAAGGTCGGTAAGTACTCCAAGTACTGCGTTAACTAAGTCATTAAGAGGCTCCAATTATAAAGTTGGCACCCAGTTCACAAATTGGCCTATGGGTCCCAAGTGGCGCGCACATGTACATTTTTATCATATCGGAGAATTATCAAAGGAAGAAAATTAAACAAATTGTACGTACGTACACAACTCAATACTACTAAACCTTAGTATTTCTTAGCCGTATGTATGATCACACATGCAATATTCTTCACCTTCATCTTCTAATTATGCAATTAGATATTTTATCGTATGAAAATGTTACACCAAAAAAACATTATTCAAGACTTCGATCCCTCAAACTTATCCTCTTTGACGTAAAGAGAGTGTATCATTTTATTCTAAATGGTACAAAAATTATTACGAAAACCAAACAAGCTATACAAACAACAAAACGTCAAACCAAATGCATAAGAATTCATGATTCGATAAGAATTGAGATCGCGAATCGAACGCTTATGATAATGCACGATTTAAGGAGGAAAGGAATCACGAAGGCTAAAAAGACGTATAATCCAATCCGGTGGGCAAAGACGTTAGTTGTTTTGTTAATTATTATTTAGTTATCTAATTAATTACGTTACTAAATAATTAATTGTTTATTTCACTCTCTCCTGTTGGGATACATAATGAGGTGGATTCAACTGGTCATGTATGTTTGAGAGGCAACTTTAAGAGGAGGATGCAAGTATGTCGTATGGTTAATTTTCTGGGAAACAAATTTGGCTATGACGATAGCTTATTTGTTGAGAAAGTTGGATTATTTTATTGGAAAAAATGAAGTTTAAAGAGATAGAGTTTGTGACCTTGAGGACAAGGTCAATTTTAAATGGGCGGGGAATGATGTGTATGATACAAGTGAGAAATATGAAAAGGGATCGAATTCGAAGTGTATTATTGGCGAGATACTTGAGGTGGAAAAAGGTGAGGTTTAAACAAGGAGCTCGACTGTGCAAAGTATGACCTTGAGGACAAGGTCAGTTTTGAAGGGGCGATGGATGATAATAATCGAGATCGCAAATCAAACTACGCTTATGATAATATGATAATGCGCGAGCGATTTAAGGAGTAAAGGAATCAAGGGCTCAGAAGATAATCCAATCCGGTGGGCAAAGACGTTAGTTGTTTGCTAATTATTATTTAGTTATCTAATTAATTAATTAATTACGTTACTAGATTTAGTGCAATTCTTTACAACTACCTAATGTTTAGAAGTCTAGTAGTAGTGCAGTACTAGTAGTAGTCTTTAGTTTTGACTTAATAGCATATATAAGGCCATAGCATTGTACTTCGATTCATTCGATCAATTATATTATTAATAAACAATATTTTAGAATTTCTTACTCTTTTATTGATTTTCAATACTTAGTATATATGCTTATATTTTGATTATCAACCCTTTAATGAAGTGTTTGAGCCTAGAATTAAAGGAGAATTTATGAGTGGCGCCTGACGAGTGAGTAAATTCATCTATCCAAAATCGCAGAGTGTATCACACAACTCTCACACCTCTATACCATATTGACTATTGCTCCAAAACCGTGGAAAATTAAGTCCACGGCAACACACCTAACATAAAGCGAGTTGTTTTTTTAAATTGTTCTTTCTGTTATACTGAATTCATCTAGCTTTTTTTTTTTTAATAACAAATATTGCGATTACTCTTGCACTACTTTTATTACACCACCTTATACCTACATACCTAAACCACCTTATATCTCAACTAGGGATCGAACTCCGCATGTCTCCTTCACAACTCTAGCTCCCTTCCCCTACACCATCTTATGACTCCCGAAACCGTCTAGCCTATGGCTCGAGGAAAAATCCTAGTAGTTCTGGATGCTTATATAGAGTAATAAACCACCACCCATCTGTAAATCTCACCGTTTCATCAATAGAGTTATGTTCCATATGAACTAAAAATAAATAAGTTATGTTCCATATAAACACACACTCTCTCTCCCCTTCCTTCTGATTTCGCAACTTCCACCGAAATCTGTTCTTTCCGCCAATCAAACTTTGAAGTTTGGAGGTGTTATCCGTCACACAATTAGCACATCCTAAGTTCGTCTGCAATGCCAACAATTTAAGTGCAAACACTAGAATGTTTATCTGCAAATCTGCATTCCACTTTAAAATCCGTTGAACCTGCAAAATTCCACATAACTTGATCTAATATGTTAAACTCGATAAATAAGTTTTTTTTTTTTTTTTTTTTTTTTTTTTTTTTTTTTTTTGAAACTGAAGATTGCATTTAAATTGATAAAGGGTTCGTTACAGACCGAATATAAGTAGCAGAATTATCTGAGCTAATAATATTACATAACCAAGTTGGGGGTAAATCCCACACAAAAGTATTTGAATGATTTTCAAAAGGCAAATCATGTCCGAAAGTTCTTTTCCTTGCTTCGTTGGCTAGCTTATCAGCTGCTCCGTTGCATTCCCTATACAAAAAGTCCACCTTGAAACTTTCCAGCCGTTCCATTGTTCTAATAGCGTCCTGCAAGAGTACGTTTTGTAGAACCCCTGCTGCTTTCCATAAATAAGTTGATACTCGTACTATATATATGCAGCTTTACTAATAACTTTAAAGGGCATAATTACCCAATTTTAATATTACAATCCCAAACCCATTAATTTCATATTCATATTTGTTTTTTAAAGAGAAACATCAAATTCACTATGGTAACAAATTACTTGCATATTCACACATCTAACAAGCCTGCAAATTGTTAATCCTATTCTTCCCCAGTCACAATAAGAAGATTCCCCTGGTTCTGATAATTATTATATATACAGGCGCCTCTGTTTGAAGTTTGAACTGAAGCATGAAGTTTACACAATTTTACTGGCCTCAAGCAATTGATTGCAAATGGATATGCATCTGGAAACCCTTTTCTATTTTAGTAAGTAGTAGTTATCACTTATCACAGACAGAGTTGACATAATAGTACTACTTACTCTCATCCTGCAAATTACACAGCTATACTTGTTGTTCCATCGATCATCGATCGGTGATGAACTAACTTCATTCATGCCATTAAAGTCAAGATTGTTTGCGTCATGTCCCTGCCACATAGCTTACTATGTGGCAAAACTCATACCACTTGGCATTACAATGTGAAGTTGTTAACTCTCTCTACCGCTTCAAAAAAAGAAAAAAGAAAAAAAACTAATCTCAAATCCCATTTATTTATAGCATACATGCATCTACACAACACTCAATCAAATCTCACTACTACTACTACTACATCTCTCACTCCTTTCAATATCAAGAAAGGAACAAGAGAATTAATAATATACAGAAAAAAAAAAATGCCTTGTTCACTTTGCTTCTTCTTAATAACACTTTTCCTCTTCATCTCAATCTTGCAATATTCAGCAGCAGCAACACCAGATGATCCAAGTAACACCAACAACAACTACGGAGATGGTGGAGCAGTGAACGGTACCATCTGTCAGTACCCTGATTGCCGCCCTCCTCACCAGCAACCACCACCATCTGGCTACCAACCATACATTGCCCCACCACCGCCTGCACAAGTGAACTGCCCTCCACCTGCTCCAGTGCAGTGCTGCAATGGGGGTGTGGGCCAAGGTGGAGGAGGATATTCATACGGCGGGCAGGGGCAGGGGCAGGGACAGGGCCAGGGGCAAGGACAAGGGCAAGGGCAGGGGCAGCCACCACCGTTCTATACTCCTTATAATGACAATGGGGCAGCGGGTTCATCAGCTTCGATTTTGGGGTTTCCTGCAGTCTTGTTGTTCTCTTCTCTTGTGCTCTACCAATTTATTATGTGATCATCTATCTTCATATATCATCAACTTGGAGTTTAAAAGAATATATATGTTATATTCATGCAATATTTATTATCTACTAGTACTTCGTAGTTAATCCATTAATTAATTAATGTCTCTCTTTTTGTATTCATCATCATGATATATATTATAATATGCATGTATGTACGGCCACTTAAACAGAATTTGAAGTACCCGTTTCAAAAAAAAAAAAAAAAAAAAAAAACAGAATTTGAAGTACTATATATCAATATATATGTACTTATATTCTAGATTCATCAGTCAAAATATATAATGTATCCACTTTGTTATTCGAAGTAGAGTTCATTTATGATAATACTGTTTTGTAAGTCCGAAAATTCTTCCATCAACTTGGGACTTGTTCAAAATGAGCTGAACTCTTAACTTGCAAGAATATCCCCCCCCCCCCCCCCCGGGTAATTCTGTGTTACTACTTCGTATTCTTGTTATAGACCAAGTAAGTACAGATCAACAAGTAATTATTATGTGTTCCTCCCTGGTACCAGAGACGAAATCCTGTTAATTCAACAACAAATAAACACAAAAAAACCTGCTACCTGCCCCCCAATGCTATGACTATGACCCAAGTATACTCCAACTAATAGTAGTCTAATGGAGCAGTGACCATATATACAAGGAAAAATTAGAGAACTAACATAATTAAATTAAATGATTATACTCCATACTTCCTCAGAGCTTTTAGGAAAGTTGGATACATATACTCTATATAATAGAATCAGTGTGTCGGGCACCCACCTTCATTAGGGTCAGACGTTGCGACTTGGTACTTGCTAGTCCACAATAACGGATCCGTGATTTGAAGAACGTAATAAATAACACTACTAAATTAGGCATGTATACAAGGCTGCTTGGACTTATTCTGTTTGTTGTACCCTCATCTGATTGCCTTGTATGCAATGTTTTTACCAATTTGAAACAACAGAACACTAAAAGTAGTGTAGTGTGCAACATATATATGTTCAAGCATTTTGTGCGTTTACATGGTGCGGATCCAAAGGCAGAAGAAGCGTTGTGTTAGTTGAGGCAAAAGGTTTATGCTTCAGAGAGACGATAACTGTCCTGAAGACGTGAAGTGGTATATGAACATGAAGGATCTCTATTCGGCAGATCCAATTAATGGATTTTCCCTGAGGTGTGCATCCGTGCTTGTTTGCTAAATTTTGTGCAAATGATGAACATAGCATCCAAGGCCCACCAGACAGCTCGAACAGTTGTAGTGTATAGTAAAACGACGACCAAACAGTTTTCAAGGGATTTGAAAAAAATGTTCCAATTTTCCCCCCTCTTCCATGCTAGTAGTAGCATTTAGCAATCAATTTTCTTGTTTTCACTATAACTGTCAACTTTGTGGGAAATAAAGTTATCTATCAACCTTATCCACTAGAGAAGGATAAGCTTATTCTCACACATACAGATAGATGATCATTTGTCATCTCCCAAACAGCAATTTTTTTCTACTGACAAGCAAAAACATTAATATTTCAAATATAAACCAAAATAGCATTCAGTACATAACAAAACACAAGCCAGAGTAATTTACACACAAATTGATTCTTGTTCCTTCCTTCAAATTTGCATAAGGAATTTATAATCACTCTAAGCAAAGTAATACACAACTTCGACAATAAATCATTGTTTGCTGCTCCAATCAGTCAATTTGCCCTTCTGCATGACACTGTTCTCAGTCAAGTAGTCGACAAACTCGTCAATAAGATATGGCCAAGCCCCATCAGGGTCATAGTTTGATAGTGCAGGATCCACTGTCTGCAAGATGAGTAAGAGTGCATCAGAAAACCAGTAGCTTGAGGCAACTCATTAATACAGAAACACACAAGTTCCACATTTTGTATTACACCATCATCTGGTAAAACTGGGATTTATATTCACAAAATGTGATCCAATAACTTACCCTAGCAAATTCCAGAAGCTGGGCCCATGTATCACGAGATATGGCTTTGTTATGCCGAGCCTGAATCATCAACCAAAGAAGACAACACCAATAAGACAAATATCCAGGAAATGCACGAACAAGTTATTTATGCAAGTGTAGTTATTGAAAGTTGATTTAATTCTTATACAAGTAGTTAGTACAACTCTAAAGCTACGTCAAACAAGCAAGCAAGTATACCCCCTACAACAAAGTAAACGTTTAGTTTCTTTTCTTTTCTTTCTTCTGTTTGTTTATTTGTATGTGTGTGTCTTGCCATCATACATAGAATTCTTTAAACACTGTAATCTTGTACAATCAACAAATTTGCGGTACATAAGACATAAAGCATCAATATATCATTTGGAGAATGACCTTTTTTTTTTAAATTAGCCAAGTGCTTAAACACTTTAATGTTGTACAATTAACTAATTTGCAGTAGATAAGACATAAAGCATCAATATATCATTTGGAGAATAACCTTTTTTCTTTTTTTTTTTAAATTAACTAAGTCATAACCAAAATGTATCTAGATATAAATGGTTCCTACCTGCAAAAACTGGCACCAATGATCAACCAATGGCCATTGCTTTTCAGCAAATAGTAATTGCCACATTCCAATTGCAGTATCTAATGCCAATGATTTCTGTCCCTGAAAGCAGACGAAAACCAGTCATCAGATTATTCCAAAACAAAGTTACCAAGAACCTTGAAAATGAAAGTAGTATTGTTATGAATGTAAATTCTTGTTGGTTTAGGTTGGGACAGGATGTAGCAGGTGAGGATCTAGTTGTTAAAGATCAAATGAGGAAATACACTATTTATAGAAGAAAAAGATTACTGATGCCCCAAGAAATGGGAGTGATAAGCCTATGGCTACTGGATATTATGGCCTTAATCTTAAAGAACAAGGTATATAGTTTACACACGAACTTACTGAAAGTAAATGAACTGACTGCAAGGTTTCAAAATGAAATACACTTCTTTATAGATAGTGATGATACATCTTTATAGACAGTGATGATATACTAGCAGGGTCATAAAAGAAAACAATTGGCAACCATAACCAAGACTCACCGTGGATGGAAAGAAATACTAGAATGTAAACTTTTTTAAAAAGTGCCCTAATCAAAATTCCTATGCAAAGTGCACTAACGAAATTGAATCGAACACTATCATTACATTCCATTGCCTTATAAGGAATGTTTGCTTTTAATTTCTACAGTTCATTCCTGCAGATACCCAATTATAACTCTAATAAAAGAATATAACCCTTTATAGGACACTAATAACATATTATAAACCAACATATCAATTTCGACAGGAGGGAAACATCAAATCATAATACAAAAGCATTGTTACCTTCTCTTTGGCCCAGCCAAATGCAAAGTTATAAATCTCACGGAACTTTTCTGGTAAGAATAAAAATCACAATTTTAGCAACATGAAAGCAACAAAGTGAGGTAAGGTGAGGGAAAAGGAGTATAACTTCTTTGGATATAATATACATTACAGTATAGGCAAAATATAGAACGGCACATGGATGACATTCTCAATGGGCCTCTTGAAGCATCAGAGGTCCTTTGAGAATGTAGGGAACCAAGGAAAGATTGGAGAAAAAACCAAAATAGTTGAATGTTGCTTGATATTTTTTTTTCTTCTTGATAGTTACACTCCTACTTCAAAACAATTCTTCTCTCTTAAGCATCTGCAGTTTTTGTTGTAAGGACATTTCCTAGTATTACTTCTGCTATATGTAAATTTTTGGTCAAACTTATCAGCTCGTATTATCAATATAGCCTCACTGAGATTGGTAGATTAGTTTAGCTTTTAGAACACTCTTGATGCGATCAAAGCCTAGAGAAAACCATAGGCACATATGTGCTACAGCATCAGCTGTGTTTCCGGTGGTTAATGTGTTCACAATAGTAGAAAAGCATAAAGAAATAAAACGTATTTTATTTTTGCAATATTAACAATCATTACCACTTTAGTTTATGAACTGTATAAATTCACTCTTTATGTTTGTACTATTCAGGAACTTCACCATTTTGTACGTCAGTCCAGATGTTAGAGGGAAAAGTTCACATGGCCAGTAGGTTTTTAAGGGTCAATTCGGCGAACTTGCCCAAAGACAATCATAACTCATGCTCCTGAGCTAGACACGGTTCAAATTAGGAGAACTCCGGGGCATAAACAAAGTGATTTCGCTGAACTGGGGTGATGGTTATCACAGAAACCTGGTAGACAAAATTAGCTACTAATAGGTAACCTTTTCCCCTGGAAAACTGGACCGGAGTACAAAATTGAAGCTTTAGAATATTATGTATGAAAATTGGCAAATAAATGGAAACATGAGAAGAAAATTTTAGTGACCTGTAGATACAGTAGAAAAATAAAAAAATTCAGATAATGATGAATTTGATGGTTTCAGAATGGATCTTAAAGGCTGGTTGAGAGAATTAGGTTAAAAGTAGACAAGCTGTTATCAACTTTATACGACTCTGGGGGAGGAGTCAGGACATAAAGTAAAAGATTGAGGAATTTGTATATCATCACGTACGATCATCTTTCAGTTCTGAACGCATAAATGGTATTCTTTCTCTGAACTTCTCCAGCGAATCTATCCTGCCATCGAAGTGGTAAATTTGAATCGCATCCAATGATAAAACTTCAAATTGGATATAGTATGTAAAAAGAAAGGTAACCATAGAATCAATTCAGCCACACTTACCCAAGAGATTGCAATCCTCCAACAAACTCCTGCTTTGAGAATTCACACATAGTAGCAGCTTTCATGTGCCATGAAATAACCAACTACGAAGCATACATACAAAAACATGTCAGGCTTACGATAAAAATAGCCCCACTAAATGAACAATAAAAAAGTTTAAAAGCTACGAGAGACATGCTATTTTAAATTTAGCCAAAATCCTAAATTAATCACGCACGGGTGAGATTTGTATCTACACAGAAACAGACCAATGCCCCAGGTAGTAATGCGGAGTGTAGTGTACTAGTAACTTCTCCTATATGTCATGATCCCCTGAGGAACTGGTATGTATAACAGGGATGGTGCATGTACTTACCTAAAGACAACGGGTTTTGCCGCTAGCGTGTGGAAAATAAATATGCAACTACATTTAATTTGATATATAAGTCGAATTCTTAAGCACTAACTTGAAAGACCTAACGTGAAGAAATAGCCAAACATAAACTTTGGGGGGTGGGTGAGTGCACGAGGTGGGGTTGGGGGGGGGGGGGGTGACAGAGTGCAAATGCAGAGAGTTACTTGACTTATATGGACACTCACAGCCTGAGGCATGTGCATGTTGGATACAATTCAACAATGCACGCAATACCATCAGACCAAAAGTATTTCATAAGCAACTAAATAATTTATATATTTGTTGAAAAACTTTAATTACGAAGAGAAGTCTGGCACCCCGTGTAACCGAAATACTATAAGAACTAACAATTCAGAACTTACCGTGACTATATCTTGAGGATCAACCTGCAAAAGAAGAACCAATTTGCATGTTAACCAACTAGTAATACTCGCCGAAAAAGAACTGAATACTCCCTCTATCTCATACTATCTAATATAGACTGAAAATGTTTGAAAAGAGTTAGTACAGTAGTAGAATGGGTTTAATTGATGGACAAGATAGTTTGTGTTGGATCTGATAAAGAAAAATTAAAATGTTATTTAAGAGAAAAGGAAAGAAAAGAAGAGGTGATGATAAAATTGCCAAGAATATGTGACCGTGAAGCATTGAGTTGTAAGTAATGAAAAAGTAAATTGTAAGGAATTGAATGGGACAGAGGGAGTGTATAGATGCATGATCCATAACCGCAAATCATCAACAATACAAGATGATTCTTTTCCTGATGGATACACTTGTAACTTCTTAATTACCTGAAGATCATTGCAGAGAAGAGAGATCCCATCTGCTAAAATCATATCTGCATATTGATCTGCAAACGAATCTATTTAGACTTATATACTTCAAGGTCAATAATATGGATAAAACATGTATGAAGGAGATACTCATGCAAACAAAAACAGGAACTATATTGCTTCAGTCCATAATAAATTATACAACTTATGTCTTTGGGTGCTCCATAAGAAATTACTGTATATATAATTTTATACAGCTATATTCCTTCTACATTCCTTATTCATTCTTCATTTAAACAACACCTCAATTATAATCCCACATACAGCTTTTGATTGTTGTTTCTCTAATTTTACTTGATGTTGGTACCCAGACTCCCTTGTGTAATTTGTTCTAGGACGGAGGTAGAATAGTGCAATGTCTGAAACAAAAATCTAGTTTGCATATTTGAAGCCATCCTTAGAGGAACTCTGTCCTTTCCATGGAACAACCACTGCCAATTCTCATCTCTCCAATCTTAAAAAGTACACAGGAGGTGCCCAAAGGCCCTACTACAGTGGTATAGCTAACTCCTGATGTTGATGGGAATTTATTTAGGTAAGACATAATAGTTGTCGGTGGATAATAGTTACAACTTACAAACGTACAATCTGCATTATCGCAGTACGTTGGGGCAATTACCATCTCTGATGGCATTTTACAACTTATATTTCATCTTATTTTTCTGGTCCAGATGATAAACTTGCAACTTCAACTTACTAATTTACTATGCCTTGAACAAAAAAGACTTCCTGATGTGAAACTGATGAGATTCTCAAAACAAACAAAATGTATAAATAAATGGAGTTGAAACTTCAAAATTGAGAATCTTGCCTTTGTATCTGTTGTAGAGCTCCTCTAAATGCCTCGTATCAGCAAATGACTTAACTTGGGGCTGGTTGTAAAAAAATTCAAATGCTCCCTCAAGTTGCCAGTCACTGGACTTTAGAGCCTGGATAGCAACTTTTTCACTGCATCCAACATAGTGAGGCAAGAAGAATTCACAATAAGTCTTCCTCGATACAAGTTCAGTCAAATTCATATTCAATCAATCAATAACTAAGCTACCAACCTAACTTCAATAATATCAAAACATCAAGAAAATATGGGCATGAGTGGGATTGTTGTGAAAGAACTAGAGGACTAACTCGAAATTTAATCTTAAGCAAAAGACAATCTCAGTAGTTACAGCTAAAAGTAAAACTAACTACCATGGAGGTTACTTACAGTAAAAGATAGTATTAGCAAACTAAAGAATCAAAAGACCCATTTCCAATTCCAGAGAAAAAAAAAAGAGAGTACCTTGCCCCAGTAATTGACATGAGTTGCTGCACCTTATCGCGCTGTCCTCTGCCCAGCTTGTTCTGCCACTCAAGTAATCAAAACAGAAACAAAAACGTGCTATTCAATCTCCTCATCATCATCATCAACATAAGCAAATCGTTTAAAAAAGTCGTGCTTAAAACAACATTTGATTCCCAGATAAACAGCTTAAAATTAATGGAATAAACTTGTAACGCATATTAATCAAAACGATAATCACAACATAAATGAAGGCAGGCAAGTCGTGCTCGAGAAATGAGCAGCATATAGTAGGTGAAAAGTGAAAATTGAAGGCAAAGAGATGGCAGTTACCATGGTGAGAGGTGAGAGAGAAGCTAATTTGTGGAGATAGGATTCAATTGTATCCAACTGAGGAAAGATCGCGATGGAGGAGGAGGAGGAGGAGGAACTAGGGTTTTGCTGCCTAATTGCTCTGGATTTTCTCTCCTCTCTCTCGCTGTCTTTCGTCCACAGTTGTTGTTTCTTTCCCCTTTTTCTATTTTCTATTTTTATCTTTTATTTATTTATTACAAGCATCTCCTCTATTACAACCCCAACTTTTTATAGTTTTAGTTTTAACTTTTAATTAAATGCACATCTCTTAGTATTAGACTATTAGTGATGTTACACAACTACAAGGGATGGCAGTTTGGGCTACCCGGCACCGGGCCCGGTTATAAGAAGTCCATGGGCCGGGTTTGGGCTTATAGCTAGGCCCATGGGCCCGGGCCTAACATATTGACCCGTAGGCCCGGCCCGGTCCGTGATTATATATAGTATTTATATTTTATATATATTAATATGTACATATAACTATATAATTTATAATATTTATAGACTTGTATTATTAAAAGATGTTGTAGTTTATACATTTGTAATACTTTTCTATACTTATAAGATTTCCAAGTGATATACAATCAATTTATATACTATATTATTAGTATATTTATATAATTTATTAATTATTTTAATATTAACTAATTTCAATATGTCAAATAAAGAAGTTCATGATAATTTCAAATGATATAAAGTGATATCAAAATATTGAATCTCAATCAAAAAGATATAAATTAAATAGATTCACCATTCTACTAATACTACACTACATAACTAAAAGAACAACATTTAGATTAATAAATAATTGACAAAAAAAATAAAAATTAAAATCTAAGGCCCGGCCCGGCCCATGACGGCCCCGGGCTTGGGCCTAATGTTTAGGCCCGCATTGGGGCCCTGGGCCGGGCCTGGGCTTGGTGCTAATCTTCACGGGCCCAATCGGACCTCTGAAAGCCCGGCCCGATCCGGCCCATTGCCATCCCTATACACAACTTGGCCTTATTGATGGTTCGACTCACTCGATAAAGGATTTGAGTCTAGCTCGAGCCTAATTTAAAACTTGTTTCACTAATGAACTGATAGCTCGATTAGGCTATGTATAATGTAGATTATTATTAATTTTAGTATTATAAGTTATTTCTTGTGTTTCATTAGTAACTTTTTAAGCTTCAATTATGACCATTGGTCAAAATTGGAGGTTATTCGTTGTTTGTAATTGAAATATGGTTTGGAATTTTTGGAATTGTAATTGGAATTGGTTTAACGTTTCATACCCGTTAAGTTTTATTTTTTATTTTTATTTATTATTATTGTTCATTGTAATTGGAATATGGTTTAACATTTTTGTCTTTTGTGTATAGTATGAAATCTTAAGACGTTTGTTTTAGTACACACTAGTACACTACACGCCATTCCTATATTGTTAATTTCATCTTACAGTATTAAATTGCAAACGTGTCTGATGACACTGGCGCTTAAAAGTCAGAAGCCAAAAATAGAAAATAAAAATAAAAATAAGAGAATCACATTTTTTTCTTTTCTTTTAGTATAAAATAATTGCACTACAACGACTCGTAGTACATAGTTTAGATATTGTAGTAGTCAGTTTATCCACTACTACTAGAACTAGTAGTAGTTTGCCTCTCCGACAGGTAAAGTTGCAATGAAGACAGTTGCAACATGGCCGATTATGATATTCGAACTCAAACCACTCACCACAAGTGGGGTTATATTGTAGTATTAAAAACATCAACTGTGTTAAGTTGAGACACTGCACAAGTGGATGATAACAAACTCAGCACAAACAATTGACCAGATTCTGAGAATAGATGCTACCAGTATTATATAGTTGTAGTAGTAGCATGTTTGTATAGAAATTAAACACTCTCGCAATTTGTTTCTCTCTTTTAAGGTTAAGTCAAAATAGGATGGTGCTCTACCAAATCCACTGCCTGCTGCCATCAAGAACAGAGGGCCTATTGCTTATTCTTTGCACTGTTGTTGCATTAATGGGATTCACTGCTGAAGCTCAAACTACAACCAATTCCACTGCTCTGAATCCCACAACTGATCCTTCTGAAGGTGCGTAGTACTCTGCTGCAACTAAAATTCACCACTAATGTACTGCATTTCATCTTCAAATTAAACATTCGATTCGCAATAGTGCAGGAGAGTTAGTTAATGAATAATGAATGGGAGTGTAATATTGTAGTATTTGGGCCGGCTAATAAGTCCGTAGGCACAGTGTTAAAAATCAAACCACATGTTAAAGATTTATCTTGGGTTGGTAAAGGAGGGTGTCAAGAAATAGCAAAGAACACCCCATGTTGTATGCAAACTGCTCTATTGTATTGTATTGACAAGAACCCCTAAAATTTGCAAAAAAAAAAAAAAAGAAAAAAGAAAAAAAATCCCTTTTACCTATTGTATTGGCAGATGAACCAAGAACAATATGTATGTTAAGACCATAGTAAAATGTAGTAACTTAATAACACCATGCTTTTGATGATATGATATTTCAGCAACAGCTTTGAACGCAATATTTTCAAGATTTGGCATTTCAGCTGATAACAGATGGAATGTTAGCGGAGAGTTGTGCAGTGGAGCTGCAGTTGATGATACTGCAATCGATGAACTTAATCCCGGTATCAAGTGTGATTGCTCTTACGACGCCAACACCACTTGCCACATTACTAATTTGTAAGTATATAATATCATGCAACCTAGTTAGCTGATTTGGGTTAGCCGGATTCAATAGTTTTTTAATCTATTTCAACAATTACAGGAGGATTTTTGCACTACAAGTAGCCGGACCCTTGCCGGAACAGCTATGGAATCTCACTTATCTAATTGATCTGTATGTTTTTCTTCCTTCCCTATTATATTTATGCTAAAATTACATTTATCTTGATTATATACTTTATAAGAGTGAGGCAGTATATACCGTGTATTAATTACTTGTTTTAAGAAAAAGAGTCTGAACTATGGCACCCAGGGCAAATACATATACGTACCGGATAATGATAAAAAGAGATTCCTACATTAAAATCATCCAAACCAGGTTACAATGTACCAAAAGAACGGGAACTTCCATGGTTAGCCCACAGTATTCTATAGGCAAAAACATGTACAGTATACTGTATACATATTAAAATTCTGTGGTTTGTGGCGCCATGCCACTGTTGCTTCCTTACTGTGAAGATAAGCAAGCCAATTCTTATTAAAAGGTACGGTCTTTTTAGTCTGGAGTTTGGTAATCTCCTTCTCTTGGGCTATCAGCTGCTGCTCCTCGCCTGCATCTATGTTATAATGTTAAGACAGACAACACATGCATATCTGAGTGTTACTTATGAAGTTATTCGGGCATCCTAATATTTGTTAATTTTAAGTAAATCTACACATTTAAAGAAGTTTCTGTCTTTTTCTACTTTTTTCTTCTTCTTGGGATTCTGGGCAGAGATAATACTTATGTCTTCTTTCTGTTTTTCCCCAAAAGAAATCTGGGCAGAAATTATCTGACAGGTCCAATTCCTTCTGCCATAAGTAATCTCCGCCGCATGCAATACTTGTAAGATTTTTTTTATCTAATTTATTTGGCATATACCACGCTTATACATTTGAAGAATTCATGCATTAGCTAATGGCTAATGAATGCTAACAGGAGCTTTGGCGTGAATGCGATATCAGGGGAACTTCCACCAGAACTTGGCCTGCTCACCGACTTAAGATCATTGTAAATGTCACTCAAGTTCCCTTTAATAATTCAATAATTACAAAAATAAAATAAAATATCCACATGATAATGATTGTATATGTGAAAATTCCAGCTCTCGTTCCACATGTTATGTAATTGCAGATTACACTTGTTGGCATTTTTTTAATTTCCCTTTAATCATATTCAACAATAATGTGGTTTTTCATTTCAATTTATACTTGTAATTGGCAGCTCCGTTAGTATAAGCAATATGTCCGGAACTTTGCCACCGGAGCTTGGGAACTTAACAAGATTAACGCAACTGTAAGTTTCTACGTACTTCTGCATTCTGCATTTCATGATCAAAGGATTAGTTCTGTACTACACTTTATTCTTAACAAGACTACCAACTTAAACATATGAATTCTTCTAGTCACATGGGAAGAAAAGGATACTAATTTTATTTTCCTTACATTTCTTTTTTTCTTCTTTAATTCCAGATACATCGATAGTAATGGATTTACTGGCCCAATACCTTCAACGTTTGCTAATCTACGAAGTCTGGAGACTGTGTATGAGCAATGAAACATAGTCTATGTATAGCTTGCTTTATTTCTCCTGGACTAATGGCTTGTATGTTAACATCTGACACCATCGATCTCCAAATAATTGTTTTGTCTCAGGTGGGCAACTGACAATGACTTCACTGGCCAAATACCTGAATTCATCGGGAACTGGACAAACCTCAACAGTCTGTAAGACATTATCCAATCTTCTTGTTTACTGTTCTACGGTGCCACATATGTCGCATACTATAGTTATTCAAAGTTTTTCTGTGAGTTCTCTATCTGTATCACATATGGATGATGCTGCAGGAGGCTGCAAGGAAATTCACTGCAAGGTCCAATACCACCATCTTTTTCACGTTTAGTCTTATTGGATTCGTTGTAAGTACTGCTTAATTTCTTCTCTATGTGTAGCGAGAACTCTTCTACCATGATGTATAGATAAAAACTACTGCCTAATGTAACTACTAATTATTAACAGGAGAATTAGTGATCTGGTAAATGGAAGCTCATCGCTGGATTTCCTGAGAAATTTGACTTCCCTATCCAACTTGTAAGGATGTACATCTTACTTTCTCTCTGTGCTTCTGGCTATCACAATGTCTTCGGTTGTCGAGTTCTTATAAAGAAACCAACATTTCATTATTTTCTGACAGAGTTTTGCGGAACAATAATATTTCTGGCGCAATACCTTCATTTTTAAGTAATTTTCAAAGCCTGGCACTCATGTAGGTATCTCTGTTCAGAGTGATTCTTTTAGCAATATGTTACAGTTAGATCACATTCATAAACTCATCCAAAACTAATGGTAATTTATGTATACTTGTGTTTCAGGGATTTGAGCTTCAACAATTTGTCGGGAACAATTCCAGATTTTCTTTTCAATCTTAATTCACTTGCGAACTTGTAATTATCTATTACTTTCCTTCATCTATTGTCCAATTTTGCATACCACCAACACATATGAAAGAGCAAGAAACAAAGCTATTAATTTTTCCTTGTTGATTTTTATTGTTCAGGTTTCTTGGAAATAACATGTTGAGTGGTGCACTACCCGCTCAAAAGAGTCAAAATCTCACAACTATGTATGTCATTTCTCGATTAGCTTATTATTCTCTAAGAACTGGTGCTGTTTAGCTATTCTATGCCACTATACATGATTTTTTTCAGTTAAATCCAGCTCATGTACACATTACAGTTTGTAGCTGTATGTGTATATGAAATTTACTTTGCAGATTTCGCAGATTGCAAGTGAGGCGGCACCTAACATCCCTGCTGTTTTCTTGCAGAGACTTATCATACAATGAATTGTCTGGAAGCTTTCCTTCATGGATCAGACAACAAAACTTGACTATGTACGAATAAGTAATTGCAGATTTATAAGTTTAATTCTTACACAATATCATTCAAGTATAAAGCTTGGTATTTTTTCCTGGGCATTTCTTATTATTAAGTAGTTTAAAATTTATGTGTGCAGTAATTTGGTGGCAAACAACTTCGTGGTGAATAGTTCTGTTAGCAGGTGAACTTAAAACATGATATTCTTGCAAACTGCCTGTCTCGTTAGTTTTAATATTCTCACATCACAATAAATGTCTTCTGTGCAGTATATTGCCATTAGGTTTGGATTGTCTACAGAGGAATTTCCCATGTGGCCGCGGATCCCCTATTTGTAAGTTATCCGTATATGTCTACTTTGAGATCAGAATGTGTTACCTAAATGATATAACTACTCATAAGTTATAACACGCCTAAAGCTACATTTAACACAGAAGATACAGTCATTCTATACATTGACCAAATATTTCGTGGATGTTATACTGATGTGCAGATTCTAGCTTTGCTATTAATTGTGGTGGTCCAGAAGTTTTATCTCGTGATCAGGTGGTACATGAGATGGATAATGAGACCCTTGGTCCAGCAACATATTATATGAGTAGCACGCGTAGATGGGCTGTTAGTAATGTTGGTTTGCCATTTGCTACCAGCAGTCCAAGATACCGGAGCTTTTCTTCAAGTGTATTCACAAGTACTTCAGACTTCGAGTTTTTTCAAACTGCTCGAGCTTCTGCTGGATCATTGAGATACTATGGATTGGGCCTCGAAAATGGTAATTATACTGTGAGACTCCAGTTTGCAGAAACAGATTTCGTAGGCACTAGGACATGGGAAAGTCTAGGAAGACGTGTTTTCAACATATATGTCCAGGTATGTAAGTTTGAAATAACCTTTCTTGTCAGTAGGGTTTTCGTTCATTTATGATTTAGGGAAAGTTGGACAATATTCATCCTAAGATAGTTCACAGTTCACACATACTTGTTCTATCTATTGAGCAGATCACATATTAATTTCATTACTAGTTTGCTCATGCCATTTTCAATAGGAGTTCATTTAATCTGTTTATAGTATATACTCATATATAGTACAATTATCCTCAGTACCTGATATAGACATGTTCCTTATTTATTTGTTTTCAGGGAAATCTAGAGGTGCGAAACTTTGACATACAAAGAGAGGCTGGGGGAACGTTATTAAGAGCCGTCGAAAGGGAATTCACAGCTCAAGTGAGGGATAATTATCTTGAGATACATCTTTTTTGGGCTGGAAAGGGGACTTGTTGTGTACCTCGTTTAGGTACATATGGACCGTTGATTTCAGCTATAAGCGCCACACCAGGTATCTTCTACTTGAACTGTTGAGCAGAACTTAAACTCTAAACTTACTTTTGCTTTCATTCAACCCAAATGAGTATACTCACCATAAATCATTATCAGATTTCGTTCCGACTGTTCTCAACATTCCACCCGGTAGGAATAGGAGTCGTCAGAGTCATACTGGTTTAATTGTAGGAATTGTTGTTGCATTTGGTGCAACAACTTTCATTTGTCTAGCGTCAATATTGTGTTATGTGTGCCAGAAAAACAAAAGGCAGAGAGAATTTGAGGATAAAGGTAAGACAAGTGTATATTGCAGATCAACCTCTAATAAGATTTTTTTTTTTTTAATTTTATCTGACAAAGTATCATCATCTTTCTAAATTTGTTTAGAATTACTCGGAATTGATACACGGCCATACACGTATACTTATGCCGAACTAAAAGCTGCAACAGAGGATTTCAGTCCAACTAACAAGCTTGGAGAGGGAGGATTTGGACAGGTGTACAAGGTAACTTTGGCCTTTTTTCCATGATACTTGTTACTTATCACATGATTCCCCTGCATTAGCTTGTTTTCAAGCTCATTATTTGGTGTTCAAGCCTTATACAGTATAAAATTACCATTCAGAAATGTTGATCAGAGCAAAATAAGTTACTGAAAGGTAGTTCCGCAACGTGCAACGTGGGAAAATATCATGCAATATAAAACATTGAGCATATTTTCTTGCATGTATAGCTACCAAGGAAATAATATGTTGATTAATCCTATAGGATATGTTAGTTATTAATAATAATATATTCACTCTCTCAATATAATTCCAGGGAACGCTAGGAGACGGAAGAGAAATTGCTGTCAAACAATTATCTGAGTCATCACATCATGGAAAGGGCCAATTCATTGCAGAAATTGCTAGTATATCTGCGGTGCAACACAGGAACCTTGTAAAACTGTATGGGTGTTGCATTGATGGTTCTAAGCGTTTACTGGTGTATGAATATCTCGAAAACAGAAGTCTTGATCGTCTCTTATTCGCAACTGGTATATATCTGCAACTTCATTTATACAAGTCTATGTTTCTGTCATTCTGTGAATATATACTAGCACCATCTGTGCAAATAGATATTGAACGGTTGTGTTTTCATCGAACAGGCAATAGTAGATTATTTCTTGATTGGCCTACACGTTATGATATATGCTTGGGAGTGGCTCGTGGTCTTGCATATCTGCATGAGGAATCACAACCGCGTATTGTGCACAGGGATGTGAAGGCAAGCAATATTTTGCTTGATCAAAATTTCACCCCTAAAATTTCAGATTTTGGCCTGGCCAAATTGTTTGATGACAAGCAAACACATATGAGTACTAAAGTTGCTGGCACTAGGTAAGATTTATACTTACAGATTATATTGGATCAGATTTTATTATTATTAATAATAAAAGAGGATGTTAATAAAGTTCTAAGTTGGATTAATGCAGGGGATATCTTGCACCAGAATATGCAATGCTTGGACATCTGACGGAGAAAGCTGATACATTCAGCTTCGGAGTTGTAGCTCTAGAGATAGTAAGCGGGAGGGCTAATCATGACTTAAGCTGGGATGAGACATATCTTCTTGAAAGGGTATCAGTTCTTATTGCAGGTCTTTGTCCATTGTTTTTATTCTTGAAACTGTGAAAATTTCTTAAACATAGAATCATTCAGGCATGGAACCTTCACGAGAAAAAGAATCAAATCGAGCTGGTAGATCCAACTTTACAAGAATTTGATGAGGCTGTAGTAACAAAGGTCATCGGCATAGGCATGTTATGCATACAAGCATCCCCAGCCTCTCGCCCTTCAATGTCTCGTGTTGTAGGTATGCTAACTGGAGATGTTGAGGTCCCCCCTGCTACTTCAAAACCCAGCTACATAACAGATTGGAATTTTGCTGATTCAACAACTTTCACGAGTGAGATTTATAATCCAACTTCAAGTGCCGATGCTAGTCAAACAAATGTGGAACTAACTTTTCCCAGATAAATGTTGTTAACTCTATACTTTTATGTAATAATGTGTCTTTTCGCTAACTACAATTAAGTTCTCAAGATGGTATAGGTTGGTAGGTCAATGCATACTCAATATCTGTGTTTGTGTGTGTGAGGCTTGATTGGTAAGAAGAGTGCTGGAAGGGATCTTCAAGAGCATTCTAGTCCTGTAGAGTTTCTTGAGTTCTTATATTATAGAGCTCGGATGTGTGTTTTCTTATCTGTAAATAACTTTTTGATGTACGTACTTTGCTATACGTCTGTTGGGGCTTTCTGGATGTACCAATGATGGATGCATGCCAGTTTCACATGTCTTGGCGGGACGCCATTAATCCTGTATGGTCCTGTATTACGAGACGACACATTCCTTACTCTGAGGATGGGGTAGATTTTTTCTGGTTAGCTACTATTGCTGGCTCTCTAGATTGTTTGAGAAGTCGATATGAATATGGCTGAAATAGATTTGTCCATCTTCGGATGTGGAATTTGTAAATATCATAGTTGTAAATAGGATTTGATTCTAGTTGAATAGAAACATATTTGTAACTCATCAGAAGTTGTAATAAGTAGGTTCATTTCTTCATCGTTATTGAACTCATGTTCTCAAGTGTTATGCCCTGAGTATGGTTTAGCAAGTGTTAGGTTTCAAAACATACACTGACATCCAGATTTTCAAGTCAAAGACCCAAGTTTTATGTATAAGCATCCAAGTGTATACCAGCAGATATAACTGGAAACAATTTTTAGAAGAAAAAAAAATACCAATGTTTTAAGTCATTATCATAGGGGAACACTATGAATTTATCTGATTCTCAGATGAGATTATCCAAGTTACCTTTCTATGAATAAGATCGTAGGGGCGACATCTGATGACCTGAAGAAGTTACCAGTATCTTTAGAACCGGCCCTTATGCCTGAGTCGATCCAAGGTCCGGAAACTTTATATGGTTTCTAAGAGTACCCAAGCTCTCATTGATTTCATGATCCCTGACAGGAAAACGCATAGGTAAAAGACTTAAATACTATCATAAGGATTAAGGAAAACAACATCAAGAGTCGTAGAAATTTACAGCACTCACAAGCAGTATATCAGTGCACGATTAGGCAGAATCTCCCAAGCTCTTGGGATGGTAGCGTTCACTTCATTGCCAACCTCCGCAAAAGCAATCTCCCTGCCAATGTACACAATACGTTAGAAGTCCAGCTATGAAAGTCATTGAATGCTCATCTCAAATGAACTCAGTGAAAGAAGATAGAGAACCTTGGCAAACATTTTCTGTGGTATACACGTGGACAACGGCGACAAATGGCAAATTGCAAGTTGTAATCAGAACTCACTTCCAGTTCCTTACAGACATGACACTTGTGGACAGGGCAAGCAAACTGTTCTCCAGCAGCAATCTTCTCGCGCTGTGCTTCTGCTGCCGCATTATCCTCAGGATGGAGAAGCTTAGCCACACAGTCAGCATGGAAAAAGTGGCCACATGCTCCATTTTTGCACCGGAACACCTTAAATAATCAGTCAACAAAGATAAGATCGCCCGGTAAATGGAAAACTACAAGTGCCCTTTTTGTCAGTGTATAGAGGTGTATATCTCCAAAAAAATATTCATTGAAAATGAGTTACGGAAGAATGATGGTCCAGCATCAAGAAAGTATCCTTACCTCAGCACCAGATGACTCATCAGAAGATCCTAGTTCACCACAAGAAAAGCATTGGTGTTTTTTATGCTCACAATTCTTGCAATAAAAAACATACTTGCCTATTGCCTGGAAATAAGATAAAGGAAACAATGCTGAAGTATAAGTTATTGCTATTAATATGCTTTATAAGATTAACTCAACAACTGAAGGTGAAGCAGATAGGAAGTATATATATACCTCTACTTCTTCCTCAGTCAGTCCCAGGGAATAGCAGAGCGAATCTTCACCATCTTCTTTGGTTGCATGAAATGACCTCTTGCACTTTCCCTCACAACTAATTAATTAAAAGAGACAGATCATTATCGATTCGAACCAATTGTGTGGTTGCAAGGTTTCAAAAAGTTCAAACCGAACAGTACATGCTTTCTTCTATTCTGCTTATGTGAATCAAAACTTTATAAAAATAGCAAGAATAAGCATATACTAACACATAAACACAAACAAAGCCGAAATAATTTCCTATCGAAAGATAAGTACCATCACCTAATATGTACTCATCCGTCCCAGAGCATTTGCACCATTTGATTTTGGACACAAAAAATAAGAAGAATAGTTAAATATTGAGTTATATTGATATTAGATGTTGCTTTTACTTTACTGGTGATTTGTGTCCAATCAAATTTGTTGATGAAATATAAAATTATTATTAATATGTCCAAATATGGCAAAGAAATGAAATTGTGCAACTCTAACGGGACGCCCAAAATGACAAAATGGTGCAACTGTTCTGGGACGGGGGGAGTATGTGCATACCAGGCACATTTAGAAAAAAAGTTAAAAAGTAAAATTAAAACGTACACAAAAATGTGACCTCCATCGTCACATATGGCACAGACGGGTCAAAGTCAAAGCAGTCATTCTCAACAGCTTCTTCCGTCGCCATGGCATAATCAGCTATGTCCTGGAAGAAATTCATATTCCTTATCAAGTCTCGCCTATTTAATTAGCAAGAGCCATATTTTGTTGGTGATTTTAGTGTCATCAATTCATTTTAGTA
This sequence comes from Plantago ovata, assembly GCA_028274465.1. Taxonomy (NCBI): domain Eukaryota; kingdom Viridiplantae; phylum Streptophyta; class Magnoliopsida; order Lamiales; family Plantaginaceae; genus Plantago; species Plantago ovata. Next base: position 37,054,328 of record CM051455.1, on the reverse strand, counting down.
GTAATGTAATTTGCTAGAGACTGATGCGATCTCTCGTTAAGGCTCGGAACAAGTTCGAGTAGTATGGAGTGCACGCTTGTTGAGCTAACGAGTTATTGGCCACGAATACGAAGCAGGGGTCAAGCCCCTCGCGGGGTTGCAAGGGGCGGAGCCCCTGTACGGGGTTGCAAGGGGCAGAGCCCCTGGCTGGGGTCCAAGGGGCATAGCCCCTGAGCGGGCGGGGTGCGGGGAAGCGCCCGACCTTTTTGGACATATGCACCCCTTCCTGAACAAACAGGTTTGTTCGGATATATGCACCCCTTCATGAACAAACAAGTTTGTTCTGAACAGATGCGCCCCTTCTTCGTTTTGTACTTCTATATATTGCAGGAATCAGTCTCCTGAACAGATACAACGAAAACTATTACATCCTCTCTACTTTCTGATCGAAATTCATATTGCCTGAATTAGATTGCCTTCTTGGTTATCCCGGCAAGGAATTCGTGGAACCCAGGCAACGAGTTAGGGTCGAATTATCTTGTTTGGAAATTGACTACACGATCTATTGAAGTTTTCCAAGATTATCACAACCCTCATATATTATTAACATATTTATGCAGCACATATATGATATATCATGGCATCATATCATATATACCTTGTAAATTCCCAGAGCTGATGGATCACAAGTGCATGACATTGTACCTAGTACCTACGAAGTTGTCCATATATACATCAGTGCAATTATATATTTTTTCCCAGAATTTTTGTTATATGTATTATGTAGGATAAGTAACACTGTAACTCAATTCATCAAACAGGAACTGGACAAGAATAATAATAGGTAAATAGTTCGTAACGACGAAAACCAAATTAAATTAATTACCGCCCAAATTAAGGAAACATGCAGCCGGCTAACGAATTAAAAAATGGTTCAACGGTACCAATAAAATAAGAATGTACAGAACTGTACCAGGATAGCAAGCGGCGAGATAGATAAACTTTTGGGCGGCGATTCGATCGGAGTATCAAGTATGTATATAGGCGGTAGTTTTACTAGGTTCTTCGCAAAGTATCATAAGAGACTGTCTCTATTTAAGTTAAAAGAGACTGTACCATTATGCAATTTACCATCACCATATACTGGAATAAATCTAAAACCCGTTATTTCAACTCTTTTCATATTCACGCACGTACAGACACCAACAATGCCCACCGACCTCCGCCGCGATCCACCACCATGGAAGGTACAGGTTTCCCTCCTCATCCTCCTCCTCTCCCTTCTTATTCGGTTTTTTTCCAACCCTACCTCCGCCTCTTCGAATCTGCTCCACCACATCAATATCGCCGCAGCCACCACCACCACCCTTCATAATCCTCCTCCACTCCACCACTAATATGTTGTAGTTTCCGGCAATAAAACCCTAGACCAAGTTCTCTTGATTCTCTACCAGTCGATGCATCCAAAATATCCATCTGCTGATTTTTCCTTTATGCACACCACCTGTTCGACTGAATGACTGACTGATCTAAGAATTAATATGTAAGTCCAATTTCATTGAGTTTAAGAAACATGTCTGGTCTAATAGTGACTATGAGAATGAACAATATGATTATGAATTTATGATGATTTCTTCGATCTGTTTTAGATCTAGCATATGTTGGAGAAGTTTGGTTGATGTAAGCAAGGGCTCTGCCAATGTAGATTTATGTATCTAGATTTATGTAGATTTGTGTTTAAATCGAAGTTTGTTGGTGATAGATGTTAGCTTTTGCATGTAGATGTAGATTTATGTTCATCTCATGATTTTTTTTACGTTCAACGATATTCGCCATGTTCTGTACAATTTTGTCCATGTTATAGCCAATATTGTCCATGTTCTGACCGATATGCTCACTGTTTTTAATGCTCTGTTTTTTTAACTGTTTTTATGAAAAATTGACCTCTGCGATATACACTATGTTCTCAGCAATATAACCCATGTTCTCAAAAATATTGTCCATGTTCTAAACAATACTACATTTATTGTTTTCCCATTTGGTTTTCGTGGTGTTGTTTTCCTTGTTTTTTTGTCGTTTCGATGTTTCTATATTGGACGCAGCTTTACATAATCTCCCAATTATTACCCATGTTTCTAATCATATGTCTCATGTTTTGAACATTATTACCCATGTTTCTTATATTATGTCATATCATTTTGTTTGATATGTCCCATGTTCTTATCTTGATTTTTAGTCTGTGTTGATATTTGTTCTGATTATGGTCCATATTTTTAATATTATTACTTATGTTCCTTATAATATTGTCTATGTTTGTGTTTTTGTTTTTGTAGATGATGTGCAACAGAAGAAAAAGAGTACTAATGCCGGAAGCAAGCAAAAATCCAATTTGATTCATGTTGATACAAATGATTGTATCTATTTAAAAAAATGGAGTATCATTGTCATTAGAAGTTAGATAGTTATTATTGTAGTCAAAATATTAATATGTCAATGTACTTGGATTTATGTACAAGAATTGTTTTATGTTTGAAATAGTACCCATGTTGTTGAGAATATCTCTCATGTTTATGTAAATATTATTCATATTTCTCATAATATATCCCATGTACTTACAATTTATTGATAATGTTTCATGTTCCAAGTTATTTTAAATATTACCCATGTTTCTGAATACATCGCTCATGTTCATGAGAATACTACCCATGTTTGTCATAATATCTTCCATGAACTTGTTTTTATATATATGTGTCATATCTGTGTTTCTCCAAAAGAACTCATGTTTATAAGAATATCTTCCATGTTTCAGTGAATATCTCCCATGTTCATGGGAATACTACCCATGTTTCTCGTAATTCTTCCATATATAAATTTGTTTTTATATATAACTGTCATATGTGTGTTTCTCCAAAACAACCCATGTTTATGAGAATATCTCTTATGTTTATAAGAATATCTCCCATGTTCATGGGAATACTAGCCATGTTTCTCATAATATCTTTCATGAACTTATTTTTATATATAAGTGCCATGTTATGTGTTTCTTCAAATAGAACCCATGTTTCTGAGAATATCTCCCATGTTCATGGGATTACTACCCCATGTTTCCCATAATATTTTTCATGTTTCTGAGAATATCTCTCATGTTCTCGAATAAAATCATAAATATATAGTAGATTACTTTTTAAAATTGTCAAACAGAGCATACTGGTTAGAACATGGACAATATTGTTGAGAACATAGGTTATATTGTTGAGAACATAGTGCATATCGCATAGGTCAATTTCTCACAAAACCAGGTAGAAAAAAACAGAGCATCCGAAACAGTGAGCATATTGGTAAGAACATGGACAATATTGGCTAGAACATGGGCAATATTGTACAGAACATGGCGAATATCGCTGAACGTAAAAAAATTCATGAGATGAACATAAATCTACATCTAGATGCAAAAGCTAACATCTATCACCAACAAACTTCGATTCAAACACATATCTACATAAATCTAGATGCAAATAACAACAACAACGTGGATTCAACATAAATCTATCACCAACAAACATCAATTCAAACAGCTAAAAAAAACCTTGACCTATGTCAAATCGGTCGATTGATGATGATGAGCAGGCGATGGTGATGATCCCATGTGATTTTGGTTGGGTTGTGGGGTGTTTTAGAAGCTAGTAGTAGTTTTGGGGCTGTTTTGTAATTAATAAGAATTGGTCTCTATGGTCTCTTTTTAAGGGTGGTCTCTCATGAGACTTACTCGGTTCAGAGTCTATATATACTAGTTTTTCTATAGATAGGACTTTGCATCTAAGTCCAGCAGCTAAATCAAAGTATCACATGTGAGTCCAAAATCTAAAACTCGTGTGGACCAAAAATTTGTGCCACTATTCATTGCGTATTGCTAAACAAGGTACTATCATTTTATTTTCTTTCTTCTTTGTCTTCTTATTTTTCCTTTTTTCTTATTAACTTTTACTCTATTTTTTTCAATCTTATATACTCCAGTACCGGAATAATGATTTTGGCACCGGAGGTCCGGTTAACTCCGATCGGAACTGTTACCGTCCATTCCTAAATTGAAGGAATAACATTTTTTACGACTTCCATCTCAGATCTGACACCATAGAGGCATATATGATGTTGACAGCTTTATATATTTTCAAAAATAATTTTTTTATGTAATGTTATCGATTTTTCATAATTTTTGCACCCCATCTTGCGATCCCGTCCGTCTAAACTTCCAAACTAATCCTATGTAAAACGTTGCCCCCAAATTCCAAATGATGAGTGTGCCCTGATTATTGGAATTAATAAGATTAAATTTGATCACATAAAAATAGTAATGTACTTATAAGTAGAATGATGAGAGGAGCTTGCATTAGCATTACATAAACAAGGCGTGAAAATCCGTGATAAAACTCTCAGTTGTTATGAAATCAAAGAAGCCTCAGGCCCTCACGGATTGCCATTGAAATTTGCAAAAGGCACAACCCTACAAACTCTTCAATCCACTTCAACAGTCGTTTCCCTTTCGCCATGCACTCAACACACCACACGTCAATCCCTTTTTCTCAATTATATCAACTTTCATGATCATGCAATTCACGGGCCGTCCTTTCACTCCATCTATAAAATATTCCAATCATCACAACACTTGCTCACAAGCTCAACAAACACAATAGAATCTAGCTAGCTTTAAATTTATGAACCCAATTTGAGCTCTATGGGTTCACCAAAGATCAAGGCAATGTGCCTCATATGCATGTTCTGCATGCTAATAACATTGCCACCAGCTTATACCCAACAAAACTGCTCTCCTTATCCACCCTACGGCCGCCCTTCTCCACCTTCCACGCCCCGGACCCACCCTCCAACCCCGCCACATCACCACCCTAGGCCTCTTCCGCCTAAGAGGGGTCCGCGTCCTCATCCTCCACCGCACCATGGTGGAGTACTGCCACCACCGAGAGTTTTGCCGCCCATAACAAATCCCCCAGTTATTCGGCCCCCGATTATCATGCCGCCACCGGTTGTATCACCGCCCATCACAAAGCCGCCACGCATTCTGCCTCCTATAACAAATCCGCCCGGTATCATTCCACCTATCACTAACCCTCCAGGTATTTAGAAGTGGATCGGTATCATTCCACCTATCTATAATTTTGACTTTTGACCTCTCACATTATACACCATGTACTAGACTAGTTCAATAAATTTTTTAAAAAAATCTTATCAACATTTAAAACCACTTGAAAGTGATCAAATTGTCCCACCCTAAACTTAACATTCATTCGTTTTGATCTTGATTTTTCAATGTCAATCATCACATTCACATATACCATACGCTCTTTAATTTGAAACTCATTATCGTTACTTCAATTCGTTCCTGCAGGCATAATTCCCCCGATTACGAATCCTCCAGGAATAATTCCCCCGATAACAAATCCACCAGGCGTACTACCCCCGGGCATCATTCCGCCCATAATCAATCCACCAGGCATACTACCTCCAATCACCAATCCCCCGACTAGACCTCCTCCATCTTCTTCGTACCCACCCTACACCCCACCTGGGGCCGGGGGTGGAGGCATTCCAGGACCTAACCCGCCATCTCCATTACCAAAATGTCCTATAGACGCACTGAAACTGGGGCTCTGCCTGGACGTTCTAGGAGGACTAGTTCACGTGATAATCGGGGACCCAGTTGAGAACATATGCTGTCCAGTGATCCAAGGCTTGCTGGAGCTTGAAGCGGCTATCTGTTTGTGCACCACTATACGTCTCAGGCTTCTTAACCTCAACATTTTCATTCCCATTGCGCTTCAAGTGCTGGCCACCTGTGGGTTCAATCCACCGCCTGGTTTCGTTTGCCCGCCTCTGCAGTAGATGGTTTGATAACTTGATCGACAGACGATTGGCTTATGTAACAAGCTTAATGTCTAATAATTTGTGCTTTTGATGAAGATGAGTTAGTTTCTGCTCTGTTTTTAGTTTATCTTGGTACAAATGATGATTCAGGGGAGTGATGGATGTTCTGTTTTAACTTTTAGTGTGTTAAAAAATTTTGAATCAACTGTGTTTAATCGTGGTTTTGGTTGTGGCGTTTTCCTTAGTAAAATCACATTAAATAACTAGCATGTGTGACTCAACACTACGCGTGTGTTCCGGTCTTATACATTAAGAAATTTATACTCCTAATTAAACAGAGACAAACCCCTGAGGCATTTGGATTCTCGAATATATTTTTAAGTCACGCAAGACTATTGACAATCCTAAATATACTACTTGGTGATTATTAACAACATCATTTTATATGCAACTTGTGTTTAGTGTATTACATGGTGGCTTAAAATAGTGATGTAGAATAATTCGTTGTGCATCATAGTTCCTCCATATTCTAAACATATCTATTCTATGGGCAACAGATTAGTAAGGGATTGGTACGTGTCAACTCCATATTCGAACTGTTCCAGTATATAATTCACTCAACAATTAACATGAAAACACAATCTTCTCACTTACGAGCTATACACACACACACGCAAGAATTCTATAACAGATAAAGAGCTAGCTAATTTGCTAAATGAAAATGTCTTCATCATTCATTTACGTTGCAACTACGCTCGTACTCCTCATTCATCTTAGCCAACCTTCTTTCACCTTCGGACGTGAAATGCCATCTCCCTCAGCGCTTTTGGCCAGTGAAACATCGACGCTTTTGGCCAATGAAACATCAACACTTTTGGGCAATGGAACATGCAACACGAACTTTGGGTCTTGTGTGGGTGTTTTCAAGGGCTTGATACATTGGGATGGTGGCAATGTGACAGGAGGGGGTGAATGTTGTAGCATTATTGGAGGTTTGATAGATTTTCAATCAGCATGGTGCCTCTGCACAACCTTTAAGGGTGAAGTCTTTGGGATTAAGTATGAAATCCCCGTATCAATCAACATGGTCATGAACTTCTGTAATAAGAAAGTTCCTGATGATTTCACCTGCCCGTGATTAGATTTTTACGTATAATTGATTGATTAGAGAAAACTTGTCTAAGCTGGTTGTGGTTCAGAAGGGAAATAAAACGCAGAGTGAGTAATACAAACAAGTGCAAGTGTAAAATAAAGGCAATAACAACAAGTGTAAGGAAACGCATCATAAGGTAGCAATGGGAATGAAGAAAGAGGAAGGAGATCGAGAGGAAGAAAATGGAAAGCAAGTGTTGGAAAGAGAAGGAATTTACAACGACTAGCTGATTTTGCACACCAAACTCAATAAATCTTGTTCGTTTTTTGTTTTACACCTAACCCCTTTTTTTTTTTTTTTTTTTTTTTTTTTTTTTTTAAATAATGGTGGGTACCTGCGGTTGACCTTTTGGTGCACCAAATTAATTCACGCAATGGCCTGCAAAACATGTGATTGAGCTAATTAAACTACACAAGTGTGACAATCTTTGGACTAAGATAGTATGGTCACAAATAGGACTCCCATGGGATTTCACCATCTATTTTTGTTTATTTTTTTAGTTGTAGAATTGATGACTCCAATTTTGAACTATTAGTATAATAATATTAGTTATAATTTACGTAGGATCTAACTTGAACTTATACTAGACAGAATTAAAGATGTTTGGTCTAGTGTTGTATAAACATTTAGTATAACACCACTGTAGACACTCACCAGAGTTATAACAACTAGAACAACAAATAAGAACTGCGGAAATAAAATAACTCATGAGGGAAGTAAAATCAAGCAATATCCCTGTTGTTTGACGCACAAATGCAAAAATACTACTATGAATTATTCTTACAAAATATGTACAACTTTGAATCTAATTCAACTTGCAAACAAAAGAGAATGTGGAGAAGCACCAACTAATCTAACTTAGTAAATATGAGAACGTAGTCTTACTAATGCAAACTTATTAAAGAATGAGATACATGTACGCACTAATTTGAAATTGAATAGATTTTATTGAGACAACCAAATTTAGCTAGAGTTTAATAATAATTATACATAGTTACATTTTAAAGATAATGTTTTTTTTTTCGAAACATAAAACTTCATTAGATAAGATGCGTTTTTACATGCCTAAAAGAGACTACATCATCCAACTTGATTACATCTACGAGCCACCGGGGACAAACATCCCATATATACAGATTTGTTTGAACAAAAGGCAAACTACTAGCAGATCCAAAAGTTTTGTTTTTTCCTTCGTTAGCGAGCTGATCTGCCACTTGGTTTGTCTCCCTGTAATCAAAAGTGACTTGAACAGTGCCTAGCTTATCCATGTCCTTACTGGCGGCTTGCCTTAGCGCCTCTTGATGGATGTCTGGCGCCTCCTTCCTATTTGAGCAAGAAACAAGGAATTTTGAGTCAATTTTTATAATCACATTTTTTGCATGTATACAAGCACATGCAGTTCCAGTTTTAAAGCATGGAACTCTGCAAAAGCAACTGATGTTCTTCTGAGGAACAGGGATCCTGCAATTACATAATCTCCTAATTCATTTCTTATGACTACTCCAGCTCCTGATGAACCTGTTTGAGGATCATGGGATCCATCAATATTTACACACAAGAAACCTGGTGGTGGAGGTTCCCATTTGCATGGAAGTAGCACTGTTGTTGCTGTTGGGGATTGATTATTATGGAGTTTATCATTTATCTTGAATTATTTGGATCAATCTCATATGCAAAGTGGTGATGTTTAGTTCTTGTTGCTTAAAAATATTTTCATTTCTGATGTTTCAAATCAACCAAGCAAATAAAATTGCCCTTCTTTTTTCATCGCTATTTTTTACCCCAAAATTATGGAAAATCGGGCTGGTAATAACACCCCCGAGACACCAATATCGAAGTTACAAGACATGGAGATGGAACATAAAGTACATAAAAGAAGGTCATGGTTTCGTGCCTTCACATATCTCTATTTTCGATATGTGAAGACCACAGATTTATGTCCTCCAATATTGGCATGAAGACCATTGAAGGACATACCCCCTGTTACATACTTCAACAAGTTTTGAATAACAGAATAAACAGGCTCACATTGACCTCCTAAAGACATATCACAGTCCGACAGAAGGGTCCTGAAGAAAAGGAAATGTGCACTCGACAGTGGCACTAAACATAAATATATATTCTGAAAGAAACAAGAAACTACCTCTAGACGGACTTGGGCCAAGCCTATTAATGTTAATATTTGGCCTACTACCTCACCGTGGCAGATTCTGAAGTCTACACTTGTCATCATTTTACCGAACCGACTTAGGGAGAACAATGCTTATATAAAGAGCACAAATGATGATTTAATTATCCAACTGATCTAAAAGGTAAAATCACACACATTTAGATCTGTATACATGGATGAAGGTGCACAATCTCCTTTGAGTAAAGTTTCCCCGTCGATTTGACCATACAGGAAACCCTTATAGGCTACTATCCTCCGCCACCAATTTGTGTATCATTTCAGGATTAGAGAAAAGAGTCATGTCAACCTCTTATGTGGTACTATGCATACTACTTCACTAGTATCTCCACCACCACACTTGTCCAGTTTGAAAAACACGAGAGAGCGTAGAGTAGTTTGTGGTTGTCCTTCTCCAGCACGTGTTAGATCTGTTGGGAATTTTCACACTACTTGTTGGAGAATTAATATAAACGACTAGAGTCCGTTCCTCCCCAACAGGTTAACCTTTTGGGAGAGTTGGAATCCTATCATGGTATCAGATCCATCTGGCTCACGTCCACGTACCTGGGTTCGAATCTCCCCGGACACAAACTCCGCCCCATATTAAATTTCCACTCGGATGGCCCCCCAAAGAGATTAAAACGGCCACAAGTACGGGGGAGTGTTGAGGAATTAATATAAATGACTAGATTATGTTCCTCCCCAACAGTTTAAACTTTTGAGAGAGTTGAAATTTTGTCACTACTAATATTAAGTTCACACATAGAAATCACATCCCTATATATACTCACAGAGAGAATGCCCTATTGGTTAATATCCGTGATGGGCGTTCCTTTGTGGATCGACTATGCTCAATTTGCTGGTCCTTTCTAGCTACGAAGATTCCAACTACTAGAGCTATGGTGGTGGCTACACCATACTTTCCTATTCGATTTTGTCGGTCTGCTTTATTTCATCAAGGTTCTATCTTCACATTATCTGGTAAATTAAAAAGCTAACCTTTTCTAGATCGATACCCATCCATATCGAGACGTATCAAAAAATGACCAAATGATCGTAGATTTTTCATTTTTAAATACATGAAGGATTACCTACACAAAAGTCTCACTTTACGTGTTCATCTTTGCAAATCGCCAAATCCTTTATCCATTTACGTAAAGTATGTAAATTCATAGTGAGCGGTTTACATGTGGTATGTATAATGGCATTGCCTCTTAATTTAACATACATACTATATGATATTCATGACTTAAAGCACCAGGATATGAGGATAGAGTTCACTTTAGAAAAATATGATGACGGTGAATGCTATGCTAATGATAGAAATGAAGTAATCCTCTGTTAGTTTTGTTAAAAAAAAAAAAGGCGCCAGATAGTTTAGTTTAATTCAATTACATTTAAATTTATTTAGTTACTTTTAAAAGTATAAATGAATTCAGTTCAATTTTGTTCGGACGAAAACAAAACCTAATAATAATGTTATATTAAAGCCAATCAATATTAAAACATAGCTTCTTCTATAAATTCATAGTTGAGTATTACTCATTGTGTTAGGATTAATAACATTTTTGTCTTCGTAATAAAATGAAAAAAGAAAAGGAAAAAAAAACTATAGGACTTTTGGAATTTTGTTTTCCATATAATAAGCGAACAGATTCTAATATAGGGGAGGGAAGAAGCCAAGCCCCAAAGTAGTTTCATTTTATTTTTCCTTTACAAACTTTTTATAATTATATTCCAGAATCAACCGAAAAAAGGGCAGCCAATAAGAATGTGCAACGTGTAACCCCACCCACGATACCTATATATGTACCCACACTCCACCTTACATAGTTGGTTTTGCTCTCCATCACCCTGTCTGTTGCTCTTCTTTCCCGGTGTTGCTGCCCAACAAAATTCCCAAAATTACACTTTCATTTTGCACTCCATCAATTCAATTCATTTCCTATGGACAGCGAAGAAATCCATCAGGATTTTCTCAGCTCAGAGCCAGACGGCCACCCGTCGTGGAGACTCAACCTTAACGAATTCCGGTTGCCGGAGCGTGACTCCGATCGCAGGAACCAGCCTTTCAGTCTCCGTCGTCTCCTTCCCAATACGAGTATGCCTATACATAATACACTCTTACACTTAGGAAAATTACTTGTGTGTTTCTAGCGTTAATTCACTTTTGTGTATAATCCTGGCATTTTGGATCGATCACAATATTTATTCAGATCAATAAACAATATAAATGCCGTTTTGTTTTTCTTCTGTTAATTTTTTCGTCATATTTTATGGTACTACTATATATACATTCTCCATCGATGATGTTTCTATTCTCCGTTATGTTATCAGTTGATCATCCTAATTAAAGCTACTGTATCTTGGCTGTGCTTAGTAGTACTATTCTTTGGTGAGATTAGTATTTTGATCCTTGAGGAGTTGGAATCACATATTTATGTGTCATGATTCCAATTGAACATATTGAGCTTCGTAATTTCCTTAGGATAGAATGTACAAGTGTGAAGTGTCATAGCTCATAATGCCACTTTGGCTTTTAGAGAAAGTAGCTCACTGCAACATCTTTTTGAGTAGTGGGTTTTGTTATTAGTTTAGTGGCAGTCCCTTGTTATCGTTGAAATTTAATAATCCAACTTAACCTCATACTAACACATTCAACAATGGTTACTGTTTTGTTCTTATGAGAACTTGGTGGTCCTTACTCCTTACTCCAATTCATTTGTAGTTTTCTTGTTTGGGAGTAATTTGTTATTCCTTTATAGTTATTGTTATCTTTTTCTCCATGTGTTTTGTTTCATATGTTCTGTTTTGTCTTTCCCCTGTTTTGTCATTTGCTACTCAGTACTCGCTAACAGCTACTGCTGCAAGCGAGAGCAGCATTGATCTGAACAAAATGATGATACTATTTCAGCAGGATACCTCTGAACCTTACGTGAAAATTTTACAAAATGTTATTGTTAAAATACCTCTTCTGGGCACAAAAATTCTTGTAAACATTTCCCATTTAACATGGTTTTGTTTTGATTTGTAATCACAGATAGCATATTTGTTTGTTAATATTGCTTTTGCATGAAAATTGTGCAAACTTAACCTCGATCTGATTATTGATACTTTCCTTATAATTTGCATGCACTACATATAAAAGGAATTTTTGTCACAATATACCATATGTTCACCATAATCATGTAGTATTTTGTTATCAGAAAGACATGGAAAAGTTGCTGAATATTACGAAAAACAAGAGAGACTTCTAGAAGGGTTCAATGAAATGGAGACTATTCATGAATCTGGTGGTTTGGCAGATGCCCTTACAGAGGTTGGTTCTATTGTATTCCTTTTTCTCTCTGGACTCAAAATTAGCTATTAATCATACTTACATAGGCATTGGGTTTATTGATCATTCATTTATTTGGTTCATATGCATCAATATAACATTTGACACTAATTTTTCACACTATAACTGTCAAATTCTAGTAGTGTGCAACATTAATAACTTAAAGTTGACACATTTTAGTGTTGAAACTTTGAGATTGTTCTCTGAAGCTTCTATATGTAGAGTGCGTAAAGGGTTTTCTGTTTGTTCCCTATCCACTCTTTTTTTTTTCTTGATATATTGTTGCAAATCCAGATCTTCCTGAATTATTTCAGATGTGATTGAATAGATTTTGGAGCTGAAGCAAAATATGCATCTTTATGTTATTCTTTTTAAAAATGCTTCAGGATGAAATGAAACAGCTTGCCAAGAGTGAAACGAGGGCTATTCATATCTCAAACATTGCCAATCTAGTCCTCTTCATAGCAAAAGTATATGCCTCAATAATGAGCAGATCTCTGGCTGTCATTGCATCAACGATGGATTCTTTCTTGGACCTGTTATCAGGTCTGATATTATGGTTTACTTCCAATGCCATGAGAAATCCAAACCAGTACCACTACCCCATTGGAAAGCAAAGGATGCAGCCGGTGGTAAGTCTTTCTACTTGTTTTTTCTGTTTAAAGCCACCACCTAAGTCAGAATTGCAGTATATTTATAGTTTGCCAGAGAGAGGATTTAATGTTTAGCATTTTTCTGAGCTCCTTATTCTCTTTCTTTTGTCATATGAAAAATAGAGGTAAACGTTAAGATATATTGGATTGGATATAAAATGGTTTATGTAGTTATTAAAAAATGAAGATGATATTATCCTGGATCCTGATATCAGATCACTTATTGCATGAAAAGATGTTACCACTGCTCATGTTTGCTTTTCAAATGGTCAAGAATCAATTTAAGACTCAATTCTTTATATATTGTAACTTAATTTTCATTGTGCACAACAGTTCACAGAAGAAATGTTTACTTTAAAACGGTTTGTGTTCTAATAAGAGAACATGTGTTGCAGGGAATCATTGTCTTTGCATCTGTAATGGCTACTCTAGGATTGCAAATTATACTGGAGTCTGGTCGGCAACTGGTTGCCATGGTATACTTATACACTCGTTGCTTTTGTTACCAAATAAACCTGGAGTGGTTTTATCACAATTTAGCATACTCAATACTTCAATTCTGCTGAGAAAAAAACTGATTTCCCTGATGGCAGTCTGGTCCTGAAGTAGACCACGATAAGGAGATGTGGATGATTGGGATCATGGTGTCCGTAACTGTTGTGAAGTTCGTACTTATGGTTTATTGTCGCCGATTCAAGAATGAAATTGTTCGAGCCTACGCACAGGATCATTTCTTTGATGTCATCACAAACTCAATTGGATTAGTGACCGCTGTTTTAGCAATTCGTTTCTACTGGTGGATTGATCCTACTGGTGCCATAATTGTGAGTCCATAACTTACCCTTTTGATGTTTTTACATGACTCCACACCAAACATATCGCACATGTCAAGCTATAAGTTTTATCATGAGTGATTGAATACTATATGTAGTGAGTTGCTTCACTCTGCTGGTGCGTACTGTCAGTCAGGAGTCAGGACTCAAAGTTCTGATCAGTTATACACCTTCCTAAATTCAGCAAGCATGATGCTGGTCTATTTTATTTAGTCACGCATCGATCAAACAGTACCGTTTTCTTTGTCTTACGATAACAAGATTTATTGTGTTGTTCAGATAGCAATCTATACCATTAACACATGGGCAAAGACGGTCATTGAGAATGTTTGGTCACTAATTGGTAGAACAGCTCCACCAGAATTTCTAGCAAAATTAACTTATCTGATCTGGAACCATCACAAAGAGATCCAGCACATCGACACGGTGAGAGCATACACATTTGGTAGTCATTACTTTGTGGAGGTTGACATTGTTTTGCCAGAAGATATGCTATTAAGTCAGGCACATAATATTGGTGAGACTTTACAAGAAAAGCTGGAACAACTTCCTGAGGTAGAACGAGCTTTTGTACATATAGACTTCGAATTCACTCATAGACCAGAACACAATAGCAAAGTATGATCTTGGATACTTTTTTTCTTTTTCCTGTGTAAAACCTGTGTAGATGCATATACCAATGTACTCCACAGATGTAACGTGATGTAAAAACTGAGCTTCAGTATATATATGCAGTATAGTATATATGCAAATATGTAACTCTGCTCAAGGCTCAAAATTATAACTGAGTGTCACTTTTCATATTATCGTAATATTGATGTTATATAATATATTTATAGCTGATTTAGCTTGAAGAAAAAGAGAAAAAAAAAACAAAAAAGGCACACACGCACAAAATACCAAATGCAGTCCTGAAAACAAGAAGGAATTTGATAGTAATAAAATATGTTCAATCCGTAAAGATCCGTTTTATGATGAACTGAGGACAATTATCCTAAAGCTCAGAGAGGTGTTCACTCAGCAAGGACCTCCCAACTATTTACTGGAAAAGCCTAGGAGCTTAATTAAATAGGTGGAGGTTTAAAATAAATAAAAAGGTGGAGGAAATTGAACCCAGAAGCCAGAACAAAAACGGGTGGGATTGTGGGAAGAAAAAGGTGGAGGGGTTTGAACCCGACGTGAATCGAACACGCAACCTTCTGATCTGGAGTCAGACGCGCTACCATTGCGCCACGGATCCACCTTAAGATAAATTTGAAGATTTTATTATAAATTCAAGCTGGCACATAGATTTTTCGAATCAGATTCGTAGGATCCAAAAGAATTCGGCAAGTCCTGGTGTTATTATATGCAGCGGATAAGTAAAAGACTTGGTGTATCGCTCAAATTGGATTTATTTATTTTTATTTTTTTTTAATGCTTGGTATAGTACTATAGTTCACATTTTTTTGTTAGTGGTGCAATTCTTATGCAGACCTCTTCTTTATAATTTTTTATTGTTGTTCTTTCAATAAAATTTTGTCCTTTCCATTATAAAAAAATAATAATAAAAGACTTGGTGAAGTTTCACTACGGAGATCTATTTTATTTATTCAAATTGAAAGAAAATGTTGACGATTGTATGTGATTATGAAGATGTGATTGCCACTCACTTTAGTATACCACCTATGACACCATAGTCATACTAGTATGAAATGTATTTGTTCTTAGAGAATTTCATACGAGATTAAACGATGTGTATATACTTATTATATATACCTGTGAAAATCAAGGCTCAACCACAACGAACTTAAATACTTTGAAATCATGCGAACCAATAAATACGTTGTAATTTAGAATATTTTGAATGAGGTTATCTATATATCAACAAAACGCTAAGGCTTCAACACATACTAGTTAGGAGTACAAATCATGTTCAATTACTCTACTTACCGTCTATACAGTGGATTTAGCCACTCATCTTTGGAGAAACATTCACCCCAAGACACATGAAAAGAAGGATAAAACATCAATTGCACAAACTAGTATACCTCAATTGCGCCTCATCAAAATCCTTCAAAAATGATGGAACAAATGGAATAAAAAGATAAATTCCTAATCTACATTCAGTCCTAGAGTGTTTAGAGGAATGGCTTCTTTATTGAGGGCCAAAACTCCCTAAGTCTACTCGAAAATACAAGGCAAAAGTACATATATACGAAAAAATCCGCCTAAGAGTCACGCCATATGGGTCATTTAGCCTGATATGCGAGCCGTTATCTCCAACAAAAGATGTTTTGCTGGAGATCCTGCAATTTGTGTTGTGGCAGGTTATCTTGGCCGCTGCGGAGTCTCATGGGACACGCCAAATCTTCTAAAATTTGCTTTCTTCATCCCAGGTTTCCACAACCTACTTCCACGCTATGAACCAGACTCAAAACGTTGTAAATGCGCCTCAAATCATGTCCTCAACCTCAAAGCATCAACAATCATCCACGAGTCATCACAAACCATCATGGAAAAACACCCAAGAAAACATATATGTTTGCCATTTTCCAACAAAACATTACCGAAATACCAAAATCATTCAAAAACGGTTTAAAAGACTAACAAAAACAATAAAGACCCACAAAAACCATAAGAACCTTACAATTGGGTGATGATGGTAAATGACCACCTAGACAATTGGAGTCTTACTGACCATAACTACATTATATTTTTTGAATGGATATAATTCTTACCCCTTAGACAAATTTTATTACCCCGCATTTGACATCATTTAAAAACGTTTGATAAATAAAGTATATATAAATACACGCCAATCTTACAATTTGCGCTATTTCACTAAATGTAATAAAAAATAATTGTATTTATAACTCAATCATAATTTTGTAATGTTGTCAAATTTATTCTAGATGGTTTAAATTATTAATGCATAAAAGTCTAACAAAAAAAAAAGTTAGTAATAATCTATAAGTATATGAAAAGAAAATATTCAGATGATCTTGTGCCATGTGTCATTATTCTATTGGTTTATTTATTGCATTATGTGTTTAAATGGAGTATTCTGATTGGTTAGAAAAATTAACATCGGTGAGTCAGATTTCTCCAGACAAAGAAACGCAAAAGTCACCGATCTTCCCCAATTTTGTCGATTGTGTCTGTATCGATCGACAGAAGCAAACGCATCAAACAGAAGCAGCTGAAAGTTAATTCTGCCTATGTCAGTCGTCCACAGCTCCATGTCACAACTCACGATCCACAAGACAGAAGCAAACGCATCAAACAGAAGCAGCTGAAAGTTAATTCTGCCTATGTCAGTCGTCCACAGCTCCATGTCACAACTCACGATCCACAAGTTCGACCGAATCGAACTTGAGGGGCTCAACGAAATCGTCTACATACAAATCTGGCTAGCATAAATCCGCTCATGTCCGACGCGATTCTAGGTGGAGAAGGAGTTTGTGGCGCCTTCTCGATGATGAGGTACTAAAAAATGATGATTTTGCAGCACAATGTGGAGGATGATAATATTTGGAGTTGGACTGCTTTTCAATGATAAAAGCCCTAAATGGTTACGAACCATTGTTAGTGATTGATAACATGCTCCTTTTAGTCTAATTTAAAAAGCTGAAGGGAAGGCTAGATGTTGAATAACTCCTGATTCATCTCCCCTACCGTCAGCTGTCAACATGTGTTTAACTACTTTGATTTCTATGTGGCTAGGTTCTTCAACCAAATCACAGTTAATCACTAGTGGATGATGGCAGCAATGAGTTGGAGCTATGCTGATGAAGTTATTATCCATAAGGTCAATAACCCGAATACTCCAGTTTCCCTTTTGTTACTGAAGTAGATTAAACCATGTCCATTCCAGAAATCTCATTGATTACTCATTTATAATGGTTCATCTTCAAGAATAATTCAGCATCTATGACCCTAACCTTGGAGCATAATTCAACATCTATGACCCTAACCTTGGAGCCTAGAGTTTTTGGTAACATGAAAGGCAAGGGCTATATTCATAAAAAATATATTGTCTTTCAGGTTGAGGTTGTACTATTCTAGAATAGCATAAGATGTTCTTATATATTTAAGCTACTCTCAGTCTCCCATGTACTTACTATTTAGAGTTGAAATGGTTTATATTGATGGTGTTAATAAAATTAGAGACTAATGGAGCTCAGTGAAATTTGTTTCATATCTCTCGGCCATTGTCAACATTCAATTGTTTATGTTGTTCTATTTGATTCACGACTGATCTTGATCAATTTGCATGATTGTTGATACAAGCAGAGACTGTTATTTGACAGAGAACATTTTCACAAGTAGAGCAACAATTCGGGTATGAAAATGAGATTTCTACCATCAATTTTATGTAGTTACATTATGTTACTATTTAGATTGTTGGGTATTGTTTTTTCCCTCTAATTCTTATGCATCATCTAAATTTCAGTCATTACTGCTTCGCTTCAGTTGGGGCTTCAACTCACTTTGTTTACTTTTTGCATTGTTGTCTTATTAGTTTACTTTGTTTACTTTTTGCAGTGTTTATCAGTCATTGCATTGTTTTCCATGAGTAGTTTTTACATTTGTTTTAACTTGAACTTGAGATTTAAAAAAAATATTAGGGCTCATTTTCATTGATGCATTTGATGTATAATACGATGTAGTGGTAATTTTAGAGTAGTGGGTGACACAATCACCTAACTGATTGATTTAAAATTTGGATCAGGTGAAAATATGCAAGTAAATTAAATTCTCTGTTAATGTGACTTAGCTTACACCTTTTATGAATGTTTGTTAGTTTATTTATTTACTTTGTGAACATTTCAACAGTACATGCAGAATGTGAGTTTATTCAGTTGAGATTCACACCAGATATGAAGGAGAAGACATAACAGAGACACACTACGTACATCCATTTGTAGCGGAATGTTTGCACCTTAAAAGACGCGCGTGAAAACTGAATCTCCAAGATAGACATAATTAGCACTTAACAGTTGCGCATTACTTTATAGTGTTTGGCTTTACATGTTGCTTAGAAAAAACGTCCATGCATGTATTTTTTTCATTTAATCTAATTTTTGTTTTTAAATGTACTTATAATTTGTGTCTTACTCTTTGTTAATTTAAATAAAAATATCCACTATGAACACATGGTAATGCGTGATACACTTAACATGTCACAAATGAGTAGTATGTTTCTTTGCCACTTATTTTATATCATGATACAAGTGTCCTAATTTTGTTCGATGTGTATATTCCTCAATAATTTAGAACTAACAATATTTGGGGTTTATTTTGCAATGGTTTAAAACGCTAATTGTGTTTACGGATCTATTTCACAATGCTTTAAAGAACTAACAATGTTCAATGGGCCGATTCCACAATATTATGGAGCACTAATCACGCTTGACTGATCTATTTGGTAATAACTCACAGTACAAATTGCATTTAGCAAGTCTATTATGCAATGATTTACAACAATGTGTTCGACGGGTATGTTCACAATGATTTGGAGTGCTAACTACGATCGACGGGTCTATACTGCAATTTGCATTCAACGGGTCTATTTTGTAATAATTTAAAATACTAATTATATTCGACGACTTTATTCAATAGAACCATACTTTATCATTCTCTTATCTAAATGCCAAATGAAAATGCTAACTTCATGGGGCCAAAACAAACCATGGTTCGAGTAGGGTACTAAACGATTATGGGGTGTGTTTAGCTTCGGACCCATAAGATGAACAATTAAAAATCAAGTCTCAATATGTGTGTGGATTGGTCCAAACTGGTCCAGGCTTACGGATGCAAATGGGTTTGGTAATCAGGTGTGAGTCAATAACCAGATTTTACTTTATGTCGCATACCATACGGGTGTACGTATTACATTCATGGCCGTGATAGGTTATGAGACCAGGTAAGATCGAGCTCTCTGGAGATCTCCACTTGACGATGTAAAATAATGACCTTTTTCATAAGAGTAATCCACGACTATTGTAAATTTACTGAATTACACACAATTTGTTTGTCCTCTTTATTCCTGGGCTATTAAATAATAATATCAAAGGAGAGAGAAAAAAAAAGCGCTAGATTTTTGATTTGATAAACGGCGCAAGTAGAAATCAGCCAGGGTCATGACTGTCAATTCAATAGGGATTTAGGGTTAAGCTCTGTGTATATAAATAGCCACAAAATACAATACACTTTCGTATAGATCTATCTTTCTGTCTATCAGAGCCTTCTTCCTTCTGGTTTGTATTTGTGTACAATCTTTCTCTCTGTAGATCGACTATGAGTTCGTTTCTCACTTCCTTTTAATTTCTACTTGTGGTTTATCCTGTGATGCACTGAGAATTGTCCGTACCATCTGTCAAATCTTTCTCGGAAGATTTATGATGAGTATTTCTCTTCTATCTGAGGTCCCAGTCTTCTTTTTAATTGTTTCTGATTTTTTTCCAACAATTTATATCTGAGGTGGGCTATGATGTTTGATTATACCATCAAACTATGAGAGTCAATTAATTTGGCTTGTTGATGCAACTTTAACTATTAATCCCTGAGCCTATTTAATTTTTTTGTTTTATTTTTGGTATTTGCTTTGCGAATTGAGAATAATAAAAAAGGCAACAAATTAGAGTCACTGATACACCGATATATCAATGGTGTATAACAGCGCTGTACGTTGCCGATATGAATTTTGGGTCTTGAGATTCTGGCAATGGCTTCTTTTCATGGAGCTGATGCATTCAGATGGGCCTATATCTTTTCAAATCATCTCTATTTCCTTTTAAAGAAACCTCTTGTTATTTATTTCGTTTTTCTTTTTGCGGACAGTTTTTGTTTTTGTATAAACATTTCAGTCTGGATCCTGGATGGAATATAAAGATAGCGTCTGATCGGTAGAAAAAGGACTAAATCCCAAATGCGCTCTGATCAACAGCGGAACACATGATACTGGATTTGTAGAAATATTAGTTTTCACCAGACAAATCTGAATCTTTAACACATAAAATCGATTAACATAGGCGATTTGGGGTTACCCAAGTAAAAATAGATGTGACTTGTTGACGATTTGACTAATTGATCGAACCACCTTTGATTATTTGGTTGGTTGGAACTGTGGCAAAATTGGTCAGATCGAAAGTTCCATATGCTACTGGAAATTCATGGGAGGGGGAGAATGAAATTTTAACTGTATTGACCGCATAAATTGAATTGAAACATCCATTTTATCCTCCTTCAATATATTAATTAATTTTCCTATGGGAAAAATTACCTATAAATATGGTCCCCTTACTAGACATTCCAAGTGATTTGGTCATTGAGGCGTGTAAAGTTGTTTCAGTATTTATACGTATGGAGTGTTATTTGGCATTTGAATTGGAAAGAAATTAGTAAAAGAAAGAAATAAAAATCAATGAAAATAATTACAAATAATAATTAAAAAGATAATCAAATTTTCTTCCAATTTTGTCCATGTCCGGATTCCAAGGACAGAGTTGAGCTCAAGCTCCTATCTGAAACTCTTTTAAAATCTTCCATGGCGGAGCTGAGCCTTTAAAAATTGGCGGAGCTATAATTTATAACAACTCCACCCTGAACATTTTTAAAGAGAGACAATTTTAAAATAAAACTTCAGATTTGAGTTGTTGAGCTTCAACCGGAACTTTTACCCGGCTCCAATCGGGGTTGGACAACTATGATTGGATATCTTTTTAGTTTGAAGAGGAAGAAGCATGGATTTATAAATATTAAAATTTGAATTCACTTTGTCAATGCTTCTCTTCATGAAGATCAGTCTCGAGGTTTTTTTTTGACTTTCTTGGAGCTTAAAGTCTCTATTATGCTTAATATGTATCAAATAGAAATTGTTTTTGGCTATTTATTTAATAACCCATGGAAAAGAACTGCTAAAAAGTATATTTCAATTAAGCCCACATATTAATATTTTATAATTTTTTTATTTGTTTGATTGGTTAGGCCCTCTCCAACAGAGGAACAACTAGGATGTTGAGCCCCTAGTTGCTCCTCCAACAGAAGCTCATTGAGCTCAAGTGTTGAGCTCAAGTTCAACTATTGTTTTTATTAATATTTTTTCATTTACTTGTTTTTTTTTTTTTTCTCTCTTCATTCAATATTGCAAAGTCATGCCTATTGCAATATACTATACTATTTGTACATGTCTTTTTTTTCATATTATTCTATTTTCATATTAAATGAATAAATAAAAATATAAAATACAATTTGTAAAGGTAGATCTCTACAATAACAAATTTATTGTATTATTTTCTATTTAAAAATTTATTGTAGTATTTATTGCATTTCAAAATATTTTATAATTAATATGATGTTTTAAAATGAAACGAATAATGAATTTTGGAAGAAAAAACTAATGAGAAAAAAGGGGATGCAATAAAATAATAATAAAATAAATGAAAAAGAGGGGATCGATGAGGACCAACTGTTGGAGTATGTTAGAATAGATGGAGATTAAGTTAGTGTAATGCTGACGTGGCGCAGTTGAACTCCACTTTTGGGATCAACAGTTGGAGAAGTCCTTAATGGAGTAATAATGTCATACACGTGGTCCACAAAGAAGTCCAAACCATTAGCAATGCTTCAATTTTGGGACTTATTTTATTATTTTATTGTAATAAGATTTAAAAAAAATCGGTTCTATTTTGAGTTTACAATGGTTTGGACCTTTTTGTGGATTTCACATGACACATACACACTAACCACCTAATTTTTTCTTTATTTTTAAATTCAAATTTGACATTTGTTTATTAATATTGGTACTTTTCATGGGTCTACATTTATGTAGCACATTACATAAATGTAACCCCTAAAAAATCCCATTGGGTGGAGTTTTAGGCTTATTTGAGGTTTAGACTTAAGCCCCATATAAGCACTCATTGCTAATGCTTAGTTATCACCGGAGCTTTAGGCTTATTTGGGGTTTAGATTTAAGCCCCATACGACATGGATGTTCCAGTTTGAATTGAAATTAGTTCAATCGAATTGAATTGAATTGAATTGAAATGTCGTACCGAATTAAAATAAAAATGAATTTATGATAAAAAAAAAAAAAAAAAAGCATACCCTGCGCTCTTCATTTGAAAAATAAAATAAAAAATAAAAGATAAACAAATGGAAAATCAATATTGAGAAATCAAAACCAGATTTTTCAACATAAACAACTCTCTCATACTCCACGAAACGGAAAAAGAACCATAACCACACAAGCCAAAAAATATTATGGAAACACTATCCAAACCTCAGAACTACAACAACATCCATGTCTTCATGGTCTCATTTCCAGGACAAGGCCATGTCAACCCACTCCTCCGCCTTGGCAAGAAACTCGCCTCCTTTGGACTTTTCGTCACCATCTGCACCTCCGAATTCATCGGCCAAAGCATCCGCAAGTCCAACAACATCACCTCAGACGACGCCCCTACTCCTGTAGGCCTCGGCTCAATCCGTTTCGAGTTCTTCGATGATGGTTGGGACCTCGACAGCCCCAACCGCGACAACTTTGCAGCTTTCCTAGCTCAACTTGAGCTTGTTGGGCGCGAAAAGCTCCCGTTGATGATAAAGAAGCACGAGGAGTCTGGCAGGCCCGTCACTTGTCTAATAAACAATCCGTTTATTCCGTGGGTTACGGACGTGGCAGACAGTTTGGGGATCCCTAGTGCCATGTTATGGGTACAGTCGTGTGCATGTTTCGCGACGTATTACCATTATTTTCATAAACTAGTCGATTTTCCTAGCCAAAAAAACCCTGAAATCGATGTGAAGCTACCGGCTATGCCAGTGTTAAGGTACGATGAGATTCCTAGCTTTTTACATCCGTCTACGCCTTTTCCATTTCTAAGAGATGCGGTCTTGGGACAGTTCAAGAATTTGCATAAGCCGTTTTGTGTACTAGTGGATACATTTGAAGAATTCGAACACGAAATTATCGACAACATGTCAAAAATTTGCGGTCCTATTAAGGCCATTGGTCCGCTATTCAAGAGTACTAGTGTAAAAAGCTCGAATTCAAAGGAGATTCGAGTTGATATGTTTGCTGTGGAGAATTGTGTGGACTGGTTGGATACGAAACCAGATTCATCAGTTGTGTACATTTCTTTTGGAAGTATTGTTAATTTGAAACAGGAACAGGTGGAGGAGATTGCTTACGGGCTACTGGCGGCAAAAGTCTCGTTTCTGTGGGTCCTAAGGCCTCAGCCTGCGGATAAGATGTTCACCCCACATGTTCTGCCTGCAGCGTTTCTGGAGGAAACTGCGGAAATAGGTAAGATTGTGACTTGGTGTCCTCAGGACGCGGTGCTGGCACACCCATCCATTGCTTGTTTTATGACGCACTGTGGATGGAACTCGACATTGGAAACAATCACGAGTGGGATTCCGGTTCTGGCATTTCCTCAGTGGGGGGACCAGGTCACGAACGGGAAGTTTTTAGTTGATGTTTATAAGGTGGGTGTCAAGATTTGTAGGGGTAGGGTTGAGGGGCGGATTGTGGGACGGGAGGAAGTGGAGAGGTGTGTGAGGGAGGGTACGAGCGGCTTGGAAGTCGCGGAGATGAGAAAGAACGCTTTGAAGTGGAAGAAGGCGGCAGACGAGGCAGCGGCCGAAGGTGGGTCGTCAGATAGGAGAATGCGGGAGTTTGCTGAGGAGATCGTTAGGTTGGGAGATAAAGGCAGTGTCCTCGCTTAGGACTTACTACTATAATTTCTATTGTTTTTATTAATTTGCCAAATAAATTATTGTTGTTTCATTTTCTTATGTCCACATGAAGTTAAGGAGCATGTCAGATAAGGGTTCATGGTACAATACTGGCTAAGAATTAAAATGCAAGCTGTCTAGGCTTATCGTTGTACTTCCTCCGTTTCTTGTAAATGGGAGGGGGTAGTAAATTGGGAGAATATTATTGCGTAGTCTGTACATATGCGTCTGAGTTACTATGTCTGTAACTACTTAGCTGGAGTACTGTTACTTCCACTCTTTACTGGAGTAACACAATAAGTCTATAACATACTTATAATACTAAAGTTACAAAGATAGAACATACTCCAGAATATATACTAGCTTGCAACAACAAACTTTCACTGTCTAGCAGATATAGTTGGAGAGAAACCTTCCTTCTTCCAATGACAATGTTGGATTCAGTTTTACAATATCATACCGGGATCCTGTTCAAAGGCGGTATATTTGCAACTCGGCTGCGATCCTGCTTCCTGTACTTATCATAGGTGACGTTCAACTGATTCGTTTTTGCAGCTTTATGAAAGTTCACAATCATCTCTGCACAACCCCTGCAAAATGTAAAGGAATTAATTATATAACTTCAACAAATATCAACATATCTCAGATAAACAGCGTAGAATGATCCCATAAATACAAACCTGATCTCAGACTCGTTGTATCGTGTATGCTTGGTTAGTAGTGAAGTCCATGCAGGAGCAATTTTCATTGTACACCGTGCGACATAAACAGCAGATGCGCAGAGCATTGAAGGCTTATAGTTTAGGGATTCGTATTCAACTAGGCACAGCTCGATAAGGTAATATGCAAGGTGTTCACACTGGAATCACACACGAAAACAGGTCAAAGATGTGTCTGGTAATGAAGAGATAGGGATGTGATTAATGTATCCACAAACAAAATAAACATGTTCTTGAAGCAATGGAAAAGTTGCTTAAAGCCATTACTAGGTACCTTTATGTCTAATTGAGCAGCCTTGAGAAACCTGAGCATGAAAACGTAAAGTGTAGGCTCATTAAGACGAAACTTCAATGTCTTCAATATTGTCTTCTCCTGCAATTTAAAAAGGGTAAAACAAGTAGGAAATTAAAATACTGTATTGAATAACTGATAACCATGTTGCAGCTAATAAGGATTTGACTTCCTCTAAAATATAAACCAGTTATTATGATATGAACCCACCATTTGAAGCATCTGATGTCTAGTGTATGATTCCAATGAGATGCTTGTTAAGTCAGCCACCTGCAGTCAATCAAAACAGAGCAAAGAAAACTGAGGTTTTGCAAAAATAAACGCATGCCAAAATGCAGATAAATGTGTAGTAAAAATATTTACAGTTGGATGCCAATAATCTTCATATTTTGACGCCAGCAGAAGAGCAGTAAGGCCAACCAGCTGCATTTCGTTCCTTTTTATGCACTGGAGTGAAAGGTACCTATCTAAGAGCGTAACCGTCAGGAAAAGAGTTTCTTCCTTCAAGTTGAATTTAAGATGAACCTGTCATACGAATAATCAGAATCAGTCTACATCACTTGAGAATGACTATGGCAGCGAGAGGTAAATATATACAAACTGATATTACTTACCTCAACAAGCCAGTTGATCAGTATACCACGCATCTGTGGTGTAAGATTTTGCTGAATTTCGAAGTAATTCTTCAGAGGAGGATTATGTGCCTGAAACAGGATATTTAGTTAAAAAAAATCTTACATGATGATGACATGCACGCTGACTCAATTATGTACCACAAAGTTAACCAACCTCCATAAACCAGTAATAGCAATATATGTCCTCGACATAATCACTAACTTCAAGATGATTGCGTTCATCATATATGTTCGGCAGAGTTTTCCCAGGCGTAATGTTACTATTTTCCTTCGGCAACAACAAGATAGGCATTAGCAGAACCAGAGAGGAAAAGCATATTAGATGGAGAATTGCATAATTACTACCTTTGATCCAGATAGAAGTGAATATGTAAACGAGTTCCTACGACTGGACCTTCTCTTTGTAACACTATTTGATGAAGTACTGTCAATATTGCTGGCACTGGTGGAACACACAACCTCCTCTGCAGCAGGTTCCTCTAGTGCAACAATTGGAGGAGCATCTTTTGATGGAAAACCGTTCTGCTTTCTTTTGGTCAAAACTTCAGAAGGTTTGGATATAGAAACCTTCTGCTTTATCTTGTTTATAACAAGAGGGCTGGATCTCATTTTCTTCATTGGAAACACATAGCTCGGTTGTGATTTTTTCGGATGATCAACAGTTGTACTTGTACAATTCACATTGAGCTGGACATTGGATGGATGACAAGAGTTATCACAATCAGTTTTGTTTCACACACATTGACAGAGAAAATGGAGTCTCTAATAAATCTAAAATCCACACACCAATAAATCCCAAGAGAAAACTAAAGTCTACTTGTTTGTATTTAACTTTTTATCATCTGAATGTAGCACCAATACACCCATTCCTAACGAATTCAATGACATATTATGGTTGAAATATAAACAATACTGTATCTCTAATTAGAATCGGAAACCAGATTACTGATGTGAGAAAACGGAATTATTTAGATATGGCCCTGTTCTTTAAAAATTAAAATTAGAAATAAAAAAAAAAAAAAAAAAAAAAGAAGAAGAAAGGAAGAAATAGGAAAAGAAGAAAGTAAGAAAGAAAGAACAGATTATAAGAATGCAAGTACTAATGTACTTATATGGTTATTCCTTCTTCATTCCAGTAGGTACTCTGCCATTATTCCGAAGCAAATACAACAAATTCCCCACAAATAAATCATCACTAAGCACGTTTATTATGCAGCGAGACAAAAGAAAAACATAGTAGAATATTTACTTACCATGAGAGATTTCTTTGAAGAGATTTCAGGTTCCATTTTATTTTTTGCTCTTGAAGCCCTACAATTTGCAAAAAATAATGATCAGCCAAAACAAGCACAAAGCAAATATGCTGGCTAGTCGCATTTATAAAAATGGTATTAAGTGAATATTATGCCTATGTTCAGGCAAATAACTTAAATTAAAATTACTGGTAAAATAACCCAGACAAAAAGAAAAAGTATGAGATCCAAGCAGATATAGTGCAGTGACACAATATCAATATAATGTGAAGAACAAAGATAAAAAGTACCACTTCAATGTCTACTGGATACACCACTTACATTACTGCAAAACCATCACTAACTCGGTTACGCTGAGGTCTGCAGCTCAAATTGATAGCTTTTGGTACATTACTTTTCCTAACACTCGACTTCACTGAGAGGACAAAAAATATATCAAATGTAAATATAAGAATACTTCTTAGAAAAGAGAACAGTTTCGAGATACATGTCTAAACATAAGAGCTTACCAGGAAAGGCATGTTCACCATTAAACTTCTGTGAGCTTTGAGAAATTTCCTGCACATGTGAATGTTATGACTTATGAGCACCATATCATGCAACAGAGTGTGCATATAAGCTTCAAATGTTGAAAAATAATGATTTATAACAGCCTGACCTTAATAATGGAACATGTTTCCACCCGACTGACCTGCTTTAACGCTGGTAATGATTTTCTTCAAGCCACCATAAATAACATAGAGAAATAAAGCAATTAGGCACATAAGAGTCCAAATATTTAGGTCCATTAAGTTAAGAAACCCCCACCCATCGAGTGGAATCGTAACGGACATTATCGAAACAGGAGAAATGGTAAAAAGGATGGAGTTCGATGACGTTTGAACATTGTTAAATTATTCAAACATTTAAAAAAAAGTTCAATATTTTAAGCATACCTACTGTTTGCAGTCAAAGAATTACGGGCTTGAAATTTAGTCCTCGTTTCATGAGATATGAATTTAGTATTTCTCTTGAAAGCTGCAGCCAACCGATGAAGAAGTCAAAAATCAAGCATAAAACACTATGTACTATGAATGTAACTTAATGACAAGAAAAGTTAAGGCTTACGCTTCAATGCAGTTTTTGTTTCTGCAGCTGCTTGAGCAAGGTCCCCTCTGACTCTGACACTCTCCTGCTTTTATAGACAACCAGAACTTAGTCTTGGTTTATTCTTAGATATAGTACAATAAAGAGGAAACAGAATATTGAAAATAAAAATTGAGAAGGTTGTTCATATTATTTCACAAGAAGCTGCTTGTTTTCCAAAAAACAGAACCACCTTGAATTATCGAACAAAATCTGCTCCCCAGAGTTGATAATACAAATATTGTTGAGAACATGTAACACCTAACAAATTTCAGTGGCAGCCTGGTTCCTGGTATACTACTCAAAGCACCAAAACATAAGAAATACACTTTCATGGGAAATCGATGTGGGACAGTAGTTGTAAGATTAGGAGCATCTGATATTTGCATTCACAAATTAATTTTAATCTTCAAAGGTTATGAGCGAAGTCTTTAATCTTTAGTTAAGTGCTGTTTGCCATCTTCTTTTCTTTCCTTTTCTATGAAAAATAAGTTGGCTCGTGTCACCATAGACAAGATTACGCTAAAGAATATGAACAACTCTGACTTATGAATGTATGAAGCCAAATTTGATGAAATCACTTGATCTTTTTTATATTTTATTTTTTCAACAGAAATACAGGTTTTACAATCCAGTCCCAGGACCATATCCTTCATGTTGAGTACGGAACCGATTGCTTCCAAGTTATAACACATACTCTTCCATAATTTGTTCCAGTATACAACAAAGAATCTTCTTCTTATGGCGGGACAATAAATAAGCTGGAGGTAAAGGACAGACTTTGGTATTAAAAAAAAGAAAAGAAAAGGAAAGTGCACTTTCAGGCCCATGATTGGAATTTTCTTAGAACCTTCAGGAAACACACACATACACACAGTCATAAATGGGTTTTAAAACCCAGATAACCCAGTCCAGGACCAAATCTTTAGGATGGAGGATAGGACCGATTGCTTTTGAAAGTTGCAAAGTGCAGTCTTCCATCTCTGCTCCATTATGATTACAATGAACCTTATTCTAAAGATATCATACCAACGTGGAGACAAATAATAGACTTGGGTTTAAAATGAAAAATGCACTTTCAGGCCCACGACTGTCATTCTTGCTCCCGTAAAGAAAGAGAGGAAAGTACACATAAGTGTTAAAATTATCATTTTTCATCTTCTCCATGGTGGAAGGAAGAGTGTCTCGTATTGGCCTTGATGTGGTGTTCAATTGGCAGTGGACTAGGAACTTAAGGGCTAGAGATGCCATTGCGGTGGAGGCCTTAAAAGTTCAAGCAACCACGAGTTTTGGCAATGGTTTGGCGAGAGACAAGTGGTTATGGCAAGGATTGTCTACGGAGGCCTATACTACCAAGGGAGGCTATTTGGAGTTGAATAGAATGGATGAAGATCTATTTATGAAGAAATGGTCAAGTGTGGTTTGGAACAATTTGGTCCCTCTTAAAGTGTGTATTTTTGTGTGGAAGCTTGAACAAAACAAGATTCCCTCTAATGAAAACCTCAAGAGGAGACGAGTCTTTTTCACAAACGATGATTGTAGTTGTAAAAGGTGTGAGGGCATGATCGAAGCTCTTGGCACATTTTTGGCACTTTCACCTTTGCAACCAAGGTATGGAGCGCTATGTTCGATTGGCTCAAGATGGATAACTTGTTGGGATCATCTATGGAGGAGAGCATGGAGTTTCTATCCCGTTGGGGGAGTCCCGGCAAAAGGAAAATTTGGCAAGTGCTTTGGTTCGGGGCCATTTGGTACATTTGGAAAGCGAGAAATGATCTTTATTTCAACAACATAGAATGGAATCCTTGGCAAACTCTTGAGAAAATAAAAGTTGCGGTTTGGACTTGGTTGAGGGGGAAAGGGAAATTAAGAGCCTACAACCACTTGGAGGATTGGTTCTTGGATCCGAGGTTGTGCCTTGCTTCATGACTTGGAGAATCAGTGAAGGGAGGTGTGGTGCTTAGTTTTTTGGTTTTGTTGTTTTTGTCTCAAAAAAAAAAAAAAAAAACATAGTAGTAGGGCAAGAGAGGTGGGTAAAAAAAATCATAATGTGTAGTTCTATTACTTACTCTGAGAGATTTCCTTGGTACCAGTCCTGTTTCCACCTTACTCTGTGTTCCTGTCTCCCTACAATTTGTGGGATAATGATCAGACAAAGCAATCTACTATATTGCGTAGTATAAATTGTTGTATCCACTCTATGGGTACAACATGGTTTATGTACAAGTATGTATATTCTGCAATCTATACAAAGGTTTGAAGCAGTTTGTTCCCAAAATATAAACAGGAGGCATAACAAGCCATGTGATACACCATTCAAATATCCAACAGCACCAGCATTTTCAGACTGTGATAACAAGTATGCTAATTGGTCCTAAAAAGGAATATAAGAAATGATGATTACGGCCTCATAATCCTGGCACGCACATGCTTAAAGACATTAGTTCTGGAAACCAACGACAGTTACTAAACTAGAAGATGTGAAATACCCAAGACTACTTACAGAAAAATACCATTTTAAGCTAAAAGAAATAAATCTGTTGGCCAAGAGCAACTACTTTAATATTTTAGATTATACACAACTTACATGAATGTAAAGCCGTCACTGACTCTGTTACTCTGATGTCTGCTCCTCAAATTGCTAGGAATTGGTATGATACCTTTTCCAACACTAGACTTCACTGAGATATTTAAATAGAAACAAGAGGAAAAACATAAAAGTAAATAAACGAAAGATACTTTATGAATATGAATTATACTCGCAATAGACAAATGTTACCGAATGGAGCATACCTAGGAACCCATGCTTTCCCTTAAATTTCTCAGAATTTTCAGAATCCTGTAACAATGTTGCGTCAGGAGTACCATATCAATTTAACAAAGTGCATATAATCTTCAGAGCTTGAAAAACGGTAAAATACCATCTCAACCTTAGTCATGGCACGTGTCTCCACCTGGCTGGTCTGCTTTAATGTTGGTAAAGATTTCCTTCAAGCCACCATAGACAAATCAAATGGTGAAACAAAGTTTTAAGTCACATCAAAAGAGCAAATATGATGCACATTTGGATACCTTGTCAGATGGAGTGGAATTCTGACAGATGATGCCCTGAACCAAAATAAACGAAGAAAGGTTTGTATAATCAATGCATTGAAGTTTCAAAACAATAAAATTATTCCGACTACATTCAATACTTCAAAAATTAGTGCAATATTTGAAGCATACCTCCCACCTGCGGCTAAAGAATTATGGTTACATTTGGGCTTTTTGTCATCACTGGAGGTGACTTTAGTACTTCTTTTGACAGCTGCCATCCAGTTAAGAAGACAGTTGAGAGTAGAGCATAAATTTATGTATATATCTTAATGACAAAAAAGAAAAAGGTAAAGCTTACAGTTAAGTAAAGTTTTTGTTTCTGATGCAGCTTGAGCAAGGTCCACACTCACTTTCCCCTGATAAAAAGACAAACTGAGCTTGCTTTGTTTCTCAAATAACAGACTAATGAGAGAAATGAATGAGAAGGTTGAATAGTATTGAGTCCATCTGACAAATGAAACCTAACTTGTTCTTATTTCTTTCAATAGCTTAATCCTACAAGTAAGTCTGCTTGTTTACCACAAAAGGACCAGGTAAAGAAGTACTCGTACATGACTATGTTTGTAGAACAGGCAATACCGAAAAAGCATAAAAATACCATGACTTCTAATTGATGCTCCTTGTACATTACTAAAAGAACCCAAGGATACTAAAACTAGCTAGGATATGCTAGGCAACCTCCTTCCCAACAGGCCGTTGAGGATTGAGCCAAATACAACATCCGCTTTTGTGAGTTTTGAACTTAAAGCAAATAGAAAAATATCCCAGCACACTTAAAAAGGCTGCAAACCCTGTATAGTGCCATACAGTCTAAAGCAAGTCTAAACCCTCAGGAAACACAGTTGCAAAACTTGGAACATCTGAAGCTTGCGATGACAAAATTATCCAAAGTTTCACAGGTTATCAATCAGGCAATACCAAATAGCCAAAATGAAGTGAATTATTTAATAAAAAGTAACACACGATGTGAGTTCCATAAGCATACAAGATGGAACACAAATAAAAGGTGAGGACTGAGGTAATCAGATTTGATTTGCATACCATTGAAGGTTTGTCTGGTGGATTTGGTTCCTTCTTTCTGAGATCCACGGTATATCTATTAAAACAAGACATTAAAGAATATATTGAAAAATGAACAGAAAGTAAAGCGAAAGAGAGTCATTCATAACTAATTAATTGCAGAATGAGTAAAACTACAAGAAACTGGCGACTGTTATAAATTGAAAGATAGCTCATGTGTCAAAGGAGTAACACAGTAATTTTAAGTGTTGAGTAAATAACATAGTAATTGCAAATGATCGATGCATAGCACTGGATTTTTGTGCCTTCTGGAAAATGATGCATCAGAATGTACGGGGCTGAATTAAAAAAGGTACTCAAATTTTTGGTTTCTAATTTACTTTTCTTTTGGCGCTTCTCCACCAGGAAAGGAATGGTGACTGACACAGAAAGTGCCAATAGAAAAAAAAAAAAAAAAAGAATAATCGAAGGTTCTCCACAGTGATCATGTTAATAATCTCGGTCTTAAATAAGCATAACTTAGCAAGACTACTACCAACTTATTCACTTACCCAAATCTAGGAACTTTTCTTTGTTCAGTTCTTGAAAGAGCAGCATTGACATTGCCGATATCAGCCAGCGCTTTCCTTCCAACAGGTACAGTCACTGCAACAAATACTAGGTCACTAAGAAAAGGTATCCCAAAGCATCAATCTTAGATTCTTTCGTAGCATATCACTTAGACCACATGCACTTACCACGTTTGATAGACTTTCCTTTCATCTTCTCCAAATGCTTTACAGGATACTATATGTAGAAACAGGAAAAGTCAAACAAATAGTAGTATAAAGTTTAATGCTCAACACTTAAACCCTGATTCTCATATAACGGCAAATATGCTGACCTTTGAATCACTGACATGGTGCAGAGCACTACCAGTGTTCTGCGGAATATATTTACCTCTGAAAGTTATTTGCACAGAGTCAGTACATAAAACAATCAAACCAAACAGGAAGAGGAGGAGCCAGGTACTCTAGACATATTTGAACGTACTTGGGATTGGGAACCTTGTCAAGAGGATCAGGAATTTCACTTGTTTCACCTTCTGTATAAACCTTGAAATCGTTCACCTGACCTACTTCAGAAGCAATATATACTACAATTAAGCGAGAGACGTATAGGAAAACCTACACATTGTTACTTTCTAGTTAAAAAAACATCACCTCTCC
Source organism: Plantago ovata (assembly GCA_028274465.1). Lineage (NCBI taxonomy): Eukaryota > Viridiplantae > Streptophyta > Magnoliopsida > Lamiales > Plantaginaceae > Plantago > Plantago ovata. The sequence goes on along the minus strand of CM051455.1, from coordinate 37,020,256 downwards.
TAGGCATTTTCTGTACTTGTAAAACCCTCCCCTGATTGTCAAAAATAAAAAAAGAGAAGCACAAAGGGCTCCATTAGACTCGAATTCCATTTTCAATTAAACTTCGAAAGAAATATGTTTAAGTGATTTTACCTTGGTAGCAACCATATCTAGAGTCTAGACAGCAAGCAAATGTTCAATTGGTCTCTCTTAATTCAAGCTAGGTTTTGCACAAGCTCTGAAATCGACATAAATAACTCAATTTAGGAAATGAATTGGATACTGGGAATGAACATGGGCACAAATGACACAGAAGACGGCTTCAATTAAACTGGAATAGGTTTACAGTTGCTACTGAATTGGAGTAATAACAAATTAACAATCGATGATAGATAAATTAAAAGGAAAATTACCCATTCATTACAACTTTCTTCTTCTGAGCTAGCCGAGAAGCTTTATCCTTGTAACCCTATGCTCCCGATTGAATTGCAGGTGATTATGCCCAACTGAGGAAGTGTGAAAGAGTAAAGCGACCGCCTCTTTTCTGATTTCAAAATGCAAAGGCCAATTGACATTAATGTCCTCCTGCCTACGAGAATGCCAAAATCCAAATTGGCAAATTGTTCCATTAAATGGACTGGGGTAATTTGCATATAGCCCCCCTCTTTGTTTATTTAATTAAAGATATTACCCTTTTAGTTCAACAATTACATGTATCCAAATGTTAGACAAAAACAATTACATATAGCCTTCACGAACTTGACTTTTTTGAATTTAGAGCTGGAAGTTATGTTTTTACCACTATCGGAATTTCAGTTTTTGGCTTCAAACAAACAATTTAAGTTTGTATTATTTACACATTTGACTCTAAATTATTTTATTCTACAAAATCAACTTTAATGTATTTCAAATTAACCAAAAAAATTATATAAATTTCAAAATGAACTAATACTTATTCTAAAAGAACCCCAAATTAAGGTTTTGTTTCAAAACAACCCCAAAGATTAAAAAATAAAAATAAAATATAAATAAAAAAAGCTCCTGATCGGAGTTGTTAGAGCTGTTTATAGCTCCAATCGGAGCTGCCTTATTAGCTCCTTGCCAGAGCTGTTGACAGCTACGGTGGGAGCTGTTCACAGCTCCAAATCGGAGCTGTAATCGGAGTTGTAAAGCTGTTTACAGCTCCAAATCGGAGGTGTAACAGCTCCCGACCGGAGCTGTTAAGAGCTCCGATCATAGCTGCCCATATCCGATTGGATCTGGGCAGCCCTACCGGAGGTGTAGCAGTTTCAGTATCAGAATTGTAAGAGGAAGTTGAAGAGGAAGAAGGAGGTGGGAAAAAAAAAAGATAAAAGAAAAGAAAAAATGATTAAAAAAAACATACAGTCTTGTTTGGCCGAAACTTTTCTGAATTTGAATAACGATCAGGTCAACTCTTTCCGGTCATTGGGGCTGTACGTAATTGTTGAACTATGGAGGAACATTCCGTAATTAGAGGGCGCAACAAGGTGGTACAATGTAATTTACTCCTTAAACTATAGTGATAAAGTATTTAACGAAATTATATCATGAAAATTATATTTTTAGATAATTTCGTTAAATACTTTATCAATATAGTTTAAGAGTAATTGGGAATCAAAGTTGAAAGTTGTTGACCGAAAAAAGTCAAAGTATGACACTTCTAGTGGAATGGGAGTATTTTATAACTTTTCTCGTGAATTTTGAATTAATAGGTCTGACTGATTGGGTTGACCACTTTCTTTATGGTTTTAAGAGATTATGTTATGGTTTTTAAGTTGTTAGCGTTGAACGTTTCTCTGTAAAAGGGAATCCTATCCACTTGTTCTGATCCTAGGATAATAAGCTAATGAGCTTGGTCTTACTTCACCGCCGATAAACGAAAGAAGACTTCCATCTCCAAGTTTCACACAGACTTCTTTAGTTTTTTATTTTATTTTATTTTTGGTGTGAAGCAGTGGCAAAAACAAAACCTCAACAAGCATTAGCTCTCCCAACAAGCTAGTAATTATCTGACCGGTTTGGTTTGAAGCTTATAGACCAGATTTTCTTAATCCCTAGGAAAATATTGCCTTTTAATATAATTGTAAATCCGATCTATATATATATATATAAGATGCATACTAATTAAACCCGCATGACACAATCTATACACATCTTGTAACAAATTTAATCACCTTTGTAGGTAACTTTATAATACATTAATGGTGTGAAATGGTAGTTCGTGTTGATGAATTAATAGGGGAATAAGCTCATAAACTTCAATCCGCGTCTTTGTGCTCAAATGTTTAGGAGTCGTCGATCATCTGTTGAAGGGAGAATTAGTTACTTTGTTACATTTTGTAACAAACATAGCAACTGGTCGGTTCTCTAGAAGCAAAATTGGATAATTGTTTACAAGCTTTTCATGAGAGAGAGAGAGAATTTGCAGCGTTTTGCTCGCCATTAATTGTTGGCTGAGAAGCTTCTGTGTATGAATGTACTTTCTTCTTCATAGTGAAACATCTCGGTAGTGTAACCTCCGTGCAGTATAAATTTCATCGAAGCACGTAAATCTGATGTTATTTTCATTTGATCTCACAGTTAGATTGATTAGTGTTGATACCTTAAATTTGGAAAAATGTCGATTGAAGCTTGATTGATTCAATTATATCAACAAATGGAATAGTTTGTCCCCAAGTTTAAGCACGACAAAGAGTCAAGATCTAGGCATGAGAGCATAAAAATGTTGGAATTTTTGTTATTTCAAAATATTTTATTAAATATCACCACAATCTAAAAATAGTTATCTATCAAATTTGGACTTGGCATTGGTAATGTTTTTCTTTATCTTCCGGTTATTGAGCTTTAATCCTATATTTTAGTAACTTAAAATTGTCAAGTTTGTTATTTAACAAACCGAAAAACTTGCTTAGTCTCTTTACTGGGTTTTTGACTCCATCTAAACCCTTGCTAGCATTTGCTATAAAATGTCAATATATGTTCTCATTAGTGGAAGATGGACGATTATTTTTATCTCTAAAAAGAAACTCTTCTTAAACACTTGTTCTTTATTTTTCTTGAAAAATTATTTACTCGGACTAAAGCATTTTATTTCTACTAAGTCAATAATATTCAGTTTATAAACCGAAGAGTGCGTTTAATCCTGGGAGGAGTTCGACTGTTAGGCGAATAATCCTTTAGGAAAAATGCGTACTATCGGTGGTTTTACTAACGTTTATTTGTTTGCATGCATCTATCCAAATTTTCCAAGAATCTAAAGAATTACTCTCCATCGATATATATTTTGATGCAAACAAATCAATCTAGTTCACCTCAATGTCCGAAGTTCAATGCGACAAATTTTGGAAGGAGTGGGAGGCTGAGAAATTGCTTGATAGTCTGGCAACTAAATCTGTTCGTAGCAGGATCGATGAGTTCTCGGAGGGGATCAAATGTAGCCGTTCACACTCGTGATTGTGCGTTGGATTAGGGGGTTGTGTCAAAGCTATTATATTGTGTCACACTAGCCAGACATTTTGAGGTTTGATGTTTCCAAATTGTTAATGTCTATCTCTTTTGCGACTTGCTAGAAGTTCAGAGTTTATTTAATTATTAGTATTGCGCGCATCACTATATTAAAGTTTTTGGTTGAGCTGAAAGTGTTGTTGACATATGAGTTACCGTACATGTGGACTATTATATATATATGCATAGTAATCCGTTTTTAAAGCATGTAATATCATATGTGATGGTCCGTTCATTCTATGATTTGGTTGGTTCTTTAAATATTTGTTCATGCATATGTGATTACCCTTGTAATTATAAGTTTACTGTGCATGATAATTAGTTATATGCAAAAAAGAAATATGATCAGTTCCTTGTAATTAAGTTAATTTGATTTGGAGTACTAATTGCCCACGGTGTGATATGTCTATTATGTAGTAGTGCATGTTGTTGAGACTTGAGATGTACATGTTGAGTTACATATTATATATATTTGTATATATCGTTTGAAAATTCTGATTGGTAGAAATTTTGGACAATATATGTGATTGTTGGACCTTTCTCCATGTATAATTTGGTGGCCAATTATTGTTGAGTTAATTGTTCCACAAATTTCATGATTCTATTATATTAAGAGCATGTGGTATCATCAGCTGGTTTTGGTTGGACAAAATGATTTGAGTTATTATGTTCATGTATTTTAAATGTGTTATCTTTTTGAGGATATGAGCTATATTGTATGAGTTGTTGAAGAGTTTGTATTTATTAATTTCATAGTTTCATAGTTAAACATCATATATGTTTAATTTTCTGTATGAATATATTTGGTTTTCTGCTGGGGTTATTTCTGTTGTGTTATTCAAAAATATTATCATGGATTTTTGTATCACTTTGCCTTAGAATGTTTTTGTTGCTGGCATCAGTTTAGAGAAATTAATTCCTAGAAATGTAAATAAATTGCTTATTTACTCTATTGTTGATACATGCATGATTATTGTTCTCGTGTGGTTTGATGGCTTGTAACTCATCATATGGTATTAATGATTTGATTGATCTATGCTAAAAATGTGGTGGTGCATTTCGAAGAGTATGAACTTGCATTTGATCATATGAAAGGGCTGATTCCAAGTTTGTTGTTTAATTTTTCCAAGTATTGTCATCTTCCTACTCGCTTTTGGTTAAAACCAAGTTTATTTACTCCTTCAAAGTTTATTTGATATATATGAAAGACGGGAAGGAACAAGTTGATTTTGTAGCAAACGTTACAGTAAAGACTACAACATATATATATGGCGTGATATAAGTTCCTATTGCAAGATTGTTGTTGTGTTGGACATCTCAATTACACACATGAATATCCCTTGTGGAACTAGCATATATCCAGCCAAAGATAAATGGAACTAGTATGATTTATTGGAATGTTTAAAACTGTGATTTATGAGTGGTACCATATGTTATGGTATTTTGAATGGTGGAATATCCGTTGTACTATAATGTTAACGATGATATGAGAAATGATACAAGTGAAAATTAGCAAGTATCACGATGTGTTTACCCTTCTTTGGAAGGAAGTCAAATGAAATATCCACCATTAATTTTCGATTGGCGATGAAGCTAAGTTGCTTATTAACTTCTTAGAAAATATACTGTTGGGTATAAAACCTATGTGGTTTAATGTGAATATCCATTGCAAGGAACAATACATGCAATGATAAGAACATAAAATTTGTTCAATTTTGTGGTGAGGATAAAACATGCTTTGTAAATGAGAATTATTTAATAGTCAAGATTTGGCCAATCCTCTGACTAAATGTTGTGATACAATTTATTATACATCGAGGGAATGGGACTTGAGCCAATTGGAAATTAACAATGATGGGAACCCGACCTTTGTGATTGGAGATCCCATGAATAAGGTTCATACGGGTAATAACAAAGTCATTGTTAATCATGCTAGCACAATAAATTTTGTCCTATTCTATGGTGTGAGTGTAGTGCTAGGTGCAAGATGGTGTGGTGATAAATAATTTTCATAGCTCTTATGAGTGGTGTATAAACTGCACTATACACTTGATGAAATCACCTATATGAATGTGGAGTGGGGCCGCTCCTATGAGATATGGCAAGTCTCTAGAGCATTCATGAACTACCAGGCACGCGCACGACCTTAACGCGCAAAACCGCGCAGACCAGTAGAAATTGTGTTGTAGTGTGATTGATATAATTTTAATGTACAATCAAAAGTTTTAGTTCATAGAAGCTATACGCTTCACTAATTCTCTGTGCATTATATTATATCATTCTAGGTTTGGTTCGTAGTCCAAAAGACACCAGATTCGATGCATTTCACCCATGTTTAGCCCAAGTAAAACTTTGCTTGTACGTGTGAAAATATTTTTGAAACGAGGGGAGATTGTTGGAATTTTTGTTATTTCAAAATATTTTATTAAATATCACCACAATCTAAAAATAGTTATCTATCAAATTTGGACTTGGCATTGGTGATGTTTTTCTTTATCTTCCGGTTATTGAGCTTTAATCCTATATTTTAGTAACTTAAAACTGTCAAGTTTGTTATTTAACAAACCGAAAAACTTGCTTAGTCTCTTTACTGGGTTTTTGACTCCATCTAAATCCTTGCTAGCATTTGCTATAAAATTTCAATATATGTTCTCATTAGTGGAGGATGGACGATTATTTTTATCTCTAAAAAAAACTCTTCTTAAACACTTGTTCTTTATTTTGCTTGAAAAATTATTTACTCGGGCTAAATCATTTTATTTCTACCGAGTCAATGATATCCGGTTTATAAATCAAAGAGTGCGTTTAATCCTGGGAGGAGTTCGACCGCTAGACGAATAATCCTTTAGGAAAAATGCTTAATTGCATAACTCGCACTGTTGGTGGTTTTACTAACGTTTATTTGTTTGCATCTATCCAAATTTTCCAACAAAAAATTATGGTCCCGCCTGAGATTCCGAAAATCCCATCCAACACTGACCGATGCGATGGGGGGGGGGGGGGGGGTTGTGGAGATATTGTTACCGAGTCTCTAAAGAGACTACTAACCTTAAGACGCATCAAAATTGATTTAGACAGCCATATAGAAAACCACAAGCGATTAGTAGGTGTACTAGTAGGAATGTATAACATCTCATAAACCAACCGGAACTGTATTCCGTAGAAGATGATAAATGCACCAGGGTTTATACTGATTACATCCTGAATCATATCGAGAAGATCAAAGTCTATTTATTTGTCTAGTTCGAAAAAGCAGGATAATAAAAGGGAAAGACAAGCTGGCTAGGAAAAATCTAAGGACAAGGAAATTTGTCTACGGTATTAGACAAAGACAGAAAACTGGAAAGACAAAATGACGACATTGTGAGTCTACTTCTGTTGAACACAAGAGTTTTATGTCGATTAAATCAACACCAGCATTTCCTGTATCATCCTACATGACGACATTTTGGCTCCATTTCTTCCCCAACTTGAACACTCCAAGCCAACCAGCATTATCAATCACCAAAGTTGATCCATATTGGCTTCATTCATTGATGCAGATAGACCTTTATGAATAAATCAACTAAGTAATAATAACTTCTCTTATGTTGCTAATTTTACAGCAATCTGCACTGGAAAAATTATATGTTAGAAGCACCAAGACCATTGGATGAAGGACCATACTGTACGCAGAATGTGCTCATTCATCGAATGGACTAAGTGCAACTAACTGCCTACACAGGAAAAGTTTCTTACTTCTTTGTCCCATAGTAGAAGCTCTGCTTTATTTGGAGCATAACATTTGATGTTGCTAGTCTTGACCACCCAAAGATTCGAAAGAGATGGCCTAGAACTATGCAAATGCCCCCTTTTTCTCTTTTCCTACAAAAGACAGCGTAATACATCCAAACCTCATAAGCTCACAACCCTTTTCTTCTCCACCAAAATATCTCCACCATGTCCAGCCTTCAGAGTCTCTCTCGCAACGTCGTAATCCTGTCATGCCTTGTCATTACCGTCTTGGGACAGTGCACATGCAAAGATGAACCCGTACTGAGCAACAAGAGCGAGGCTCTCAAGTTCAAACTTGGTGCAATTGCTTCGATTCTAGTAGCCGGTGTCATTGGAGTGAGCATACCTATTCTTGGCAAGAAATTCAAACCTCTGCGGCCGGAAAATGACGTATTCTTCATGATCAAGGCCTTTGCGGCCGGTGTGATACTAGCGACTGGATTCGTTCATATCCTCCCCGATGCATTTCAAACGCTTACGTCTCCTTGTCTTGCGGAAAACCCATGGCAGAAGTTCCCGTTCACGGGTTTTATAGCAATGGTGGCTGCGATTGGGACACTTATGGTGGATACTGTTGCAACTAGCTTCTACAAGAACAAGCAATTGAACAAGTCGGGGCAAGTGAACGTGGATGAAGAAGCTGGTAATGATGAGCGCTCTGGACACGAACTCGTACACTCTCATGCTACACATGGTCATGATCAAGGAGCTGCAGGGCATTCACATAATGCGAGCACGTCGGATATTATCCGGCAGCGCGTAATAACACAGGTATGAATATGATCACTAAGCCACGTTTAACCTTGAGGTCCTTGATTTTAGCCTCAGCTGTTCGCGGACTTGTGATAGTATGACATCATACACCTGCATAAACTAAATCTTTTAGATGAGATGGTCTATCAGTATAGCATCAGATCCCGACCAACTCCCTGCACATAAAGGGCACATTAGGCATAATAGATTATATAATGTTTGTTGTCGTTGTAAGTTAAGACATTTAGAAGAGGCGACAACTAAATGGTCGAGCTTCATCACGCCCCAAGACAGGGGTGGCTCTCCCAGTAGTGTTTTTTACATCCACAAGACTCGAACTCGAAACAAGGGAACCGAGCCCCTTACCATTTTCTTTCGCTTTTTCCAATTTTTTGAGACGAGGCTATTTTGGCAGGTTTTGGAGCTGGGAATTGTGGTACACTCAGTGATAATTGGAATCTCACTCGGTGCCTCCCAGAGCACTGATACAATAAAACCTCTCATGGCTGCTCTGTCTTTCCACCAACTATTTGAAGGCATGGGGCTTGGTGGATGTATCTCTCAGGTAATGCAGCTGCCCTGCTAATATAGTCAACAAGACAACATGTTAGAGAATCAATAACATAAAAGATGTTGCCATATCTCATCATATCTTCACAGACATGTTGTCATTTATTCCATGCTATGTTACCAAGAATGTAATTCCAGTCCCCACCATATCTCTTATCCCCTCAATAAGTCAAAATATCAAACATGGTTGATATATGCGATCATGAAACTACCAGAAAAGTGAGTCATATTGTTTTGATGTCATGTAAACTGAGTTGTGTTTTATTTCATGACCAGGCCAAGTTCAAGTCTCTGTCAACTATGATAATGATGGTGTGTTTTTCCCTAACGGCTCCTATCGGGATAGGTATTGGCATCGGAATATCAAGTACTTACCAAGATAACAGCTCTAATGCTCTGGCAGTTGAGGGTATATTCAATTCTGCATCCGCTGGGATTTTGATTTACATGGCCCTTGTTGATTTATTAGCAGCTGATTTCATGAATCCTAGGATGCAAAGCAATATTAGGCTCCAGTTGGGGGCATATGTTTCTCTTCTCCTTGGTTCGGGGTGTATGTCTTTTCTAGCTAAATGGGCATGACTTGACTTTACATGTTCTCGTTTTCACCTCATTTATCTTTTGTTAACAAACTCAAAACCAATCATTCTCAAGTGAGGAAGGCGGTACAGTTCCTAATGACAGGAGGGAAGAAAATGAAGCCGTCAACAGATTATGCACATATGCGTTCAAATTGTATGAAAAAGTCTAAACTTGCCAACTAACCATTGGTGAATGAAGTCTAAAAGATTTACGCTATGCGTATTACCGATTCTTAAAAAAGGTCACTGGCCAATATGAAATAACAGTAAACAGGAACTTGAACAAAGCGACTTTGGAACAAATTAGAGTGTGATAGATAGTTTATAATGTAGTAAAAAATATCGAGTCTAAACAATGGGTGCCACATAGTTTGTAAGTTTAAAAAGGAGGGGGAAAAAGAAAGACCCATTACAAGTTCACTGGCCAATATGAACTAACAATAACATAAACTTAACAATATATAACTTTGGAATCGATTCGAGTACAATAGTTTAAAATGTAAAAATGTAACAATCAATGAGCTCCTAGGAAATACAACTACGGCATAAACAGTGCAAGATGATCCAATTGTTTATGAAAATAAAGCATAAATTCAATATATGGAAATCCGTTCAGGAAAATAAGTATTTGGGTGGAGAAAATGAAACTTCAAATATAGAAATAAAAAGGAAAAAAATAAAAAATTCACCTTAAGTTGACAGCAGACCTGAGATTCCAGTGAGCTGCAATTTAAATGCAAAATGGTGGGATGACAGCCTCTATGATGGTCTGTGAGTTATCCTGTATGGCTGCTGTATGCTGCTTTATCTCGTTGTTGCAATTGGAGTGAACTTGATTGGAGAAACACACACTATTGAGTCAAAAATAGAGTAAATTACAGCCAAATTGTCATTTGGACAATTTGCCTCATCTCTGGATTCACACCTTCACAGATAAACTACACATCATAAATCCGTCCTATGAAAGGTATAAAATTTTGAAGCCACAACAAATAAAAGCACATTTATATCCATATGAAATGTATTACCATGGTGAAAGATTAAATCTACGTAATGTGTCTCAGTCACACAATATTAAGTCAGTTAGTACTAAATTGCTATTGTCAAGAAAATCTGTCAGGTTGGAACAAGTTGAAAATTCCAAATTTTAAGTTGGGATAGAAATCCTACACTAAATGTAGTGGCTGTCGAATAGATATGGAATAATAGATTTACGTTGTGTTACTAAGAAAGTCATTCTGTAGCTGTAAGCATATTTCCAGATCCCCACTGAGAGATAAATTAGTTGTTTATCAACTCACATAACGAATTGAAGAGAGACGAAAACAGGGAGAAAAGAATCATGGACAATATTACTTTCCATCATGCATTGGTCCAAACTTTGTGAAGTGATCCCATACCAGAGCAAACAAAACAGTTTCCCAAATTAATGTTACCGCCATTCTTTAGAATTGCACACAGCATAATCTAATGCATAATAAAGTGAAAATTTAACTTCATCATTGTATTAATAGAATATGATAGCAGGAACGAAAAGGACAATAAGGTAAAGCAATATTCGAGGCGAACCCTTGTCAGGTGTGAGTGAAAAACGCATGGCGAGGCCACACGCTACCTCCTCGCATCAATTGATTCTCATCTCATCTTTCTTTTCCACTTCTAGTTATAATTTCACTATTCTGATATTCTCTATATCTCTGAATCCTGATCTGATTATTCTACAGGAAACTTTAGAAGGATTTCAACCATCTGTGGTCCTAAATTGTCATTCCCCTAGAGCATGGGCTGGTGGATAGCTCGATTGAGTCGAGAACCCACAATTTGACTTGAAGAAACACTCAAATTGCTACATTGTTCCTTGTGCACAATTGCCTACTTGCATTTCTTCATTTTGTTCTTCAAATTATTCTCAGAAGTTCAAATTAAATGGCTTCTGTACTATTTTCCAATTCCATGACCAGGTTAAAATGTATTTTATTAACAAACTTCACTGAAAACTCATCTCAATTGAATTAAAGCATGATTCTGTAGCCATTTACATTTATATAAAAATAAAAAGTAAGACATTATGGAATATCTAGAAAAATGCTAGAGGAATATATAACCTTGTCTGAATACTGTATTTAAAATAACCAAAATTAATGAGTATCCTTTCTAGGCATTTAAGTCAAAATAAATAAAACTGACATAAATTCCGAACACTTAGGTTAATTCAGAGATGTGGTTGTCTTCAGTAAGGTTTTAATGGAGAAGAACGAGGAAGAAACAAGTACCACAGGTAAACAAAAGACTCGATGCTCTTTTTAGGGATACACTTGGCACGAGTATATAGGTGGAACAGGAAGCCGAAGTGTAGCTTTGAACTGCAAAACTCAGCTGCTTTCAAAGGATATGAAGTTGTGAACACAACAGAAATGCCTAGAGCAGTTATGTTACAGAAGCAGAGAATAGTGTCATTATTATTAGTACCATAATACATTAGCTTATTTGTGGCAAGAACAATAACATAAGAGAAGGATAATCAATCACTACTGGCATATACACATGTGGAAGAGGGGTAAACAAAAAGAACGAAAAAGAAAAAAGAAGCTCAACTATTTCAATAAAATATGTGAATACTATAAAATACATAACAATCACTTAAGCAGCTTACCAGGTTACATACTCCTCGAACCAATAAGAGGTTTAGGAGGTGATAAAGATCTGATTTCGGGCGCTGAACTTGGAAACAGAGTGTTAAGTTTATGCATTAGAATATCAGATCTAGAAGGAATCTCGTTCAGAAGGAACTGCTGGACAATTGGTTTCTTAAACCACTCCAGCACAGAGTCCCCGGGCGCCCTCAAAACAACCTTACTAACCTCAAATGGTGACTCCACAGAGCTTAGCATTTGAGCAATCACTATCTTCAGCGTTGGTCCAGTCACTAATTTTATCCGCCTCGGAACAACACCATAATACAACATGCGCTTCCTGAATCTATGAAGCGTGTGAGCAACAGATATAAGAGCAGCTCCAACCGACAAATTCCTGACATCAAGGGACCAAGCTATGTGTTGATCGAAAACAATTGCCTTAGGAAACAGCTTGCTTTCATATGCGACTTTCCACACACACCTGGCACGATTTATCTGTCCCATGAGCACAAGGTAATTAAGAAGGACATTAACAAAGTACCTTGCAGCCCCTTCTTCAAACTCATAATCGATACCTTGGAAGAATTCTCTCACGAAAGGTAAAACTGGTTGTTTCCTTTGTTCTGGCCCCGTAAAGAGCCCACACAAGAAAGAATGAGCTTTATGATTCGTAGCACTTAAGATCGACATCAAATTCCTCTCATTCTGCTCTTCCTGGCATCGTACAAGATGAGCTAATATTGATGTGTAAAGTATCAGATCCACTTTAGCACCAAAATGCACATAAGTGTCAAGTATAGGTTTGGCAGACTCATATAAGCCACTCTTCATGCACGACTCGAATAACTGCCTAATGATGAAGTTATTTGTTCGGATTCCCGATGAACCCATGAATTGCAGCCACCTCAAAGCAAGATCAACAGAACCATCCTTTATATAAACCATCAGAACATCACTGGCATTCACGTCAACAGAATAACCCATGGCTTTCATCTCCAATAACACTTTTGCAGCTACATCCACAAGCTTCTTTTTAGCCAGCAAAGTCAAAAGGCCAGTATAAGTGCTCAGGCTCGGTCGTAAACTCGCATTAGCCATTGAATTGTAGAGTTTCATAGCAGCGTCAACTTGTCCAGAAGCAGCATGCATCTCCAAGAGAGATGAGTAGGTTGATGGGGTGGGTAAGAATCCAGCTTTTTCCATGTCTGTGAAAATCGACATTGCTATGTCAAGCTTCCCGGATTTAGCATGGGCCTCGACCATCATAGTGTACAGGCCATAATTAGGCCGAAAGCCAACTCTCTTCATCTCTTCCCAAAGCCTGAGTGCAGTGTCGAGCTTTCCAGCTTTAGCAAATGACTCAATTAGAGAAACAAACATGTTTCCAGATGGCCTCAACCCAAAACCTTGCATTTCCATGTAAATTTTCATTGATGTATCTAACCTTCCAGCCTTTCCCATTGTATCTACAAGAGAGACAAAGATCCCAGGGGATGGCCGATAGTCCTTTGCTTTCATCTGCTGAAAAAGTTTCATAGCAGCATCAAGGCGACCAGACTTGGCAAGATTCGGTATCATCAAGTCATAAGTTGCTGCATCCAAGGAACAACCATCTTTCTCCATGTTCTCATAAATTTCAAATGCCTTATAAGGCAGCCCTCTGTTCAAGAACAAAGTTATAAGCGAATTGTAAGTTTTAGTATCAAGCTTACAACCCAACTCTTGAATCTTCTTGAAACAACAAAATGTGACCTCCAATTTCTCTGCCTTGGCCAGATACTGAAGCACCCTATTATACGCCCCAGAGGAAGCAACCTCATCTCCACTCGAATCACGCACCATCTCCTCAAACAACGACTGAATCCCATCAAAGTCCCTACTCGAGTTCAACTTATCAAACACCTTAACATAACACTCATCACTAGCTACATACCACGGCTGCCTCTTAGCCCACCTAAACAAGCTCGTCAAAGCATCATTATCATCGATTATACCCAACGCCTGCGAAATATGAGTCATGTTCGGAACAAACTGCAGCTTATCCAACTGTGTTTCCATTTCAGGCCCCCATTTCCACCTCTTCACAACCTCAACTATCTTCGCCACAGCCGATACATTCAAAATAGGCTTCTTCAACCCACCTACCATAACATGGTCATCAACACCCGGCTCAACTGAGCGTATACCCCTACCGGAGTATATAACACTACCTGATTCATCTAAGTACTCCACTTCTTCAGTCCACTCTTTAGAATCATCACCAACATGTTTGCCAGTACAGTAATTTCTAACAATATTAAGCTCATTTGACACAGAAGATGGATTAATTGTATTGGGACTGAAGTAGGGATTATCCAGAAAGGACAGGGATTTCAAGTTTAGGACATTTTGAGCTAATTTGTGGCTTGTATGGGTGAGATTCTTAGATAGCAGGATGGTTCGCAGTATCATGGCCTAAATGTTAATTTGTGCGAAGTGAAACTATTATTCGTAACGGAGAAAAACGAGGGATAATTATCTTACCAGGTTAAAATATCTCGGGAATTTCTTCCAGCTAGCTTGCAGAAACCCTAAGCCCTGATTTTCAGCTGTTTACACTCTGCCCTGCAACGGTTTCACGGTCAGGAAGACGACGGAGCGTAGCAGCATCGGTGGAGGAGAAGTGAAGCGGGTCTAGTTGGGCTTCAGCTTGTCTCTTTGTGAGTATATTTTAGCCCAATAGAAAGTGGCACAGAAAACAACTTGGGTATTGGGCTTTAGATGACCAAAATTAGCCCATTCAACTCTCATAATTTTATTTATTTTTTACGAAGCTCTCATAAAGTTGATGCGAGAGCAATTTATAAATTTTTCGTTAATAATGATGCATCTAGAGTTATAAAATGTTGATTCGGCGTTAACAATTTATTCTATACATTTTTCAAAGGGAAGAGAAGTTATAAGGTGGTCAAGTTGTTGAAATGTAGACCTCTAATGGAATCATAAGTAGTTAGGTTATATTCTTCTCATTTAGAAGAATCTGAAGTGAATTAAACTTATCTTAATTGAATTGAATTAAATTTGTTAACAAAGTAAATTTGAGCTGATCATGAAGATGTTTTTTCATATGAAAAGAATAAAGCGTCAAAGCCTTAAACCCGTTTAATCCGTCTAACAAAAACATACTCTCTTCGATTTAATTTAGATCACTTTAAATTTTTTCTCACATGAATCAACATGAATCAAAGGGACTTAGTTTGTGATAGCTCCATTTATTAACTTTAAATATCCTATATTGACTTTAAAGCAAAACAGAATGTTTTGAATCACATGAAAACTACTTGTGTAATCATATGTCCCTTAATAAATTATGTACATTAGTCCATCATGTAAATTTTGGTCTAACCAAAAGGTCTACAAAGTGAAATGTAGAAGGTTGTATGGAGATCTTTGAGTAGAAAGCAAGCAAAAGAGAAATGCCTAAAAACTCAAACTTTTGGGTTATTTCCAGTGTCAAGAAAAGCACAGATGCCCACCCTAAATAACCACATAATCTTCATTAGCAAACAGAGACCAGTGATTGAGCCTTCAAACATATGCACACTACGTACTACTTTTTTTTTTACTTCCTTTTACATTTCTTCTGGTACACATTTAATTCTAAGCACCTATATGTGATGCTACAAAGTGTCTACTTGCTGCTAAAGAATCAACCTTTGTACTAATTAATTTCTTTTTTACTTGTCCTACTCTCTCTATATCTCCACTCACTATATAAAGAAGCAAGTTTAGTCTAGGTATATATTGAGACTACATACTGCATGCTATCTACTTGGAAATATTCATTCATGGAGAAAGCTGGAGTGTTTCCACTGAGATCATATGTTGCAGTATTCTACTTGTGTATTGCAGCCCTTTGCATTGTCCACTCTGGTAAGTATTTTGCACTTCTTTGCATTGAATGTAGCATTAAACTCACATAGTCACATTGTTCTTTGATCTTGGTTAGATGCGACGAGTGGAATTCATAGATACAGAACACGAAGAGTACACTTCAGACCAAGACAAAACACAAAATGGATAAGAAAACATCAAATCCATGCAGTGAGAAAATTTGACATGAACATGCAACTAGATGATGTATCAAATACTGATCCATATGTTAGTTCACCATTCTCTTTGCAACCATTTGATGCTCTACCCCCTATCCCACTTAACCAAAATGCCCCTCCATATTGCCTTAATCCCCCATCTACGCCACAACCACCTTCTACCATCCCAAGCCCAACCGGAGGCAACCCATTGCCTCCTCTAGCCCCACTTCCAAGTCCAACCGGAGGCTACACACCGTTACCCCCTCCAGGCCCAACTGGAGGTTTTCCATTACCTCCAATAAGCCCAATTCCAAGCCCAACTGGAGGGTACACACCATTACCCCCTCCTGGCCCAAACCCACCTTCAATTCCGATTCCGCCCGAAAGCGCACCGATTCCGAACACACCAACTATCACTCCAAGCCCACCCACACCAACTATCATTCCAAACCCACCTTCAATTCCGATTCCGCCCGAAAGCGCACCGATTCCCAACACACCAACTATCACTCCAAGCCCACCCACACCAACTATCATTCCAAACCCACCTACCATTATCCCAAATCCACCAAGTGTCCCCACCCCAACCCAACCAGACCTGAGCCCACCTTCCTTTGAGCCCAGCCCACCTTACAATATACCGTCACCTACCGGAGCCGCTCCAAGAAGCCCAAGGTTCTTGCCACCCATTGTGTTCCCACCACCCTCGGTGCCACCACCACCGTATAAGGCCCCCACCACAGCCATGTGGTGCGTTGCTAAGGCCGCAGTACCCGGCCCAATCATCCAAGAGGCCATGGATTATGCATGCGGGTCTGGAGCGGACTGTGGGCAAATTCAGCCCAGTGGGCCGTGTTTTGAGCCCAATACTTTGTTCGCGCATGCTTCGTATGCGTTCAATAGCTATTGGCAAAGAACTAAGGTGACAGGTGGAAGGTGTGATTTTGGAGGAACCGCAATTCTTGTAACCGTTGATCCAAGTAAGTTCACGTCCACTTCAATTATGAAATCGATTGAATTCTTGATATTCAATTATATAGGTTATACTTATATAGTACAAATGTCAAATTTCATATGGTTCCTTTTGAATTTTGCGTACAGGTTTTGATGGGTGCCATTTTATCTATTTTTAGATCTTGAAGAACATAGCTTTTGTTCATGATGGTTTTGGAATGTCTCTTTACATGGAGCCAACATGGGTGATCTTATCTATTTCTACGTGTTACAATTACAATAAAGCTAGAAGGATGCTTAACAGACATTTGTAGTAGTAGTATGTTAGAAGGACCTCAAGGCCAGTGTATGGATTCCATTTGTATCGTTTTTTCGTCGATAAAGACATTACCAATTTTTCCCTTACAAGTTACTTGATTGTGTTTTGGGAATAATACACGTATTTTGAATTTACTTTTGACATCACTGTTGTAGATAATATTGACAATTATAATCCAAAAATTAACGATTATCACCTCTTTGGTACGAGTAGATTTTTTTTTTTTTTTAGTTTAGTTAGAAATATGAGAGATGGTACAAAGATCTATGCAAGTACAAGCCTCAGTTTCAATACATCTAAAACTGTATAGCCGTGTCCTATGTTTTCTGTAAATTTGTGTCCCTTTCTTCGTGTTAGGTGATCTAGTTATCTGCAAAATGTCAAATTCACGATCTATGCACAATTTGGCATGACTCGGAATCTCGGATATATAACAACTACGTCACCTAATTCAAAATACGAGGACAGGAGCGAAGTTCATCGTTCTCGAAAAATATGAGAACAAAATATCTTAGAGCGATAATAAAAATAAAAATAAAAATATATAAATTCATAAGGTACACTTTTTTAAATAAAAAAATGAAACTATATTCGTAGTTTAATTTCAGTTTAGATTTAGACGTTCCTTTGTTACCAGTAACCCAAGTCCTAAAACCCTCCTCAATACGGCGGCTATAGACGGAGCTGCATCAATGGAAGACGGATTTCCGGCGACAAGGCTCTTCAACCAGGGCTACTCGTACACCTACGACGATGTCATCTTCCTCCCTCACTACATCGACTTCCCTACCGACGCTGTTACTCTCTCCACCAAGCTCAGCCGCCGCATAGCTCTAGCTACTCCCTGCGTCGCCTCTCCCATGGACACAGTTACCGAGTCCTCCATGGCCGCCGCCATGGCATCTCTCGGCGCCGTAGGTATTATCCATTCCAACAACTCCGCAGCTGAACAGGCCTCTCTAGTTAACCTCGCAAAATCTCATAAGATACCTTTCAATCATGACCTAATTTTTAAGTCTTCGTCTGATTCGATTTTGTCTGCTGGTGATTTTGCTTCTGCTCCTTGTGTTTTTGTCACCGAGTCTGGGAATAGAAGTTCTAAGGTTTTAGGCTTTGTGAAGATATCTGATTGGGAGAAGTTAGGTGATAAGGAGACTAGGATTTCGGAGTATATGACGAAATCGGCAGTTACTCTGCCTGCTAGCTATAGCTTTGAGGATGTTGCTGGTTACTTGGCTAAAAATGAGCTGGAACTTGTACCCTTGGTTAGTGAGGGAGGAGAGGAGATTGTGAATTTGGTGACCAAGGATGATGTGGAGAGGATTAGGGAGTTTCCGAAATTAGGGCTGCCTTCGCTAGGGTCGGATGGGAAGTTTTTAGTTGGGGCATCTATTGGGACTAGGGAGTCGGATAAGGAGAGGTTGGAGCATTTGGTGAAGGCAGGGGTGAATGTGGTTGTTCTTGATAGTTCTCAAGGGAATTCGAGTTACCAGATTGATATGATCAAGTATGCCAAGAATATGTACCCGGATTTGGATTTGATTGGTGGGAATGTGGTGACAACGTACCAAGCGCAGAACTTGATTCAGGCTGGTGTAGATGGTCTCCGAGTTGGGATGGGATCGGGTGCCATTTGTACAACTCAAGAAGTGTGCGCTGTGGGCCGTGGACAGGTACAATTTGTGTAATGCTTACTCTTATGATTTCAGTGTGATATTATTCTTGACATTAGTTTTATAATTTTGTAAGTTCTCTAGATTTATGTTAGTAGTAGTTCAATACCACTCTTACTTCATCTTCATATTAGTGACTGATAATTGGTTATATTCCAGTATTTTGCAATTTCATGGATATAAGACACTAACAGAGTAACAGTTTGTACATGTTTAATTAAGGTCTTACTGGATCATCGATTACTTTTAAGGATACTTTTAATTATGCTGTATCGAGTTGTTTCTGAGTTTCAATATCTATGGTATTTGGATTGCTGCTTAGTTCAGTGTTTTGTGTTGTGTGAAAAACCTGGCCCTCCCCATTGATAGTTCCAGTGTTCGCTCTAGTCTCTAGTTATCCTTCCCACTTTTAATTGATGCTCATTATAGGGCATATACTCTGTCTTAACTGGATTACTATGGAGTTTTATAACCTTGAACCCATTACTATTCTGCTATTCTACTATCGATCAATAATTTGAAATATAGGACTTAGGAGGCATTACTGCATCATGGTTTTACAAATTACTTGTGAACTTATTTAAGTTGAGCATAGCTTCTTTCAGTGTATCTGAAATATATGAATTTTTCAGATGTGAATGTTTATACTATATGCTATCTTTCTGCCAATAATAACAAATGTGTGGGTTCAATGGTTCTTTGCTAAGATATACCTGCCATATACTCAATAGCCAAGGACTCAATATTCTTAAATTACATTTGTTACTATTTTAATTTGTTTTTACTATCAAGTTAAAAAGTCATGTGCCCTGTTTGCTGAGTTTGATTCATTACAAATCTTCGTGATATAGAGACATAGCTTAGCCTGCTACAGAAAATCATGTTTACTGCATATATAGCATAAAGTTGATCACAATTGAGTGGCAAGCTTGTTTCTTTCTGAGGTTAATAAAACTGATTTTTTTGTCTCGAAGTAGCACTGTGATCAACAGTGATTATTACTAGCAGGAAAGTTGACGACGATTTATGTTATCAAACCTGTCAGTTTTTATGATTTTAGTACCACCTTATATTGATATGCATGTGAACGTTTTAGCATTTGCTGTTACTGACTTGAGGCAAAATACCCTTTAGGCAACAGCAGTTTACAAGGTCGCATCTGTTGCGTCACAGAGTGATGTACCTGTGATTGCTGATGGTGGCATCTCAAATTCTGGGCATATTGTGAAAGCTTTGACCCTAGGAGCATCAACTGTCATGATGGGAAGCTTTTTAGCTGGTAGCACAGAAGCTCCTGGCCTTTATGAATATCAGGTGAAAATCGTACTTCTGACAGTAATTCTAATTTTATCTTTGTTTTGTGGTGTACTTCCCTTTTGTACTGTGCTTCTCATCAAATTCCTTAGATGCGGCGTTTTGATGGAATAGTTGTTTCTCTGATGTATTTATATGTTGATTCACCAACTTTCCTGGTAACAGGGTGGTCGTCGAGTGAAAAAGTATCGAGGCATGGGCTCCCTAGAAGCAATGACGAAAGGCAGTGATGCTCGATACCTCGGTGATAAAGCCAAGTTGAAGATTGCTCAAGGCGTCGTTGGTGCAGTAGCAGACAAGGGTTCGGTCTTGAAGTTTGTACCCTATGCAATGCAGGCTGTCAAACAGGGTTTTCAGGATCTTGGTGCCTCATCCCTTCAGTCTGCACATGACTTGTTGAGATCAGGAGTTCTCAGACTAGAGGTTCGTTACTCAAGTTAATCTTCCCTACCAACAGTTTTCCTCTGTGCAACAATTAAAGAAAAATAAAATTTCATTTTATGATAATTTCATTTTATGATATAAAAAGTTAGATCGAGAAATTTCTCGTATATTCTACAAAACTCTCTAAACTTGTTTCTTCGCCTTAATTGTTCAGGTAAGAACTGGAGCTGCTCAAGTCGAAGGTGGAATTCATGGATTGGTTTCTTATGAAAAGAAAGCATTCTAAAGACTGTAAGAAAACAACAGCTGGGGTTACCTTTAGCTGGTTTTGTCATCTAATACAAGTGTGCGTGTTGAGGTCAAGATACGGGACTTGGGATGTCTAGCTTCTCAATCTCATCCCAGGAGATCCATCAAGTTGCCAAAATATAGACTTATGATATGAGTGGGTGATTGGAATCTTGTTCTGTGTCTTTGCATAAGATAGGAAGGTGTTGGATTTGATGCTTGTTTGGAGTTGTTTTTGATGTATGAGTCTGGACCTTATTGTTATACGTCAAGAGATAATTTATGTTTGAGCCAAACTTAAAAAAGTAAAATAAAATACCAGTTGTCTTTACTTTTGCTTGCAGTATTAACTATTGACTTGTGCTCAAACAAAACATAACCTGTTGTCTAGTGAATCTGCAGTGTCACAGAAGTTCATCAACTTAAAAGACTCATGGTACGCTGCTAAACTGGTACATCAACACAACAACAACTAACAGTTCTCAAATAAAACAGAAACCATCGAGTCTAGACTGATGCTAACAGAATCCATTGTTGTTTACTGTCTTAGTTGACACAAGTCCTCCCCCCCCCCTGCCCCAAACCAGACCAAAAAAGCTGGCTTTTATCGCTCGCTTGCACCTCTTTGCCTCTTCTCAAGGTGATTTACACAACTTCGCATTGAGTTATGAACCTCTCCTGCACTTACAACTCGTGAAGTTTCGACTTTCATTGTTTCCATCAGCAAGATGGACAAACAAGAATATGCATAAATCTAAGTGAATGTTAGAAAATAAGTAATGAAAAGCTTTTCATTACATTGCCTCAAATTATGATAAAAGTTAAAAAAACAATATGGTACAGTATTAGTAGGCTATTAGTAATAAGGTGTTTTCCATCAAAAGAAATAAACACATCCTTTTTCTAGCAGAAGGAACATGCACAACTTTTTGAAGTTCAACTGACATATACACACTTGTAATTACTTCACCAAGGCAATTCTCACACTTCTGTAATGCATTTTTCACATTACTTGTCAATCTAGAACAATACTCACCCCAGGCCATCAAACTCCTTCCCAAATCCAATAAAGAGAGATTACATGTACAATGCACAAGGTTATAGTCTGTCTAAATATCTAATACTCACCAAGAACTATAGGTTCATAAATAACATTTTTTACCACTTTCATAAACTCCTCTTTGGTATATCCGTCGTCTTCAATGTAAAATCCGTGCACCACTCTGCTCAAATGCCAATATGAGTCCTTGCAAGCTCTTGGTATGATTCCCTGATCTAGAACTAATTTCTGTAGTTTTCTCCTGTTGCAGTCAATTTTTCTTTTGATGGCTGCAATAGCTACTTCTTCTGTTACGTTAGCACCACCGTTCATCATGTACAATGGCACAACATTCTTTTTATTCTGCTTCGACTCTCTCTGTGTGACAAAAAAAAACAAAAAAAAACAAAAGAAATTACTTTAACCATCTAATAATAGGTGATCAACAGATCATACAATGCACTATTTACCACATGAATGAAAAACTTTATATTGCCTCATAGCTTTGCATATCATTCAGAAGACGCCCACAAATACTCGTCAGCTTAAAAAGTTTACTGTAGTCGGGATGGTGAACCATATCTTCAGACACTTTAGGTCCAAGAAGATACAGCGCTGGCAGGACAACTGGCCCTAGACCAAATGATATATATCCATTGTTCATGTATTCATCTATAGATGGTGTGTAGCCATCCCTTGCCCATTCACTCTCCCTCAACATAGAATATAACGTCTCCAACCACTGTATGAAAAACAAAACATCAACTATAAACAAGTGCAAACACATTGGACAAGGAACGAATCACAATCGAATCAAATCAAATATATATCGGAAAAGGATGTTTGAGATCTCACAATATCAATTATGTGCTTCATGACATTACGTTCTTGTCGAACAGATGCTTTGTCTGCAACGTCACAAACTAAGCTCTTAATTGCAGAAAACAGTATCGAAACGGTCTGAGAAGAGCATAGTTTGTGAACGTCTACGTCCCATCTGTAGTTAATAATAGCAACTAATTAACATCTTCTACAATTATTAGTAAACAGAATGGAATGCAGGGAAATATATATAAGAGGACATTGAGGTATGAGAGCTTACACTTCAACTAACTGAATTAAGTTGTTTAATTCCTTCAATGAACCACCAAAATCAAAAAAATCATCAACAATCGTGATGAGAATACAAGATTTAGCCCATGAGACTCGAACATCTGAGAGTTCTGGATCAGTAAAGGAAGTCGCGGAAATATAACCATATGCACATTTCTGTCTTGCAAACTTCAGCTTGTCCAATCTATTCTCTTTGAACCATCTACAACCATGAAAATACTAAAAAAATTAGATTTTCTCTCTGTGAGTGAACCAAGTTACTAACAAGTCCTTTTCCTGGTACTACGCAACTTAAAAGCCCGAAGATAATTAAGGACCCAGAACAGTGTATATATGAATAGTGGACCCTCTCCCTTATAAACAAAGGCATGGGGTCAAACTCAACAGAATACTTAAACTACACACCTTTCAAGCTCCTTCATTTCCTCTTGGTGTATCATTTGACTTTTGTTGAAGTCTGCTACAGAGAAGAGAAGAAAATCCCTGTTGCCAAAATTCGGTGTACTAGAAAAAGAGGGATAAGTTAGCGCAAGGGGTCAGACAATTTCAGATCATGAAGAGTGATAGAGAAACTATATAACTAGCTAAGACCCTACCAAATTGAGGTTTTTAGAATTCTAGTATGGACTGCACTGTAATGCTCGATATTTCTTCTGTTCGCAACTCGTTCCATGATTGCATGAGGAGGATATTGGAGTGCATGCTTCACCTGAAAAACGATATCATGTAAGTAGTTTGGAGTTCTTTCCATGATGGAGTAGTTAAAAAGAAGTGTTGAAGAGGCATACCTCTTTGCCAATATTTCGGCCTAGTTCACTTGAATAACCTGAACCATTCGACAGTTCTTGTTCAAGTGTATGTTTAAGACTGAGGTTATGTTTCTCAAGATTCTTTTCATCTGGAAAAAGTATTTCGGATGCTCTGTACAATTCAAGAGTTCTATGTATGTCCCTCGTACGCCCACCAGGTAAATTAGAAAGACAATCTCCTACAAGTTCGTTTATCCGATCTGTAGATGTACAAACCAACAAAGCACTTTATATACTGTCATATCTGCTGAAATTGAGAGAATAAGACCAAGAGAAGAAGGGAAAGAAAGAATAAAAGGAAATGGAAATTGTTCATCTGAGTTGATAACCTGAAGTTATATCATATCCATTCCCTCGCAATATTCTAAATGCTAAAGCGCAAGTAGAAGCATCCATGAATATCTCCTCATCACCTCGCAGCCAGCATCTTTCAGGTGATCATGTCAAAAGAGAGAAAAAAAAATAAAAAAAATCATAAACTGTATTATGCGAAATGAATGACACCATAAATACATCAATAGAACAAACTACTGTGAGGTAAGATACCTGTATGTCTCATCCAACACGCTTTGGATAGCCTCCCTAAAATGTTGACTAGTTCCCAACCGTTCAAGATTATCAATTGTGCATAGCTGACTATATGTATTTAGAGGGTAGATTGCTGGGACTGGGGAGAAGAAATGATAGTTATTCAATCATATACTTATAATCAACGAAGTGTGAATCAAAATCGAAGTGATTATCACTGCTATTTTAAAAGTGAAAGATCATACATTACTATATCTGCATTCTACTTTAAAGTGAGAGGTATGCCAGCAGCCAAATTCTTGTTAAAAGTTTCTGCGTCTAAAATTACAACCAATAAATGTAACATCAAAAAATTACCAGCTGCGGAGCCAAACGTCTTCAAGGCTGAATGCAGGTAATCGAGACAGCCATCATCATTATGATGGAAAATACAAGCAGCTGCTGTCGTGGAGGGAGAGTTGAAAAGAGATCCATTCTCATGCTGATAGTTCGTAAGTACTAAGTCCCAGTCCTGTAACTTACCTATTCCTTCGGAAAGATATGGAACGTATGGCCTGTTATCCCTGAGCTGAACTTCATACCATCTGGATTGATCAATGAAGACCATTTCAATAGAAAGATGTTTGCAACAACCTCTGAGCAAAGACATCACATCAAGTGACTCGATTTTACTTGAAAGTTTTCTCTCTGTATAATTTTGATTGGAAACTTCCATTTGTTTGAGGGAGTAGTGTCTATATACATTAATTACTCCTAATACTTTACTATATGTTATCACAATTTGCAGTATGGAAATGTTGCCAGTCCACCAGATCACTGCCTCCAATCTAAAGTGTTTTGTTGCATTTCAAAACTCATCAAAAGTCCCACTAAATGCAACTAGCAAACAATATGAACCCTGCTCTTATTTTAGCTAAATTGAATGTAAGGCACTAAATGCTCCATATTCCTTATCCGAATATCATCAGTTTCATCACTATAAGCTCAATGATTGTTCATATCATTCGCAAAAACAAGAGAGGATAAAACAGACGTACCGTTCCAGCTCCACATTCCTGTTATGAATCAAATCATTTAGTAACTTGGGTTCCAAATGAAGGTGTAAAGACAGGTCTTTTGCATACTCAAGCATGCCAGTGAATATAATGTCAAATCCCACAGGAGAAATCTGTTCCTTCTCAGTGATTGAGGTGAAATTCGACTCAATAAAGCGTATCCCTGAAATAAGAATTGACCAATCCATCAATTCGCAAAGAGTCTATATATATACAGCATTATAACTACTACAGTGAAGCACTTTGATTAATAAATTTTGCCGATTAAAAATATAAAATAAAAACTACTACTACAGTGAATCATTTTGGAAAAACGGAAGCATACCCCTATGGACTTGTTCATGAGCAAGATTCCATTTTCTGAGAGAAAGAATGCAAGCCAATGTAGAAGAAATGGCATCTTTCTGCAGAAGAGAATGATGATGAGGTTGAGACCAGGAGCCATCAGGACATTGATTCTGCAAAAGCCATTCAAGAGTATCTGGAAAACAGGGCTCTTTGGAATTGGAAGAGGGCACCATAGCAACCCATGCTGTGTCATATGGTGATATTGATATCTCCGGCTTATGAATCAACTTTACTATCCTTTCTCTAATTTCTTCAAAACATGTCTGCTTAAAAGTTCAACAAATTATTTCATGGTATGAAATCAGTTTACAGATTCTTAATTGAATAGAGTAGTGAGAACTCACCCCCAGCGGTGGAGCAACTTGAGCTGTTCTTAATCGTCCAACACCACAAGGAGTAGTCAAGTGCGCTGCTGCAGGAAGTCATTATCAGAATTACTGAGAGGCAGGGTCACATTTTTCCATCATTCTTGAGCTAACTACCCAGAGTTTTTTTTTTTTTCTTCATTTTTTTAAAAGAAATAATTGATTGATACGATTACGATTACAATTATCAATCATTTAAGCTACAAATTTTAATTATTTATGATCACTCCTTTTATTCGTCACGATCTCCTTATGCTAATTACAATCACTTCTCGTTACCATTTTATCATTATTTGTTTGCACACCGTTAGCATCCCGAATATATCACATATAACAAGTATATGTGTTGAATTCGAAAACTTTATGAATTATGAATGCATTCTTGTAAATAAAGTTACGCATAGAAATATGTACCTGAAACAAGAGAGAAACTGGAGTGGTTATGAGGTTTGTTGTGGTAAAAAGGGAAACTATTTGAGATCAGTTGAGAAGACATGGCTAGCTAGATTCAGAATATCCAATGAAATTATTGTTAATTTGTGTGTACTATGAAAATCTTTACAACAGTCAACAGGAATGTGAAAGTTTAATTTCTGAGCTGATCAACTAATTATATCAGTGGCTTACGTACTTATAGGTAGCCTATTAGTAACTTTAATATTTGTCGGTATGCATGTGTTCATTTTTCTAGTTGATCGTCCGGAGAGAACTACTATATACTTTATATAGTTTGTCAAACTTCTGTGCATGTAAACATCATATATATAACGCCAAAGGCATCAAAACAGCAGTCCGAACTCTATATGCAAAGGTATCAAGTATCAGCTTAATTAATTAATAGCAAATCATATATTACATGCATGCAGACAAATACAGTATTGTTAGCCGAGCTAGCTAATTAACAATGAGATTAATGGAAGGTTATATACTGTAATTAGCTAGAGTATAAACAAATAAATTATCTTCATAATTCATAGTTATATGTTTTCTTATACTTTTTTAGGACAATATTTAGGTATGAATTCCAATTAGATCTGTTCATTAATTCTGAACTAAGCAGAGAGGAAAATGGCATCAAGAAGAAATAAAGGAAGAAATTGGATAATAAAGAAACAGAATAAGAATCCGTAGTACATTGTTGGGAACTAAATGTGTATTGTGAGCAGGGGCACGGAGTTAGGCTTGAGAAATGGGGGGTAGCTAAATATATTATAACAAATGTTTTGTATGGAAGTTGAGAAATTTTAACTAAATAAGTAAGTACGCAAATAATTTTTTTTGGGGAACTTGTTTCAGTTTATTAGAATTTGTTTCAATTTATGAAAAGTATTCGTATGTTGTAGATTTGGTCCTTAACTTATCACTCTTGGCATCATAAAAAAATATGTTGAAATACTAGATGATGAGGTGACCATTGTTTGTCTTGTTGGATGGTACCGTACAAATAGGATAGTATCGAAGTCTGGAAAAAAGAACAAAGAAAAATCTGCAGAGTCGAGCGCATCACTCTCTCCTTAAGACTTTATTTGTCCTGCACTTGGTAGTTATATAGAATTATGACGAACAGTCTCCCAAGATACAATTGCAGTTGAGATCATATTACAAGTGCCAGAAAATATGAACTCGGATTGGACAACTACAATATGTGAAGTAACGCTTCTTGGAGAAATATAGAGAAGGAGATTGCAGATTGCTGTGTGATTAA
Organism: Plantago ovata; assembly: GCA_028274465.1. NCBI lineage: Eukaryota > Viridiplantae > Streptophyta > Magnoliopsida > Lamiales > Plantaginaceae > Plantago > Plantago ovata. Next base: position 36,992,471 of record CM051455.1, on the reverse strand, counting down.
TTTCTGCAATGCAGAAGGGTTTAATTATATAGGCCAAGTGGTGCAAACGAACGTACATGAATGAAAGGATGCAACAAAAATACACATTTTCCGTTCAAGTATCGCACCTGTTCACTTCTTCGCTGCACGGATAAAATTTACCCACAAAATTTATCTATTAGCACTAGACCGCTCCATTGGACCTCTTCTAATTCTAATTGGATACAAACTCAAAGTTACTATTTGGCTTAAAAAGCTTATATCCACCACTAGCTAGCCTTAGCCCAAACCTAGGCCCCCGACTCGCAACCCCCGACCCGTGATGAGTTAATGGCTCATGTTGGCATACATTCTTCATTTTCATATTTGCTTCTCAGTTCCATGATTACTTTTCATCGAAGATCACTTCACGAGATATGATTAACTTATTAACTTGTTTGTCTTTGAGTCCAATAAACAATATCCCTTGGATTCGTTACTGTAACAAATGATTTTTTCGTCAAATTTCTCTAGCCATTGATATGGAATATGTGAATATATATGCTATGCTTCTAAATATTCTCAAATGATCAACTTGTGTCTTTCTTTGAAACCAAGCTTCATAAGGAGTTTTTCTGTGAATTGCCTTTGTTGGTGAAACGATTTAGAATATCTATATGGTTGATTCCAATAATTTAGTAAGATTTCGTTGGTAAAAAATGTGGCAAGATTTTCTACAGCAAATCTTGTTATATAGCTTTTGTGTGTGGCCAACAGTGGTTAATATGGTCAAGGAAACTACGCCAAGAAAAGTAGAAGACGGAGAGCTCATGGCGACGACATTAAACATTTGCTCCGGTTATATTTTAGTGAAGAGATACTGTCAAACTGCGAGTATAAGACTTTTTCCAGCTCATAAATAAAATTTGTGGTGCCCTCTCAGAGAACAGAATTTACTATACCGATGTTGATCAAGACATGCAAGAGCTGGTACAGTTTAGTTCTCAGTGATCGATCACCTTCTTGAAGCATCAAGAATATGAAGCAATCATTTCTACAGCTGAGACCATCCAAATGCATATGGATAAAGTACTGTTTAACATACCTGTTGTTGTCCGAATAAATCATCTTGATTCTTGTACCACTAGTTAGGATATGTTCTCGTTGAACCTGAATTGAATTTATTCGGAGTATAACCTAACTACTCCTAAAACGCAAAGTCTCATAAGAGATCGTCCCTTTTTAATTTATAAAGATACCGGACTATTATGCAATTTACCATATCAATGGAAATTTCGCGGATCCTCCATGACCCGATTGACCCGGTGGGTTCTCTTTCGGGTTAAAAGAATTATTTTCCGTTTTGTTTCATTCTTTCTGTATCTATTGCTTGGTTCTTTCTCTCTCTCCTCTGCTCGTTCTTTCTCTCTCTCCTTCCAATCGATGATTTCCACGGTGCAGTTGTGAGATTACAACTGTGATTGAGTGAAATTTCTCTTTCAATTTCGTGAATTAGGGTTAAGTCAAGAGACAATTGGCTATTGATTCTGCTGCTGACTCTTGTAATTGTTCTTGTACTATTCGATACTGCAAGAGAGAGAGAAGATCTCGTTGTTTTACCCATCCTCCGTGAGCGAAAAACATGCTCCTAAGCTCGTAAGCTTTCTTAATCCTTTTTTTCTTTTTCTTTTTTGTCTTTTTTGTTAATGGAATATGTAATTGGATGAGCTTATTGATCTCTTTTGATGAATGAATATAGACCGAAACAGGGAAGAAGACTATAACTTCAAGGAACTAAAACTAGTTTGATCTCTTTTTTCACTGTTTTTCAATTTCAGCTTTGGTGGATCAATAGTGGTTTTTGCAAGCTAGATTGCCAGGCTTTTTATTAAATTGATTGACTACTATGATTGCACAAATTGGAGTTATCTTCTTCTTTCTAGTTTTCAATTTATGATCAACAGTATAAGGATTTGTCTTGAGCCTATGGATAATTACGGGAGCAGTAATAGTATACTAGTAGTAGTAGTAATTTTTTTAGTAGTAGTACTAGTAATAACTAATACTCGTAACCAGTAGTAGTACTAGTAAGAACGAATACTAGTAACTAGTAGTAGTAGTAACAACTAATAAGTAGTAGTATACATGTTGGTTGTAACCATATTTGTGAGTATATATCCCATGTTTTCATTCTTATTGTCCATGTTTGTGAGTATATATCCCATGTTAGTAGTAGTAGGATTTAGTAGCAGCACTAATTAGTAGCAGCAGTGTTAGTAGTAATAGTTAGTAATTAGTAGTAGTAGTTGGTAGAATTATATTGTAACCCATGTTTGCGAGTATATATCCTAGTTTTCATTCTTATTGCCCATGTTTATGAGTATATATCCCATGTTAGTAGTAGTAGGATTTAGTAGTAGCACTAGGTAGTACTAGTAGTTAGTAATTAATAGTAGTAGTACTAGTTAGTAGTAGCTGGTAGGATTGATTATATTGTAACTATGTTCGTGAGTGTATATCCCAAACATGGTCCATGTCCCAAACATGGTCCATGTTTGAGATATGTCCCATTGCACTCACTACCTTCCATTTTCCAAACGAAACCATATGTTCATGTTTTATACATTATTGTCCATGTTTTGTACATTATTATTGTCTATGTTCTTACCACTACAAGCATTACTGTTTCCAGCGACGGATCCATCCGTCGCTGGAAACGCCGATCCGTCGCTATAATAAGCTAGCGACGGATCGGTATTTTTAGCGACGGATGGGAAATCCGTCGCTAAAGCGTTCGTTGCTAGCTAATTCGCGACGAATCGCCCATCCGTCGCGAATTAGCGACGAACTAGCGACGGATAAAATGTTGACTTTTCCGTCGCGACGTCCATTGCCACGTGGTGGCCGGTCGGAGATTTGGCGAGTGCGACGGATCACCATCCGTCGCTGAATTATTAATTTTTTTTTTTAATAATAATGAATACCAAAATCGAATTCAAACCTGTTCAATTGACCAACATGCTACACAAATTATTATAGACCAAATGTACCGAAAGTAATTAAAAAAATCATAATAAATGTAATGAAATCCTCCATACATATAATAATAATAATCATACGTACAATACAAATCCAAAGTAATATCATATCGTACACAGTATTCATGCACAAAATAGTAATAGAGCTAATGAAAAGGCTATGGGATCATGGAGAGGATGGTGGTGGTGGTGGCTGTGGCGGTACCGCCCCCAGCTTCGCATACAAGTCAACGAGCATAGCTTGTTGCTGAGCCTGCACCTCGAATAAACGCCTTAGCTCCTCATCCTTCGCCTGCAACTGCTCTTGAAAGGCACGATCTCTAGCGGCAGCTGATGAAGATGACGTGATATGTGATGAAGAGCTACCACGGGCACGAGCCGGCCTCGAGCCCACATCAGGGAGGGATGCTGCACTCCCCAGTCCCATGTGATGTCCCTTCTCATTTGGAGGATTCACCTCGAGGAAAATGACATTCATTTCCTCAACAGTGAGATCCTGATCACGAATCCTCGAATCGTAGGCCGTCTGAAATGATAAAACAAGAGTGCAAGGTGTTAGTTATGTTGTTAATTAGTTACAAAATCATCAATATTTAATAAACACATGTATTGTTGAACTCACCGCAATTGTTTTGGCTTCATCACACAACCAATCTCCGTTCTTGCCATTCTGAGATCTCGAGAACAAGGTGAAGAGGAGACTTTCATTCTCCTGCAACTGAATGACACATGAAAACATCATATACTTAGTTTCAAAGTTCGAAGTAAATAACAAGTATAAGAATGATGATAAAATGAAAAAGTTAATACACTTACCTTCTGCCTTATATGTGCTGTAGCGATCGACTCAGATCCAAAATGGTGTGTCACCAGGGTCCTGGTCCCACCAGTCGGCTGCGCCTTCTTGTTCTCACTGTTCTGCTCAGCCTGCCTTTGGACTTTCGGTTCAGGCCAGTGTGACGTCCAATCCCTCCAAATGCCATCTCCCACGCACCCAGGAGGGTTTTGGCTCCCCCTGGTTCCACGCCACCTTCATATTATGAATCGTGTTCTTGTAAATGGCACTACCATGAGAGTTGAAGGTCCACCAGAGATCCCACATCAACTTTTTCGGCATGAAAAATTCTTTCTACACAATTACAAATAAACATCCAAAAGCATACAACGTGTGAATACTTAATACTTCCTCCATTTCATTATAAACTTCCTCTTTGGTCAACGTCTGTCATGTTTGACTCGTATATTACACCTAAATTATATTGATAAAAAAATTTTAAAAAAATATTTAAAATACTACTAACTCATGAACTTTAATTATATAACTTTAAAAAAGAATTGCATCGTACAATTTAGGAGTAATGTGCGGTCAAACACGAAGCCTGTTGACCGAAGAGGAAGTTATTAATGAAATGGAGGAAGTAACATTCAAGTATAACAAGGGGAGGAACAACACAACAATTATATCGGTGACTAACATATCACCCAAGTTCAGTGGCTAACATACCACTCACATATAGTGGCTAACATACCACTCACATTGTCCTATATTTCACTATAACAATGGTGACTAACATATCACCCAAGTACAGTGGCTAACATACCACTCACACAAAGTGGCTAACATACCACTCACGACACATAAGCAATTAGGTAACTAATGTACGATTATTAACTCACCCTCAGCTCCTCGAATAGCTCTCCCTTCAGCTGGCCCGGTATGCTATGCCACGTACTACCACCCTCTAATGGTCCCACCATCTTGCTCCTTATTATCTTGTTGAGTTCAGTGGCAGCGCGCTTCCCATAAAACCTGTGAAGAATAATAGACGACATCAATAAGCAAACCTTCGTTATCTATATGTTAGAAGTTGATGCATAATACTTACTTCTCTCCATTTGGGTAAAGGACACGGCGACCCATCCACACCTCTCCATCTTCAGGACTCTGAAAGGGACAATCGTCGTCTGGAATGTGGGCCCATGGGTCATGGATCTTGGACCGACCAGACGAGGCTCTACTCGACTCAGGTGGAGTCCTAAGAGCAGCAGGGGAGCCATGGGTGTCCTCTATGTCGGTATCATCCCTCGGGAGCTGGTACCGTGGTCGCCTGGGTAGTGGCATCTGAAAATCAAAAAATATACGTGTTAGTACATACACAATTGAATATAAAACATGTAAAACAGAGCTATAGTACTGAACGACATCTATTTATTATCAACCTAATAGCTAAGTCTAATCTAACTACCACAAACTATAGTACTAGTTCACATACCCTCTATGACCTCTTCTGGTTCTAAGTCAATGAAAACATCATCATGCAGCTGTATTTCTTCTACCGTAGCCTGTACAGGTTTTCTAGCCTTACCATCGACATCTTCTTCTTGGTACGAGTTATTGATTGACTCGTCCTTCTCCACATACTCAACTTTGGATCGAGCATTTATAGGTACAACATCATTTATAAGTACGATCGGGATTCATAATTGAATGCTAAACCTGGCCAATGAAAGTTTAGTACATTCTCTATAACGAATTTTTTCATTTTTCATAAATTATCCTACTCATTTTTATTATCAATTTTTACTTTGCATTATACTTACAATATTTCTAAATTACAACTAATTACTTTGCATTATAGTTACAATATGTCTATATTATACATTTTCATTTATAACTAATTACAACTAATTACAACTAATTACGGTCGAATCATACTACAACTAAATTCTAGAGGTCTCCAATCAACCCAAACAAAGTCCCAATACTCCAAATATCAATTCAACCCAATCAAAGTCTCAATTCTTAAAATACCCAATTCATTCCAAATCTATCAATTCACCAACCAAAACTTATGCATCCCCCCTAATTTAAGCTACATAACATAATCGATACTAGTAGAATGCATACCATTCAATGAAATCGAAAAAAAATGAAGAATACTCAAATTTAGACAAGTTAGGGTTAGAAGTTAATACCTTTGATTGCGAAAGAAATGGTGAAAGAATCACGCAATTGACTAGCTACCCTTGTTCCTTGATGGAAGAGCTTCGAAATGACTATAAGATTGCTCGAAATGGCCAAGAAATGAAGAAGATAGGGAGGAGCCGCGCGTTCGCCGGTGACGGAGAGCTCGGGTTCGCTGTGTGTGTGTTAATATCTGAGACTCACGTCTCAGACATTTATATAATCGCTGTTTAGCGACGGATGACCCATATAAACATCGATTATATAAATGACGTCATCCGTCGCAAAGTATTGTGACGGATGACTCATCCGTCGCAAATTTAGCGACGGATGCCTCATCCGTCGCAAAATTACCCGCCCTAAGGGTTTAGGGACGCGCTCTATGACGAATTTGTTTCATCCGTCGCTATCCGTTACCGATAAGTCGCTAAAAGACCGATCCGTCGCTAAAAATAGCGACGGATCGATCCGTCGCTAAAAGCCGTCGCTATATGTCAGATTTCTTGTAGTGTACCATGTATTGGTCGTGGCTCCTTTTTCTAGTTGTTGTGTGCTTTTGTGTTATTCCTTGTACATTGACTTTGTGGCCGGTTTGTTTTATTATTGTAGAAACTACCCATGTTTCTAACTATATGTCCCATGTTTCTAACTATATGTCCCATGTTTCATATGTTTTTGTTTTATATGCCCCATGTTCTTATTTTTGATTTTTTAGTGTATGTTGATATTGTTCTAATTATGGTCCATCTTTTTAAGATTATTACCTATGTTCCTTACAATATTGTCTATGTTTGTGTTTTTGTTTTTGTAGATGATGTGCAACAGAAGAAAAAGAGGACTAATGCCAGAAGCAAGAAAAAAATCCAATTTGATTCATGTTGATACAAAGGATTGTATCTATTAAAGAAGATAATGGAGTCTCCTTGACATCTGAAAAATATCAAAAAATTAATGGATGGATTCAGTTTGAAATTAGAAGTTAGATAGTTATTATTGTAGTCATAATATTAATATGTCCAATGTACTTGCATTTACATACAAGGAATTTTTTTTTTTTTTTATGCTTGAAAATAGTACCCATGTTGTTGATAATTTTTTTCATGTTTATGTAAATATTACCCATGTTTCTCATAATATACTCATGTACTTACAATTAATTTATTGATAATGTTCATGTTCCATGTTAGTTTAAATATTACCCATGTTTCTGAATATATCGCCCATGTTCATGGGAATACTATGTTTCTCGTAATATCTTCCATGAACTTGTTTTTATATATAAATGCCACTGCCATATTTGTGTTTCTCCAAAAGAACTCATGTTTCTGAGAATATCTTCTATGTTTCTTCATGAACGGTACTTATACCTACATATCAAAATATGTTGATCAGTGAACATGGACCATTTTTGTGAGAACATGGGGCATATTGTGTAGAACATAGATAATATAGTTGAGAACATAGACAATATTGCATAGGTCAATATTTACACGCTTTATGTGCATAATGCAGAGCATTCATGTGAGATCATGACATATGTTGGTGAGAACATAAGGAATCTTGTTGACAACATAGAAACTACTACATTGATTTATTTATTTTACGCATCAAGTGCATAAAACAGTGCATATAGGTGAGACCATGGTCCATATTGATAAAAACATCGAAAATATCGTTAAGAACATATGGACTACAACAAAGGTAGATTTTTCACTTTCAATGCATAAAACATAGCATATTGGTGAGAACATGAACAATATTGTTGAGAACATGGATTATATTGCTAAGAACATAGTGTACATTGCAGAGTTCAACTTTTCATAAAAACAGTTAAAAAAACAGAGCATGAAAAACAGTGACCATATTGGTGAGAACATGTACAATATTGACGAGAACATGGGCAATATTGTAAAGAACATGGCAAATATCGCTGAACGTAAAAAATTCATGAGATGAACACAAATCTACATCTAGATGCAAAAGCTAACATCTATTAACAAACTTCGTTTCAAACACATATCTACATAAATTTAGGTGCAAATAACAACAACGTGGATTCAACATAAATCTATCACCAACAAACTTGTGTCACCAACAAACATCAATTCAAACAAAAAAAAAAAAAAAAAAAAAACTTTGACCTATGTAAAATCGGTCGATTTGCAAGCTTATACACCATGAAAACTATGAAAATCATGATGAGCAGGCGATGGTGATGATCACATGTGATTTTGGTTGGATTGTGGGGTGTTTTATAAGCTAGTAGTTGTTTTGGGATTGTTTTGTAATTAATATAAATTGGTCTCTATGGCCCCTCTCTAAGGGTGGTCTCTTATGAGACTTACTCAACTAAAAAAATGGAATCTCAACTAATTATGTAGGGTTAAATTTGTCCAACCATATATAAACACTAATTTGTAGGAAGTTTTTAATGTATCAATTATTTGATAGAAACTATTAGAATTGACACCAATTTAAAATTAACCCAATATTCAACTGACAATAACACCAATTAACATGCAAAAGCTGATGTTTTAATAGCCTACAGTTGTATCAGATGGTTCTTAACTCATCAGAGGAATACTTTTCATCCGTGTAATATCGTTCAATATAAAACTATTTATTACATGACAACAAAAAGTATATACATTTATAGGACATCGTTTCTATTAAGTTCAATTACTCAATTAGTTATTTGATAATTATTGGTTAGTATTCTATTCAGTATACTTATTACTCTACATTTCAATACATTATTTGTAAATTTTTCACTCCATTTATAGCACGCAACAACACACAACGCATGCTGCATAAATTCTATTCTAGTATAATATAATAGAAAACATTGATACAGATTATTTTTCTAGCTATAATAATTTATAATAATTTGAAAATAATATGAGATTAATTAAACACTAGGGGAACTTTTGTGTTGGTTGGGAGAGCAATAATGATCTGGAACTACCATATAACGCCAAAGGCACAAAAAAGAATATTCGGAGATGAACGGGCAACGGTATCAACATTTAAAATCCTACATGTTATGTATTTATGCGGACAAATATGGTTAGCCAAGAGAACAGCCAAACTGTCAAAGGGAATCTTGACTTCGATTTAAAATCGTCTAAAACCACCACTAGACTAGTAGCGAGGCGAATTCAGGAATTAACTTAGCGGGGTCAAAATCAACAATGATTTTATTCGCGAGAACAATACACCATTTTCTATGTTCTCTCTAATGCTTCACGTTGCTATTGTCCGCGCAATTTTTCAAAAAATGATTAAAAATAAGATAAGTTAGAAAAAAGTTCGCAAGGGTCGTAAACTTGAACTTTACATGCATATAAAATCTCTACTTACGTTTTTTTTTTCCAAATTGTTGTTTATTTTTAAGTATTTAAATGAAAACTGCTTATGCCAATATAGCAACGGGGAGCCATAGAGAGACCATAGAAAGTATATTATGTAAACACATCATTAATGCATCATCACAAATATGCTCGACAAGTAGTTTGAAATCATTACGAGTACGCTTCATTCGATTACGGCAAAAACATTAAGATAAATATCTATTATTTGAGTGTGCAATCAATTCTCATTGTTTATTTCAAAAGCTTAAATGAAAAGAATGAAAAAATTGAGTTTTACTTGCTTATTTGGTCCAATATAACAAGTCACAATGTCAACAAAATTCAAATTAAAATATAAAGACTTAAGTTAAATATCAAAATTTTTAGGGGGGCAAAATAAACTTTCAGCAGGTGCAAAATATAAATATCATATACTTAATAGACTAAAAAAACTGAGTGGGGGCAAGTGCTCTACATGGTAGCCTCGCCCCTCACTAGTGAAGTAGTACAGTTACTACAGTATTATCAAAGAGACCCCAAGTTGATCTTCACAACCAAAACTAATTTATTGTTTTTTTAAGGAAAAATACTTAGATATATTAACTGTACCAAATGAACGGGCTCTCAAACACTGACAATAATGGTCGGTTAGATTAGTCGCATGTTGTTAACGATATAAACTAAAAAGAAATTTTTTAAAAAAAAGTTGTTGATTAGAGATGTATTGTTTATGTTTCCATAGCTGAAAATGGAGACTTGCATAATTATTGAACTAACTTGATATGCATATTGCATAATTAATTAGAATGGACATAATTAAATTTATTTATAATATAAAAAATAACTAAATAAATTTGAATATAAGTAGACTGAATGAACTAAAATGAATATTTGTTCGGATAATAACATAGAATTAATCAACTAGTACTAAAATAATGTAAATTGACTTTAACAAACAATGACGTCTAGTCTAGTTCATATATATTGGCCTTGGATCGATTGAATTTCTCATCCGTACATAACCATAATACTAATGAATTCTTTTGGCATTGAGTACTGCTGCTACATAAACTCCCCATCCACTCAATATACCAAAGCATTTCAGTCACCTGCAACAACGCCGCACCATCGTCCTGCAGGATGCACCTTTACCATCCGTAAGCACCCCCGTTCTCTCTCTCTCTTCATGACGTGTGATTTTAAAACAATTTTTTAAAGTTTAGGTTTATATAAATAGGAGTAATTTTTATGGTGTCTAGTTTAGTGTTAGTGTCACATTAGGTGCGAAAAGGAAAAAAAAAAAAGAATGCATAAAAAATTTAAAAGAACATGTTAATATTACCTTTGTCCCGCTAATAATGTGTTATTTGATTTTTTTAAGTCGTTTTTGCCATAAATTACTCCTAATATGTTCACAAAGTGTACTTTCATAATATAATTAACTTCATTAAGTATTATACTATTATAATGTATGAGTAAAATTGACGTCCATAAAAAGACACATTATTATCGTGGTAGCTAGAGGGAGTATATATCTATGTCACAATGCACACACTCCCTCCATCGGTTAGATCCTAAGGAGGGGGCTAATGTGCTCTCCTCTCGCACAGTGGGCCTTACAAGCTAGAGTTAGAACAAAATTACATTGTCTAACTTAGGACGTAAATTTTTGCAATATAATTCCTTAAGAATACAGGGGATAATTTCCATTATATATATACAGTATGTAATGAATTTATGTACTTTACATTTACCACTGTACATTTTTATGGTGAAAACGTTAAAATAAACCATTACCACTTTACATTCAGAGTAGTTCTACTGAACAATGAACAATATAGTAAACAAATTGATTTTTATAGTACTGGAATAATATGTCTTCAAAAGTACCATTTCCTTTACCAAATGTAAAAGAAAATGCAAATGTTGCTAATATTTAGAGAAAGAAAAACCTATTTTCTAAATAGAAGTTTTGTCTATTGTATATTTATCAATTATTATCCTTTAGTGTGGTAAAATAGCACGGGGCGGAAAAAAATCCTGATTCGTCCCTGCTTAAATATATTATCGTTAAATTTAGCGGAAAAGAGGTTGAAACACTACTATTTACTTTTTCACTTTTTAAGTCCATTGTGATCTTCGAGTTATAAGGGTGACCGAGTGGTAAGGGGTTTTAGAGTAGCACAAGAGAGGTTAGGGGTTCGAACCCGTAGGAGTCGTTTAGGTTAGGTTGACGTTAAAATAAAATAAAATTAGTCCACTCCGTGAACTAGCAGTTCCTGTCAATATGGTTCGGTTCATGGTTTTCGGTTCCGTTTGGTCGGGCCTAATGGGTGTTAAGTGTAAGTTTACACTAGTGTATCTAAATTGTATTTTTTTCATACCGAGTAATATTTTCAAAAAAACAGGTTTGGTACGTACAAGACTACAAGGTGAAACTCTTAGAAAAGACGAAATTATTTCCGATATTACGAAAATTGTATCTTAGATGTTCATTCTGTACTAAGCAGAGAGGAAAATTGCATCAAACTAATCAAGAAGAAATAAAGATACGATAGGAACCTGGAAGCTGTTATTGATCAGCTCATGACAAGTTCATTGCAATTTCAATTTTATCAATACAGTTTCAATCTTGTCTATCGTCTTCAACTTTAAATGTTAAAACCTCAGGTAAACAATTTCGAAACTGGAGCAGACGATTCTCCCTACACGAACGTCATGCTTCCAAAAGATTATCAACTCCGAGTAGCTGGCCAGGTGAGCCAGTTTTATTGAACAAACAAAATATTAATTAATTTCTTGAAGAATTTAATTGGGAGTTAACTGATGGATCACATCTATAGCTGCAATTGAATCTGAAGTGCGCCTGGAAGATGATGGCACGGCCGAAGACCTTCTGGGAAGGGTAAGTGGTCTTCTGTTTTCTAATTGCCATTTTCTGTTTCCAATCTATATATTATGATCTAATAATCTACATGCCATGTATAATCCTATTATTTTGTTTAATCGAAGGTGATGACCGTTACTAGAGAAGATTATGTATATTACATTAAGAGCATGCTGAGTTCAATAGGCGATGGTCGAATAAGTGTGTCCCCCTACGATACAGCATGGATTGCTCTTATCAGGGATATTGACGGACAAGACACCCCTCAATTCCCTTCCAGTCTTAACTGGATTGCACGAAATCAACTCATTGATGGGTCATGGGGCGACGAGCATTTCTTGTGTGCCAGTGATAGGCTAGTGAATACATTAGCATGTGTGGTTGCCTTAAGATCATGGAATGTTCATGTTGATAAGAGCAACAAAGGTTAGTTTTAAAATTGCAAGTAACCAAATACTCTTTCATTTCTCTCTCTCTAATTTCAGTCTATTATTGGTGAATCCATGTGTAGTTCGTGTATCTAATTAGTTAAAAATGGTTATCATGTAGGAATATCATTCATCAAGGAAAATCTCTATCAACTCAGAAATGTAAAACCTGAGCACATAAACTGCGGATTTGAAGTGGTATTTCCGGCTCTTCTACAAAGAGCTAAAACTTTGGGAGTTCACCTTCCTTATGATGATTCTATCATAAGAGACATTTTTTCTGCAAGAGATCAGAAACTGAAAAAGTAACGTGATAAGCTTAACGTTACCATTTGCAGTCCAGTTAATTTGCTTTAGTTTGTTCATGAATTTCCTTTGTTCATTTCATTTGTTTCTACAATTTTCCTAGCTGAGTCAATGTCAGTATGGACTACTGAAACAGAATTTGCATGTAGTTATGTGACTTATGTCTGTGCACATTGAGTCCGTACTTAAATAGCTAGAACGTATTTTAACAAAAACAATGAAGGTAGTCTTCCAACAAAACACCATTGTCTGATTTATATTATAACTTATAGGATTCCTAAAGAGCTCATGCACCAAGTGAGAACAACTTTACTCTTTAGTTTGGAAGGACTTGAAAACCTGGACTGGCATAAGCTCCTAAAACTACAGTCGAATGATGGCTCATTCCTCACATCACCATCTTCAACTGCCTTTGCATTTATGGAGACCAAAAATGACAAGTGCTTGAAATTTATTGACAACATTGTTCAGAAGTTCAATGGAGGAGGTACTTATTTACTTGATACAGCTAAACCTTTGATCGCCTCCATTAAAGTATATATATAGATATATATATATCAACTAATTATAATTCATCTTGTGTCTATGCATATATGCACCTCTGCAGCACCTCATACTTATCCAGTGGACATTTTTGCACAACTTTGGGCAGTTGACAGACTACAACGCCTAGGAATTTCACGATATTTTGAATCAGAGATTAACGACTTGTTAAGTCACGTTCATAGGTACTACAAGTAATTGATTATCAATGATTGCGTAAGTCACGTTCATAGGTATTTCAAGGGATTAGCATGCATATAAAGATACCTGTATCTGAACTACATGCAGATTTTGGACAGAGGAAGGTGTTTTCAGTGCGCGAGATTCCTCATTCAGTGATATTGATGATACATCCATGGGATTTAGGCTTCTGAGGTTGCACGGATATGATCTTAGTCCGAGTATGTATAATTATTCAAAAGAGCACATTCGATCTGGTGAAAATAAATGAGTCACTGTCACTCCTTTGTCTTTGCATGTTATTCCATCTTTAAGGCTCTAACTTAGAGCATGTAAATTTCATGTTATCAATCATATCCATGATACCGCATTGATGTTCACAATGTTTACATGTACCAGATGTGTTCAGGAAATTCAAGTCAAAGGGTAGATTTACTTGTTTTCATGGGGAGATGATTGATTCAACAAGTCCAATATTCAATCTATACCGGGCTTCTCAGTTGCAATTTCCTGGAGAAGAGATTCTTGATGAAACTAGGGATTACTCTTACAGATTTATACAGCAGAAACTGACCAGCAACGAACTTGTTGATAAGTGGGTTATATCCAAGAATTTTGCGGATGAGGTAACTACTGCATGATAGTATAGAGCTTCTTTACTTTTTTTATTTCTATGTACATCCCCAATCGTTATCATGAATAAAGAACTTGTAATTAAGGTTTAGGAAACATGACAGGAGTTAGTGTTTTTCATACTAATTAACAAGTTTATTCATACCAAATACTAGTTGTTTACTTTGTCTTATATATAAATATGTTGCAGATTGAACATGGAATGAAGATGCCATGGTATTCTTGCCTACCTCGCATCGAGACTAGATTCTACCTAGAGCATTACGGTGGTGCTACTGATATATGGAATGGCAAGGCTTGGTACAGGTATATTAATTTTCAACAGTTTGGTGCAGGTATATTAATTTTGGAGAGTGTGATTAGAAAATTTTACTCCTACGTCTCGATAATTACCTTCATTTGTGATGATGTATATGTAGGATGCCTGATATCAGTAATAATACATATCACAATCTGGCGATATTAGATTTCAATGAATGCCAAGCACAACATCAAATCGAGTGGACGTATATGCAAGAGTATGTGCATGTCAAAGCTCTCATGGAATATTACTTATCTTACAGTTATCGGTGCAAAAACTAATATTCTTTGTCAATTTATGTTACGTGAGCAGATGGTATGATAACTTCAATATTCAAGAATATGGAGTAGATAAAAGTGACCTCCGCCTTGCTTACTTTTTGGCATCTGCAAGTGTATTTGAACCAGAGAGGTCGATTGAGAGGATTGCATGGTCCAAATCTCAAATTAATTCTAAGATGATTGCATCATTTTTTAGAAGAGAAAGTACATCTCTCAGTCAGAAAGATGAACTAGTAGCACTGTTTGAAGGATATTTCACAGGAGGAAAAAACAGGTAGTCATCTCGAAAGAACTCCATCTCATCTGAAATTCTGAACTCGTAGAGATCGAGGAGTGGCACAGATCAGCCATCAGCTTAAAAACTAGTATACATACTAAATTTTGTTTTTTTGTGGATATTAGTGAGGAAGGACTTGTCAAAGCTCTATCCGAACTCCTGGAGGGTTTTGACAGACACACTACCCATCAGCTTAAAAATGCAGTAAGTCTCCAGTTCCAAATGCAGTAGAATCATTTGGTCAAAATGTGGCAAGATTTCATACAGTACAGCTTGTTATTTAACTTTTGTTTGTGGCCAACAGTGGCGAATATGGTTAAGGAACTTACGTCAAGGAAAAGTAGAAGACGGAGAGCTCATGGCAACAACATTAAACATTTGCTCTGGTTATATTTTAGAGGAGGAGATACTGTCAAACTGCGAGTACAAGACTCTTTCCAAGCTCATAAATAAAATTTGTGGTTCCCTCTCAGAGAACAGAATTTACTATACCGATGTTGATCAAGACATGCAAGAACTGGTACAGTTTGTTCTCAGTGATCACTCACCTTCTGGAAGCATGAAGAAGAATATGAAGCAATCATTTCTACAGGTTGCAAAAGCATTTTACTATGTGTCATATAATGATGCTAAGACCATCCAAATGCACATGGATAAAGTACTGTTTAACCCTGTCGTTGTCCGAATAAATCATCTTGATTCTTGCACCACCATTTATTAGCATGTTGTAATTAGTAATTAATAATTCTCCTCACAGTATGCATGTTTGCTATCAGTTGGGAGACTTTCATTGCTGAAGGAATGAAAACTAGTGTCTGTAATTCTGTATATGTAAAGAACTAACGGAAAATATGTGATTTCAATCAGTTATGTGGGCACTTAAATTTCGCTCTCTCTAAGGTTAAAGAATAGGCCTACAGTACAAAAGCTATTGTGAGTCTTGGGATACAAAATAAGCACAAATTTCTTGAATTGTAAGTGTATATACTACTGAATGCAGTTTCACAATGCTTGTCATTGTCAATATACATCAAAACTCAGTGACTCACCCTATGCGCCCCCAACCACCACTCCCAAACCGAATCAAGAGAACATACACAGCATAAATTTATAAGTCGGTCTAATTAATGTTCTAAACCAAGCATAAGTTTATAATTGTAAGCACACACTAAATGGGATCTACATCATCTAAATATCACCAAGAACAATATTAGGTTCAATGATACTTTTCACCAGTTTCATCAACTCCACAGAGGTGTATCCGTCATCTTTAATGTAAAACTCGTGCATCACTGTGCTCATATGCCAAAACAAATCCTTGCAAGCTATGACTCCTTGATCTAGAACTAATCTCTTTAGTTCTCTCCTATTGAAGTATCCTTTTGATAGCTGAAATAGCTTCTTCTTCAGTTATGTCAGCACCACCATTCATCATGTCGGCAATGTCACAAATTAAGCTCTTAATTGCTAAAAACAGCTTCAGAACTGTCTGAGAAGAGCATATTCTGCGAACATCTACATCCCATCTGTAGTTAATCAGTAATAAATTAGTATTTAACATCTATAGAACTGTTAGTAAACAGAAACAAATGCAGAGTAAGAAGAATATGGAGAGTGGTGAGAGCATACGCTTCAACTAATTGAATCAAGTTCTTCAATTCCTTAAATGAACCACCAATATCAAAAAAATCATCAACCACCGTGACGAGAATAGAAGCTTTAGCCCATGCAATACGAAGTTACGAATTAACATCAAACAATTCCTGATCGGGAAAGGAAGTTGTTGAAGAATAACATGAGTAAGCACATTTCTGTCTTGCAAACTCCAGCTCATCCAATCTATTTTCTATGACCCATCATGGGATACTAGGATAGGCTACAGTTTATCATGGGATCAAACTCAAATAGCACCTTTCAAGCTCCTTGAGTTCTTCCTGGTGTAAATTTTGACCTTTATTGAAGTATTCTGCTACAGAGAGGAGAAGAAAATCCTTGTGCCAAAATTCAGTGAACTGGAAATGATTCCAACAGTTTCAGACCATGAAGAATGCTAGAAAAACTATAACTAGCTAGGACTTATATATACCAAATCGAGGTTTTCAAAATTCTAGTATGGCTCCTCGAATTGTAATGCTTGATATGATATTTCTTCGGTTTGCAACTCGTCTCACGATTGCATGATGGGGGTGTTGGAGAGCATGCTTAATTCACCTGAAAATGATATATTGTGCAAGTAATTTAGATTTCTTTCCATGATGGATTAGGTCAACAAAATAGTGGAAATTAAAAGGGGCATACATCTTCGTGAATATTTCTGCCTAGTTCAGTTGAATAGCATGAACCATTCAATAGCTCTTGTTCAAGTGTATTTTTTGTTGGAATTTTGTTAATATTTCAAAAATATTTGTATTAAAAATTTTGTTGGTTTGCGGCTTATTAGTTTTACACATTTACTCATTCAAGTCCAAGTCGCTATTTTTAGTACATAGTAGTAGTCTAACTTTACTTCCTAAAATTAAGCTAATTTAGTTGGTTTAGTTGTTGATTAGTTCTGAACATGGGAGACGAGTACTATATATATTTGGTTGGTTACTTACGGATGGGTGCAGAACGTTTTCCATATCCCAAGCCAACAAAACCTTTCTAAACTCTACATCTTTATTTGTTCTAAGCATGAACTTGGGATAAACACATTTTATTTCTACTAGTCATTCATACCGATTTTAACCGAATGGTGCATTTAATTTTGGGAGGATGTTCGACCATTAGGCGAATAATCCTTTAGGACATTACTTCACACGACTTGCACTATTAAATTTTCATAACGTTTGTTTGCATCTATTCAGGTTTTTCCAACAATTTAAAGGATTGCATCTAATTTTAATTTTAAGGATGTAATCCTTTATATTGTTGGAAAAATCTGAATAGATGCAAAAAAAATGTTATGAAAATAATAGTGCAAGTCGTGCGAAGCACTGTCCTAAAGGATTATTCGTGTAACGGTCGAACATCCTCCCAGGATTAAATGTACCCTCCGGTTAAAACTAATAAGCCGCAAAACCAAGTCCATAATTACAAAGTGCTATATTTAGTTTTTAGATACTGCATTTTCTCCAAATTAATCACGGTCTGTTATGATCTGCTTGCCTCTCAGAATTTCTCGTATTTATTCTTGCAGTTTGTTCATAACCAACGGGTGGCGCAATAGCTCTGTCATCACCGGGCCATTCCAGTGTTGCAGATGTTGTATCCGTTCCTCCGATAATCATGTCCTGGGATAGCACAACGATACATAACATGGTTTGTTAACACCAGATTGGAAGCATTGCATGTTTACAACACTTAAAATCAAATAAGTGTGACCTAAAAAATAAAAGAGAGGGTTATATTGAGAGATCTGACCAAAATAATTGCTTTGACATTATCTCTATCCATCGTAGTCGTTCCATTGCCTTCTCAATCTCTAGCAAAATGGCTAAAAAGTTCTCTCTGACCATATCATCATCACGCGAATCCAGGTGTTCTTGTATCATTTGGTCCAAGAAAACATCTACTTTATGTACCTTTCAACTCTTGCATCAAAACCATTCACGCGACTGATCCACCAAAGGCTCGGAATAAATTCTCCAAAACTTACACTCCCCGTTAGATGCATGAGTTCAACAAGTAGTCCTGCATGTAAACTTCTTATACCATCTTCCCCGTTGCTATACTTCCTTCCAAAAGCAGATCTGCAGGCCATGTCACTAGTCAATGAGACGAACATTTCGCTCAAATTCAGAGGCATTTGTGATGAAGAACTCGCCTTGATCTTCCTCAGAAAAAGAAATGTCTTCCTCCCTAATGAAATGGAAAGACTATACCATTTTGTTACTGAGAAGCTGTAGAACGCAAAGACTTTTCAGTTTCCTCCAATACTCACCATACTTTGCCACTGTGATATCCTTGCCGTTGTAGAGAAGCCGCCGCGCCTTGTGACACTGGAGTCAGGCTCATCTGCAAAAGCAAAGTTGGTTAGTGGGCTATGTTTCCAGATTACACGTGTTGAGTGACTGGTTAATTCCTCAGGCAACACCTGTCTCAACTCCAAAAAATCTCACACTTACAGTCACTAAATCATTACAACAAAGTTTCTTAGAGCCCAAGTCTCATCCAATACACTCTCTATGTCCTTACTAAAATGCAGACTAATCCCCAACCGTTCACAATTATCAACCATGTACAGCTGAGCCTATAACTCAACTGGGTAAATTGCTGGGACTGTACGTGAAGAAGAATTAGACCGTGATTCACAAAGCATGAAAGGGCGGAACCAAGAAAATGCAATAATTGCCAAACATATTCAAGGCTGAGTGAAGGTAATCAAGGCAGCCATCATCCGCATGATGAAAAATACAAGCAGTTGTTGTAGGGGAGGGAGAGTTGAAAAGAGATCTGTTCTTTCGTTGATATTTCATGATTGACATCCATTCCTGCAACTTACTTATTCCCTCTGAATTAAAGGTATGCCATGTATAGTTTAATTTCCATGGACTGGCTTTCGTTCTAGAGTGAAGGTAGACCATTTCAACAAATACAAGTTCTGAGAAACATATGAGTTGGTAGTTAAAATATGACTACTGTTGAGTTCGTTTCAACAATAGTCGATTCTACCTAATCACAAAGCTCACAGTAACAACTAAACCACCAAGAACATGCTGCACCAAATCAAACACACAGCCAACGCAACAACCACAGAAAACAGAGCAAGAACGTAAACAAGAAAGAACACAAGATTTAACGTGGTTCGATTCTGAATAACCCACGTCCACGGAAATCAACCAGCTTCACTATATTATCACAATCCGCTATTACAAGTCACTAACCGATCACAAGAAACAGATTCTCTAGCTAGCACCTATAATATACGATAATATATATATCCAGTCGAAGTAGTCGAACAGGTCTTCAAGCTATGAATGAACGTGTCTAAGTATACAGTAATCACCCCTTTATATATATAGCATACAAATCGCAGCTATTTCCTAAGAGAATTCGAATAGGTATTGAATCCTTATTGGAATCAATTTCCTAATTTCCTGACTGTTGTCGGTCACATAAGTTGTCTTCAGTTGTCTTCAGATTTAGTTCAACCGTTAGGTCAACCACAGTCTATGTGTCTGCTCTTGAGATAACATTAACTCCACAATTCTCCACCTTTAGCTCAACATCATTCAATCCACACTGCTCCACTACTGATCTCAGTATCCCTGAAGTTAGGACACACCGGCCCCTTTTGAATCTCTAAGGTTAAGATGAATCTCCATGTACCTCTAAGGTTAAGATACGCCCCCATATGCATCTCTAAGATTAAGATGACTCCCCGTTTCCATCCCTGCGGTTAGGATGACCCCCTCAAGGTCTTGACACCAACAAGTTCCAGGCAAAACCTGAACTTTGGTCCTGTAAGCGCTTTAGTCATAGCATCCGAAGCATTCAACGATGTATGAATCTTCTTTATCTTCACAACTCCTTTGTCAATCATATCTCTGATGAAGAAAAATCTCACATCAATGTGCTTCGTCCTTTCATGATACACATGATGTTTAGTTAACATAATATCACTCTGATTGTCACAGTGAATATTCACATGATCAAGTTGAACACCAAGTTCCCTCAACAATCCACCCAACCAGATAGCTTCTTTCACTCCTTCAGTGATAGCCATGTATTCTGCCTCTGTTGTAGATAACGCAACCACAGACTGCTGACTTGCCTTCCAACTAACTGTCGTGCCAAACAAAGTGAACACATACCCTGTGATAGACTTCCTTCCATTCAAGTTCCTTGCAAAATCTGCATCCACATATCCAACCAATGGATTTTGCAACTCATTGCTTCTCTTGAACCTCAGTCCCATCATCCTTGTGCCACTTAAATATCTGAGAACATCTTTCACAACATCCCAATGCCTTCTTCCAGGATTTCCTATGTATATGTTGATAACACTCATATCATATGCAAGATCAGGCATGCAGCAAATCATAGTATACATAATACTTCCAACTGCACTTGCATAAGGTACCATAGACATAATCCTTGCTTCAGCATCATCCTTAGGACATTGTTCCTCAGATAACTTCACCCATGGTGCAATAGGAGTAACCACACTACTGCAATTTGACATATTAAACTTGGTCAGAACCTTCATGAGATAACTAGGTTGAGATAGAAACAGATTCTTCTCCTTCTTGTCCCTAGTGATATCCATCCCAAGAATTCTACTTGCATCCCCAAGATCCTTCATCTCAAATTCTTTCTGCAGCTTCCCTTTAAGTGTTTCAATCTCCTCCATTGACCTGCTAGCTATCAACATATCATCCACATACAAGAGTAAGTAAACTCTCTCAGCAGCTTCCTTTCCAGACTGATATATGCAACTATCATAGGCACTTCTCACAAATCCAATCTCAAACATGTAACTATCAAACTTTAAGTACCACTGTCTTGGACTTTGCTTAAGACCATATAATGACTTCTTCAGCAAACATGCTCTCTTATGCCTCTTGTCAACAACAACTCCATCTGGTACTGTCATATATATTTCTTCTTCCAATTCCCCATGTAGAAAAGCAGTTTTCACATCCATTTGGTGAAGAAACATGTCATACTGAGTAACAAGAGCTAAGATTACCCTGATAGATGTGTGTCTGACCACAGGAGAAAATATCTCATTGTAGTCAACTCCTTCCCTTTGAGTAAATCCTCTAGCAACCAATCTAACCTTGTACCTTATGTATTCTGTACCCTTGAGCTCCACCTTCTTCTTGAAGATCAATTTACAGCTGACAAGTTTCTGTCTATCAGGAACTTTTACAATCTTCCATGTATCATTCTTCTCAAGTGACATAAGTTCTTCATGAATAGCTCCAATCCACTTTGCACTTTCAGAACATGTAATTGCTTCATGATAACTCTGTGGTTCAGATGAAACCACTCCCTCTTCTGCTGTACTAAGAGCATGCGCAAGATATGTCTTGCTAATCCTTCCGAACCCATACATATCTGGTGTTTTCCTCTGCTGCCTTCTTTTTCTTGCAAGTTGATAGTTAGAAGTTTCACCTTCTCCATCAGGTTGATCATCCCCATCTGTATCTGAGCTACTACTGGACTCCCCATTCACTGGTAATATTGGTTATGTATCTGCAACATCATCTTCTATTGTGGACTCCACCTCCGAGTGAACTCTCTCTTCTTCCAACTCAATTCTGGTATCTTCTGTGTCGGAGTTGGGCATGGGGTTTGTTCACAGTTCGTCCAACTTCTGCATCAACTGTTTGTTCAACTGCCGCCTGCTTGTCCTTCAAAGGTAGTATGTCTTCATTGAACTGAACATCCATGCTTATAATACACTTCCCCTTTCCAGGTTCTATGCAGTACCAAAGCTTATATCCTTTAACCCCCTTTGGGTAACCAATGAAAATACACCTCAACGCTCTAGCTTCCAACTTATTTTGCTTGATATGTGCTAAAGCCAAGCATCCAAACACCTTGAGTTTTGAATACTCCCCAGTTGTTTCAGTCCACACTTGATCCGGTGTCTTAAAATCCAAAGACACAGTTGGACTCTTATTGATGAGTATTGTTGCTGTAACCATAGCTTCTCCCCATAAACCTTTGCTTACCCCAGAACTCAGTATCATACACCTAGCTCTCTCCAATAGAGTTATATTCATTCGTTCTGAAACTCCATTTTGTTGTGGTGTACCTGCAACTGTTCTATGTCTAGTAATACCCTTCTCTTTACAGAAATTAGTAAACTCAGTAGATAAGAACTCCAATCTATTATCAGTTATGAGATACTTCAATGATCTTCCTGATTGATTTTCTACCTCGGCTAACCATTCCTTGAACTGATTAAATACTTGATCCTTCGACTTCAGAATATAAACCCAGACCTTCGTTGAATAATCATCTATGAATGAGATGAAATATTTACCTCCACCTTGAGTGAGTGTCCTGGATGGTCCCCATAAATCTGAATGCACATAATCCAAGGTAGCTTTTGTAGTATGCTTTCCTATGTTGAAACTGGTCTTGTGCGCCTTCCCCATCACACAAGTCTCACAGAATGGTAACTTAGTGAACTTGTCTCCTCCAAGTAATCTCTGCTTGGTAAGTTCTTTCAATTTTTTCTCTCCTAGATGGCCAAGCCTCTTGTGCCATAGATATGTCTTGTCATTACCATGAACTGTTGCACTTTCTCCAGCTACTGTGTTACCAGACAAATAGTAAAGACCATTCTTCTTAACACCTTGCAGCAAAGTTGTCTGAGTCGTTGATCCAACTCTTTGTTCATCTCCTGACTCAGCCGTGTGCATAACCCGCAAAACACCATGACTACAGATCCATGAATATCCCATAGCATCAAATTGACCAAGTGAGATCAGATTCCTCCTCAAATCAGGTATGTGCCTTACACCAGTTAACAATCTGACAGTTCCATCATGCAACTTCAACTTAACATCACCAATGCCTTTGACCATGCATGACTGATTGTTCCCCAAAAGTACAGTTCCACCTTTCCCATATATATTTGAAGTTTGTAAACCATTCTTTAACCGGACTCATATGAAAAGACCACCCAGAATCAAGTATCCAGGATAAGTCTATATTAGAAGTAGAGACCATAAGTACCTCTGAGATGTCAAAAGATTGTGTAGCTTGTGCTATGTCAACTATTCATGTCCCCCTTGCAGGTTGCCGTTGCTTCCTGTTGTCTTGTTCTGGACAATCCCTCCTTAGATGTCCCTTTCTCTGACAGTTATAGCACTTCCTCTTCTCTACAAACTCTGACAACCCCTTACTCTCTTTCTTCTTATATTTCTCCTTTGGTAACCTTTCCCTTGAATAACCCTTCTTGGAACCATGGTACTTCATTGCAAGACTCTCAGCCGAATGTCCACCTTCCTGCAGATTCTTCTGCTTATGGAACTCCCTAGTCTTCAATGATTCCCGTACCAAATCCAAAGTTACTTCAACATTACCAAACATCAACGAATCTCTGAAGTTCTCATAGGAGTTGGGCAGGGAGTTGAGCAACACCATAGCTTTGTCTGCGTCTGTAGTCTTATCACCAACATTCTCCAAGTGTGTTGTGATCTTGTCAAACTCTGCTAACTGCTCCAGAATCGGCCTACCTTCATCCATCCTAAAACCAAGAAACTTCTGCTTGAAATACATCATATGGGCTGATGATTTCCCAATATAAACTTTTTCAAGTTTATCCCAGATTTCTTTTGCATCAGTACACTTGATAACCTCCCTCAATGCTTCGTCGCTCAATGAGTGAATTAGTGTATTGAATGCATTCTTCTTGATTTCCTTCTTCTTTGCATCGTCTTTTATCTTCTCAAGACCGTCATCCCCCAACAGAGCGTCTTCAGCTCCATAATCCGATAACAAGGCCTTAACCCTCAGTTTCCACAGGCTGAAATTTGTGTGCTTCGTCAGCTTCTCAATCTCGACTTTAGTTGATGACATTGCTTATATCAACCCGGTAAATTTCTTCGACCCTTCCCACAGACAGCGCCAATTGTTGAGTTCGTATCATCAACAATAGTCGATTCTACCTAATCACAAAGCTCACAATAACAACTAAACCACCAAGAACCTGTTGCACCCAATCAAACACACAAACAACGCAACAACCACAGAAAACAAAGCAAGAACGTAAGCAAGAAAGAATACAAGATTTAATGTGGTTCGGTTCTGAATAACCTACGTCCACGGAGATCAACCAGCTTCACTATATTATCACAATCCGCTATTACAAGTCACTAACCAATCACAAGAAACAGATTCTCTAGCTAACACCTATAATTACCTATAATATATGATAATATATATATCCCGTCGAAGTATTCGAACAGGTCTTCTAGCTATGAATGAACGTGTCTAAGCATACAGTAGTCACCCCTTTATATAGCATACAAATCGCAGCTATTTTCTAAGAGAATTCGAATAGGTATTGAATCCTTATTGAAATCAATTTCCTTTTCCTGACTACTGTCGGTCACAAAAGTTGTCTTCAAAGTTAGTTCAACCGTTAGGTCAACCACAGTCTATGTGTCTGCTGTTGAGATAACATGAACTCCACAACTACCGAAATGCAGTTCAGATGTTACCTCATAGTCTTGCATATCATTGAGAAGTCGTCCGCTGCTGAGAAATTTTTTATATTTAGTCGTGTAATGTGTATTATGTCCAGATATAGTTCTTTATTGTGTTTGTTATCGGATATGGTCCTATAATGTGTCAAAAATTACACAAAAAGTCCTCCACGTTCCTTTTTGAAGAAATACTGAAAAAATGAGGACCAATATGATAATGTTAAAAAAATAATGACTAAAATAATTTTATAATTTATTCATACCCACAAATATAAAGAAACATGAATTAAGCTTTCGTCCGTTCCATTTCCAGTTTGCACCAGTTACACTTTATTTTCTTGTTCCTCTTTTTTTTCTTTTTTTTTTTATATTAAACCAACATATTCATATTAAATTTTGAAAGGAGTTCATAACATTACGTACGAACCAAAGTCACAAACATAAGTTTTATATTTGTGTCGGACATCATAGGACTATGCCCATTATTTACGTATTTTAATGTATTCGTATTTTTATATTTGAATTTAATTATTTTTCGTATTCGTATCGTTTTCGTATTTGTATGGTGCATCGTAGAATTTGTCACAGATAAACAAATGGTTAATACTATTATAACAATTTTACTATTTTTCTAGTTGAGTTTTCGGACGAACTTTAACCATGATTTTGAATGAGACATTAAAAAGGGAAAAGAATAATAAATAAATGTCAATATTAATATTCAATACAAACTCACCTGGTATACGAACGTTAGTAGGTATATTCATGTCTTAACGTGTATCTCCGTTTGGATATTTTGAGAATTAATTAGGGTTCTTAGAATTTGAAGAGATAACAATAGGTGTGTGTGTCTCTGTTTAGACGCTTCCCACTTTTATTTTTCTGATTGCAATGAGTAGTATTTTATACTTTTTGTGTTTAAAATTTTAATAATTCATTGTAGCCCTTACATATTTGAAAACATTAAATCAATCCTTATTTTTCCGGTCTTTCTTCAAAAAGGGACGTGATGGCCTTTTAGTGTAATTTATAACACATTATAGGACCATATCCGATAACAGACCCACTAAAGTACTGTATGTGGACAGAGTACACATTATAGGACTAAATGTGAAATTTTCCCAAGGTCCTCACGGCAGAATTGCAAGATTGGTCCTTTAAGTGACCGTCCCGCAAATACGATTCCAAGTGAATTGAAAAAATGTGAGATCCTCAACCATATAAATAATTAAATTATACAAAATACGCATATGTGGACACTTAAGTGTCATATGAGGTGGAAAGAAAAATGAAAAAATAAAGAAGAGAAGAATTAATCATAATTAAACCCTAATTAATAATTGATAGTAATTAAAATTTTAAAAAAAATGTGAGAGGGAGCTTAGCGGCGGAGCTAACACCATGGACAGAGCAGAAAGCTCCGTCAATGGCGGAGCTAACAGCTCTGCCATGGATGGAGCATTATGCTTCGACCTGAGGCGGAGAGCTCCGTCAATGGCGGAGCTCTGCCCTGTCCAGTGGCGGCTCCACCATGGACACAGCATTATATGCTTCATTTCAGTTATGATGAAACGGGGATGAACTGTTCTAACCTGGCGTATCTTGTTCGGTCATAATTAACCTGTTCTTGAATACTCTGTTTTCTTAATCCCTGTGAAATCTGTGCAGATGAAGACTCATATTTGCCTAATAACCGACTACTACCCTGGTGGAGAGCCAGATTCCTCCCTGGACGGAGCTCACTGCTCCGTGGCCGGAATCCGACATGGACCAGATCGGAGGAATCCTCCGATTTGGGTTTCTTTCTTTAAATTTTTTTTGTTTTGTTTTTCTTTTTCTTAATTTTAACAATCTAAGTTTTATTTTTTTTAAAGTAAAATTGTTAGATTTTCCGTACATTCCACCTCAAATGCCATATACTCCTCCACATCTGCAAATACGTATAAAATGCGGGACCTTATATGCAAAAAGGACCATTTTTGCATTTTTTTCGATCCACTTGGGACTGTTTCGCGTGGGACGGTAACTTAGGGGACCAATTTTGCAATTTTTCTGATTTTTGGTTGTAACTTTAAACAAGATCAAATGTGCTAATGGCTAACCACAATTCATTGAGATACAAAATGCAAATAGGTGAAGCAAATTCTGGATACGGAGTACAAAGTTTTGACAGATAATCAACAAACAAGCCCAAAATTCGATTGCTTCATTAATAAACTCAGTCAAGTATTGACATGATAAGGATAAGCTATATCTTGAGTCTTGATTGCAAATATGTACAACACTGATGGTAAGTTTACAGGATTTGAAGAACTAAAACAAGTTTGATTTCGTTAACTAGTTGTTCTGTACTTGTGCCAATGGAACTCAAAACTCATGCTCTCAGCAGCACGCATATATGCTGGGAAAAAAAAACATGATTGGATGAAATTTAAATACCCTTTTATTTTTCAATAGTTCTTGAATTATGAAACTAACAAAAAGGATTGACTAGGACCAAATTCGTGAAGAATTCCGAGTTAGGGACAAAAAATACAATTTACCCTTTATTTATGATGGTCGCAAGTACTCCAACTACCATCCATCGGACAAACTTACGTACCATTTGTGCCCTTTTCCCATCTGGAACATGTTAGCTAGCGGGAGATGCGGGACTTGCTTCCTATAGCTTGATTGATTTTCTCCTGTAACTCAATAATAAGTAAAATGAAGTCTTCATTCAGCATCCTGTATCATTCCAAAGCATTTCAGTCACCTGCTGCAACAACGCAACGTCATCATCGCTCGCGGGAAGGATGCGGGTTTATCATCAGTAAGCAATTAATACTCCTCTATTTCCTCAGAAACATATTCCCTCCTCAATATCTTTTCTCTTTATTTTTTAGGTCACAAAATTTACAGCAAAATATATAGTATTATTTGATATGCAGTATTATTTGATCTATACCCTCAAATGACAAATGTAGTTATTACTTGATCATTAATTAAAAATGTTAGTTATTTAAGAAAATAAAATAATTCTTCTGATCAGTAGATTAACAGTAAGTACGTTGAAATTTCTTTTAATGCAATTTATTTTGTTGTTCTGGGTATATTCAAGCTAAAGATTAATTTCAATTCACTATATATCTATATTATCTTGAGCCTTGACCTTCGCCTTCTATATATTATGAAACCTTAGGTACAATTTCGCGGTACAGCTGGACGAAAAGATTATCCATACTTGATGAATATGTTTCCAAGAACATACCTATTCTCAGTAACTGTAGAGGTGAGCAGATCAATCCTACTTGTTTCAAGGACTTGGAGATCTGCACTTTATTGATCTTAGATTAATTATAACTATACATGCAGCATATAACAATATTGGATCTAAACTATGCCTGGATGATTTTTGCTCGCCTGGAGACCATCTCAAAGGGGTAAATATATAACTAAGTTTGTTTAAATCTTTCTGTTCAGTGGCCACTATATGCCATTTCTGACTCTATATTTTGTTTAATTAAGGTGACCTTCACTAGAGATGATTATATCTCTTTCATTAAAAGCATGCTGAATTCAATAGGCGATGGCCGAATAAGTGTGTCCCCATATGATACAGCATGGATCGCTCTTATCAAAGATATTCACGGGCACGATTCTCCTCAATTTGCTTCCAGTCTTGACTGGATTGCGCGAAATCAACTCCCTGATGGGTCATGGGGTGACAAGCATTTCTTTTGTGCTACTGATAGGCTAATGAATACGCTAGCATGTGTGATTGCCCTGAGATCATGGAATGTTCATCTTGATAAGAGCAGAAAAGGTCAGTTTTGAAATTTCAAGTAATCATATCAAATACAGGGCTTTATTGATGTTTTAAAGTTAATTCCCTTTATATTATTGGTTATGTTAGTTTATGTATATATAATTTGTTCTAATATACGTAGGAATATCATTCATAAGAGAAAATTTGTATCAACTTACAAATGTAAAACCTGAGCACATGAACTGTGGATTTGAAGTTGCATTTCCTGCCCTTCTACAAAGAGCCAAAATCTTGGGAATAGACCTTCCCTATGATGATTCTGTCTTAAGAGATATTTATTCCACAAGAGATGAGAAACTGAAAAGGTAACTTCATTTAGCTTAAAAATTTTGGTTCCATTCGATTAAGTTATCATCTCTCAGACAATGTTAACGAGTATTTGATTGATTCTGCATATGTAATTAGTTGTGCTCGCTCCTGCATGGACTTCCAGACAGGGAAGTTCATCATAGACATGGACTTGAAACAAAATTTTAGTCTAATGGTACACCTCTCAGTCACCATTTGTTCGTCGACGTTTCTCTGATTTATGTTAGGACTTCACAGGATCCCCAAAGAGCTGATGCACCAAGTGAGAACAACTTTACTCTACAGTTTGGAAGGACTTGAAGACCTTGACTGGCATAAGCTCCTAAAACTACAATCAAAAGATGGCTCATTCCTCACATCACCATCTTCAACTGCCTTTGCATTTATAGAGACTAAAAATGACAAGTGCTTGAAATTTATCGACAATGTTATTCAGAAGTTCAATGGAGGAGGTACATATTTACTTGATACAACAAAACCTTTGATCGCCTCCATTTAAATATGTATATCAAACTAATTATAATTCTTCTTGTATATATATACACCCCTCTGCAGCACCTCATACTTATCCAGTGGATATTTTTGCACGACTTTGGGCAGTTGACAGACTACAACGCCTAGGAATTTCAAGATATTTTGAATCAGAAATCGATGATTGCTTAATTCATGTCCATAGGTACACGAACGTTTTACATGTGTATTTCAATATTTTGTCATTAACTATTTAACCAGGACAGCATTCAATGTAGATTTTGGACAGAAGAAGGTGTTTTCAGCGGGCGAGATTCCGCACTTACTGATATCGATTGTACAGCCATGGGCTTTAGGATTCTCCGATTGCATGGATATGATCTTAGCCCAAGTGTGTTAAAAGTGTTCTATCCCTTGTAGTTGTATAGTGTTGTATGATACCATATACATTATGGTACAAAGCTTTTTAATGAATTCATGTTATATCTGACATGAACTGAATTGATCATGGTATTTTGCAACAGATGTGTTTAGGAAATTCAAGTCGGAGGATACGTTTACATGCTTTCGTGGTGAGATGGTTGACTCGGCAAGTCCAATTTTCAATCTTTACCGAGCTTCTCAGTTGCAATTTCCTGGAGAAGAGATTCTTGATGAAGCTAGGGATTTCTCTTACTGGTTCTTACAACAAAAACTGGCCAGCAACCAACTTGTTGATAAGTGGGTTGTATCCAAGAACTTGGCAAATGAGGTTATTTATACCATTTACGAAGAATAATTTCCATTCAAAATTATCTCTGAACTAAAATATTTACAGAACATGTTGTCGACTTGATGAAACCATGCTGTTTAGTGTCTAACATGCACTGGTAACTTTTTAAGCCAACTGGTGCAACATATATAGTTCTAAGATCATCAAGCTAGGTACATTCGTCAGTCAATGTGGTAATACAGCTAGTTGTAGACTTGTAGTACTCTTGTGACTGCTAGTTAAACTAGGAGATGTGGTATTTGTGGCACTGAGGTTTCAGAGGAGATGGAAGAAACTGAAAATTGCTTTTCATACTGACGGGACTCTGCTTTGCATTATAAGTATCTGTTTATTAAAATTTCTTTAGGCCTAATAGCATCTATAAATACGACTCAGATACAACATGGTTTGGAGATGCCCTGGTATTCTTGCCTACCTCGTGTTGAGACAAGATTCTACCTAGATCATTATGGTGGTGCTACGGATGTATGGAATGGCAAGGCTTGGTACAGGTTACTCTTCAACAGATATATACATATACTCTCTTATATATTTGTTATTTTGCAAATATGGGGACGGATGGCTTTATTAACATGACATGTCAGATTCATACTTCTAGTCATGAATTAAATTGGTTTCGATATGATTCAGAATATGAATCTGTGAACAGTATATATACACATGTATATGTTTGGAAGAGCTTGGACAGATGAGTGTTCAAGCTAGCATGTTGTAAGCTACTTCTGAACCATTGTCTAGATCTAGAAAACTGTTGACTAAATTTGATACACCATTTCTCTGACGTAAATGCAGGATGCCTGATATCAGTAATAATGCTTATCTTAACCTGGCCATTTTAGATTTCAATGAATGCCAAGCACAACATCAAATTGAGTGGGTGTACATGCAAAAGTATGTAACCAAAGCTATTTCAGAAAATTACTTACTATTTCACAATTCTCTTTGTAAAATTACTACTAACATATTTGTCAATTTACATGAGCAGATGGTATGATAACTTCAATGTTCAAGAATTTGGCGTAGATAGAAGCGACCTCCGCCTTGCTTTCTTTTTAGCATGTGCAAATGTATTTGAACCAGAGAAGTCGATTGAGAGGATCGCATGGTCCAAATCTCAAATTATTTCTAAGATGATTGCATCATTTTTCAGAAGAGAAAGTACTTCTCTCAGTCAGACAGATGAATTAGTAGCACTGTTCAAAGGATATTTCACAGCTGGAACATACAGGTAGTCATCTCGATCGAAAGAATTCCAGAGAAGTCTGGCATTGAAATGCTTTCATCAGCTGATCAGCTTAAAATTGTAGTCAATGTTTAATTATTCGTTTTGTTGTTTTGGTTACCAGTGAGGAAGGACTTGTCAGCGCTCTATGCGAACTCCTGGAAGGTTTTGACAGACAAGTTAGCCATCAGCTTAAGAAGGCAGTAAGTTTCCTATCCAGATGAAGTAGTAAATCATTTTGATTAGCCATAACATAATTTTGTACACAACTTGTTAACTTCTGTTTGTGGCCAACAGTGGGGAGTATGGTTACGGAAACTACGCCAAGGAAAAGTAGAAGATGGAGAGCTCCTGGCAACGACATTAAACATTTGCTCCGGTCATATTTTAGAGGAAGAGATACTGTCAAACTGCGAGTACGAAACTCTTTCCACGCTCATAAACAGAATTTGCTGTGCCCTCTCAGAGAACAGAAGTTACTACGCCGGTGTGGATAAAGACATGCAGAAACTGGCACAGCTAGTTCTTACTCAATCATCACCTGGCTGCAGCATCAACAAGAATATCAAGGAATCATTTCTACTGGTTGCAAAAGTATATTACTATGTGTCCCATAATGATGCTGAGACCATTCAAATGCATATGGATAAAGTACTGTTTGAGCCTGTTGTTAAAAATAATGGCTAAACTTCACCACATCACAATTGATACAATAAGGTTAAAGTGAATGTCTGCTTCTACTTTCAGTTGTTTGAATATTCAAGTGATAAAATTAGCTTTCTTCGAAGAATTCAAAGGTCAAACTTAAGTTCACTCGATGGAAGAAAAAAAACTGCTAGGAGAGCTACATATATACATTATCAGACCAGGATCGGATACAGAAAAATCATAAGATAGTTTTCGCAATAACTGTGGTGCTTTTGCATTTTGGTATAACTTTTCGACTCAGGTTTCCAAATCTACATCACATTACTCTACAACTTCCTCAGAACAAAAAGGAAAGCACAAAAAGATTATAAAGGGCTCTGTGCATCCATGCTTAAAATTCACTGAGAACAATAGGTTCATAAATTATGCTTTTAACAACTTTGGTTAAGTCATCTGAGGTGAATCCGTCGTCCTTGATGTAAAACTGATGCACTACTGTGCTCATTTGCCAAAATAAATCCTTGCAAGCCCTTGGTATGATGCTGTTCTTCCCCTGATCTAGCACCAATCTTTGGAGTTCTCTCCTGTTGCAATCTATCATCCTTTTAAATTCTGCGAAAACTTCGTCTTTACTCATATCACCACCTCTACTCATCATGTAAAATGTCACGGCATTATCTTTACTTTGCTCCAATTCCCTCTGCATGACACACAGATGCAGAAAACATTGAGTACAGTACATGCAGGATGAAAAACTGAGTAATATATTCAACTGTTTTGCTGCCAAATATCCATGTGCAACTTGTAGTTTAAAGTAGAAAAGGAGAAGGCTGCAACTGCAAGTAACCCCTCAGTGCTTTAGCGTCATATGCAATGGGTCAGGTAGGATGGAGCTACATGTGCTAGGGTTAGGGAAATGGTGGAATGCTAATTACTTTGGGTTTAGACTCGCATGGTATAAACTTCAACTACTTATATGTTATGTTATTGTAGTGCTGCAAGTCTGTAACTAATGTGGTACAGCAGCTAGTAGCAGGCAAAATAGTGTAGCATGAGGAAAGGGTGTGGGTGAACTGTTTGCGTTAATCTCTCCACACCCAAGCATGTCTATTGATTTGGGGATATTTTTGTTTTAACAAATACAAGTTCTGAGAAACATATGAGTTGGTAGTTAAAATATGACTAGTGAATGCAGTTCAGATGTTACCTCATAGCCTTGCATATCATTGAGAAGTCGTCCGCAGGTGCTCATTAGCTTAAATAGATTACTGTATTCGGGATGCTGAACCATCTCCACAGACAGTTTTGGTCCCACGAGATACAGAGCTGGCAGGACAATCGGCCCTAGTGCAAATGATATGTATGCATTGTTCATGTATTCATCCATTGTTGGTCTATAACCATCTCTCGCCCATTCAGTCTCTTTCAACATAGAAGCTAACAACTCTAACCACTGGATGAGAAACAAACCCACATATACTTGTTTCAATAAATGGCGAGAAATTTTTATAGCACCTTGCAGAAACATAGTATTTCCTGATGTAACTAGATTTTGACCTTTAGAATATGAATACCATGTAAGAAATCACTTTACTATAGATATAGTACTATCAGTTATTGCAAGTCGTGCATAAAATGTTTAAGTTCTATATAATGGAGGAAGAAGATTCAAAGATAGCACATAAGCAAGTGAAGAGTAAATAAGATCTCACAATGTTGACTATGTGCTTTGTCACATTACGCCCTTGTCGAGTGAATGCTTTGTCGCTGATATCGCAGATTGTGCTCTTGATTGCTGAAAACAGTATGAGAACATTCTGAGAAGAGCATTCTTTGGTAATATCTACATCCCATCTGCAGGTATTAAGGCAGCCAAGTGATTACTACTAGTACTCTAGTGAACTAGTCAAAAGCTAGCCAGCACAGACATAATAAGTGAAATGAGAAGTTTTGGGAGGATGGTAGGTACATACACTTTTAGCAACTGAATTAAGTTGTTCAGTTCCTCTAGAGAACCTCCAACATCAAAAAAGTCATCCACCACTGTGGTGAGAACACCATTTTTGGCCCATGACAGTCGAGTGTCAGATAGCTCTGGAGAGGAAAAGGTCGCTGCAGCAGAAAAATAACAGTATGCAGATTTCTGTCTTGCAAACTTCAGCTCACTTAATCTGTTCTCCACGACCCATCTACAGCAATACAATAACAGAACAGTCAGATTTTTAACATTACAAGAGATAGCATACATGTTAGAGTCACACATTCCACATGGCTTGGTGATGAGGACCCAAAACTTAACATGCTATCAGAGTCTAAGATCATCAATGGTAAGTTAACCATGTTAAAGTGTTTCCAGTACTACTAGCTTATGAGTTTTCTATGGCTTGGGGCTGCCTTGGGCATTACAGTGAGAGTTTTTAAAAAGACTGTTGATATTGAGTAAATTTTAGTCCAATAACAGGATTATAGCACGAAAACTCCTGTGTATACAAATTGCACCAAATTCATTGTCTTGCTTTTATCATTCAAAATGCCGTCATCCTTCCAAAAGTTCTCCACCGGAACCCCTTTCTTTCCAAATTTTAAAAATTTTCACAGCACCAAAACTCTATAAATTTGGAAAGAAAAGGAATCTTGTGCAAGTTACTGGGAAACAAGAGAAGAGTTTTGGCAATAAAAATAACAATGAAAAATTTGGTGCAAGTTACATGTGACTTGTGGGGTTATGGAGCACAACCCTTTTGATTAAAAGCTACTGTATCAGGAAAATACCATATAGAGAAATCTTGAGATTAATAATAAAGATCAAAGTGATCCCCAGCATGGCAAAGATACAAATATTGAAGTCGGTTTATCATTTATCATTGCACCTTTCAAGCTCTTTGAGTTCTTCTTGGTGTATCTTTTGAAACTTGTTGAAGTCTGATACAGACAGGAAAAGGA
The DNA here is from genome assembly GCA_028274465.1 of Plantago ovata. Taxonomy (NCBI): domain Eukaryota; kingdom Viridiplantae; phylum Streptophyta; class Magnoliopsida; order Lamiales; family Plantaginaceae; genus Plantago; species Plantago ovata. The sequence continues at coordinate 36,957,000 of CM051455.1, read as the reverse complement.
AATCCTTGCAACCCAAATTAGGTGAACTGGATAAAAAGAATACAAAATAAAAAAGACAAAGAAAAAGAAGAAACAAGTCAAAGATATTATATTGTGAACTGAAGGAAACAAATGACTGCCAAAGAAACCTACCAAGAGGAAGATTTCAAAACTCTAGTATTGTCTGAATTGTATTGCTTTATATACTGCCAGTTCGCAACTCGTTCCATCACTGCATAAGATGGATATTGAAGTGCATGTTTCACCTGCAAATGATTTGACATAAATAAATCGTGCTGGTTTAGGTTCAAAAGCCTCTGGGTTGAGAAAAGAAACAGAGACAAAGAGCATACCTCATCGGCAATACTTCTTCCTAGTTCACTTGAATAACATAAGCCACCCAGTAATTCTTGTTCAAGTAACCGTTTAAGCCTCAAATTATGTTTCTCCAGAGATGCTTCGCCGGGAAAAATAATTTCAGAAGCCCTATATAAATCTAGAGTTCTATGTATGTCTCTCATATGGCCACAAAGGAAACCAGGATTGCACTCTGCGTCCAGAACTTCGGTCATTTTATCTGAACATGTTGCAAACCATACATACTTTAAATCCGAATGCCTTTTTATGAACAGAATAGGCCAAAAATGGAGAAAGGGGGAAAGGAGAAGGTTGGAATTTTATTTCATCAAATTAACCTGAAGTTATATCATATCCGTTCACTCGCAATACTTTAAAAGCTAAACCACAAGTAGATGCATCCAGGAATATCTCCTCCTCACCCTGCAGCCAGCATCTTTCACAGGACCATGTCAAAACATAAGAGGCATAAGTTTAAACAATTTATAGAATCAGAATGCATTATTTTCTATAAAGCTGTCAAGAACTGGCAGTGATCACACATATACTCAAAATTACCTGTATATTTCATCCAACACGCTCTGAATTTCCTTTTGAAAGTACTGACTGATTCCCAAGCGCTGAAGATTGTCAATAGTGCACAGCTGAGCATGCCTGTTTAGAGGGTATACTGTGGGAACTGTGAATAAGAAGAACATGTTGTAAGTTTACGAAGTGTGAAAATATGGATCAATGAAAATGCGAAAACGTTACCTGCATTGCCAAATGTCTTTAAGGCTGAGTTAAGGTAATCAAGGCAGCCAGCACTATGATGGAAAATGCATGCAGCTGCTGTAGTCGATGGTGAGTTGAAAAGTGATCCATTATTTCTTTTGAACTTCATAATGGAATCCCAGTTCTGTAACTTTCCTATTCCTTCAGACAGATATGCCATGTATACTTCAATCTCCACAGAGTGCTCTTCGTGCCATCTGGGTTCAAGGACATGCCAACACAAAAATTATCAATCAACAACCATATGAGCAAAGTCATCATAGCAAAATAACATCCTTTTTACTGAACAAAAGTTACTTGTGCTTGTAGATGAGTAAGTTTAACTATTATTAGTGTATATTTTTAGTAGTACATAACAATTATATGGGACTTCATTTTGTTTCATGGCGACGGGAGTGTTAGAAATGAATCTATAGATATCAACCCATTTGCATTATTTAGTTGTGCAGGTATCACGCATATTGCTAAACACAGGCAATCAGCTACCCTTATAGATAAGGAGCTCAGTTTGCCAGATGATTTAGTCTCTGACTAGCCCACTTAAAATTACAACGGAAAGCAAAAATAATTCTGTCATCCAACCTAAAACTGTACACATAGTGATGACAAAAATGCAATCAAATAAACTAAAATATTGATACATGCGGTTTTATTACACATCATACCAGGGACCTACGGAATTTATTATCCCACCCAAGCAATCCACACCAATCCATACCTTCGAACCAAACAGACCCTATATCAATCCTCTAATGATTTTGAAATTTTAACTAGTGTAAAGATCACATGCAAAGACTTAAAAGGAAAACATCCAGATGCTCAGACTTTCATGTACTATCACATTTCAAATGAACATCACAATTGATATAGGGGTAAATTGCACCTTTTCAGCTCCAAGTTTCTCTTACGAATCAAATCATTCAACGTCTTTGGTTCCAAATCAAGGTCCAAAGACAAGTCTTTAGCATATTCAAGCATGCCAGTGAATATAACATCAAATCCCAAGGGAGAAACCTGATCCTTCATGGTGATGGAGGGAAAGTTTGACTCAATAAAATGTATCCCTGCCATAACAAGTCCTCATCAATTCGCAGTATCTACAATAAAAATCTACGCGGTCCGAGAAATATACATATACACATACCCCGATTAATTTCATCAGCTCCCACTCCCCACCTTTTGAGTGCAAGGATACATGCCAGTGTTGACGAAAGTACATCTTTTCGTAGAAAACTATGATGATGAGGACGAGCCCACGATCCGTCATGGCATTGGTTTTCCAGCAACCAGTTTAGACAATGTGGGAAACAAGGCTCCTCTGAGGAATGCGGAGCTGGCACCATAGCAACCCATGCCGTATCGTATGTTGAAACAGACAGTTTGGGCTTTTGAATGAGATTGACAATCCTTTCTCTGGTCTCCTCAAAGCACTGGTCAGGTTCTTGACAATATGAATCAACTCATTCTTAAACAGCTCAAAACTCAAAACATGGAGATTAAAGTATTCGAAAAGCATTTATCCGTACCACTGAAGAGGATTTAGCAGCAGCTACTCTTTCCACTCCAGAGTCCAAAGATGCTGCTTCAAAAAATTGATGACATATAAACTAATTTACATTGATTCTTGGCAAGGTAATAATCAAAAAATTAAAACTTTATTTCTATGCTAATGCAGAAACCATAATGCAAAGATGAGGATAAGTAACTTCTACTCTGAATCAAGATATGCCATCAAAATGAAATGCCTCAAAAACTTAACCAGCAAAAAAGATAGGCAAACAAAAACTTATAGATCATACCTGAAACATGAGAAAAACTTGAGGTTTTGAAATTGGATTTTTTGGGGGTACAGAAGAAAGCAGTGGGGAGCTGAAGAGACATGAGAGTGAATCCAGACAAGGCTAGCTAGCTTCAGATCAGACAAACCCTCACCGTTAACTAACTCCTTCCGGGAAAAGGACTGATCTTTCTATGTGGAGCAAACAAACAGCAAGAAGCATCTTATTATATTTATATATGAGTGTTGAGTGTTGAGAGGTTGGAATTGGAATTTGACAAAAATTGGGAAAGCTGGGGTTGATGGAATCAACAAAGTAGCAGATACGCTTGGCAAATGGCAACAGTATTATCATGGCAAATGTCAATCAACCTACTGTTTGTTTACTTTAATGCTCTTTTCCCATTTTCATTTTCCGCTCTTTCTATACTGTCAAATGTCAATGATTTTTATATTTTTATTTTATTTATTTTTTTTTAATAGTAAACTCAATTGCACATTTGCAGTCCATTCTTTCCTTTTCTTCCCAGAGTAATTTTTGCACTTGTCTTGCATTTAGTCAAATATTACAAAATTAGTAATTAGAAGGATACGTAACTTCTTAATATCCAATCATGGTCCTTAAATTTTTAATATCTAATTATCGTCCCTAATAATAGATTCTATAACCTCCTCTTTCACGAATGAACTAAGAGTTCCCAACCCACCAACAAGTCCCGGCCCAGCCTGTAAAAGAAGCATAAACAACCAATTTATGCCAACAATTACATTTTATGTCACACTCTTGACCATTTCACTAATTAAACATTGTTCCTTTTTCAATATTCTGGTCGTCCTTTGTATTTGTATTTGAAAAAAAAACCTTAAATAAAATAATAAAAAATAATTTAAAAACTACCACCTTCTTCTTCTCTAGCTCCGGATCCGGCAAGCTCTGGTCGAAGTTTGCAGGGCTCACCATTTGCAAAGCTCCGATTTGGAGTTTGCAGGCTCCGATCTGGAGCTGTGCAAGCTCCTTGCCGGTGCCTGTAAAGCTCCGGTACCGGAATAATTATGTTGGTACCGAAGCTCAATGAAGAAGATGATGTAAAAATAATTAGAAGGAACAAAAAAGAAAAAAGAATTAGAAGGAAAAAAAATTAGTTTGCACATTTTGTGTCTATGTCATTTTTTGAAAATAATGTCTAGTCAACTCTAAAAATGAAATTTTTTAACTATAACATAATTATTGACATAAAGTGATAAAGTGATTGTTTTTTATATTCCTCTTCATAGTAGGGTCTAGAAATCAATTTTCTCTAAGTAATAATTTTTTTTAAAATCCTATACCCATTATTGTATCAGCATTCAGCACCCTTTTGTCTCTTTACATTATCTTATTCCATTTTGCATACTATGTACATATATTGAAATGAACTTTATACAATAATATTTTAAAGTAAAATAATTAAAATAAACAAGTGGAATGACTTTATATTCGATTTGACTTTATATTAAATTTAAATTATATTTAAAAAAATAATTAATAAAATTATATTTCCTTCATCTTTCCATAAGTTTTTTAATTTAGAAAGCGTTAACATTTTAATATCTCAGTTGACATTGTATTAAATCTAAATCATAACAAAAATAATTTATAAAGTTATATTTAAAATTTTAATTATTATAGTTTAATAGTATAACTTTATAAAAAAAATAGTATGATTAAAAATTAATACGATGTAAATGAGACATTGAAAAAGTTTTGTTTTTTTTTTTTTTTTTTTTTTTGAATAAGAAGAGATGGAGGAGTACTATAAAATTCATATATTACGAAAATTTGATATGTTATAAATTTCCAAAATGAACCAAGTTGAAAAGATAAGCCTGAAGCCGCAATTTTCCAAATTCAGTTTTGATGAGGACTAGCAGTAGTTGCCTTTGAAGCAGGAACAAACAAGTGAAGTATAGAATAGAAGAACCATGGCAGAACAGAAGCCCCTAATTACTGTAATTGCAGCAGTAACCTAATTTGATGCCACCACCATATTTAGAAGGAATTACCCCTTAATAGAACGAACCCATTAATTACGAAGAAACCAGAAGACCAAATGGTGCTCAAAACTCGATTCTTCATGTCCAGAACTCTCTCCCTTGCTGCTGCGCCGCCGCCGCCTATTGCCACCACACTCCAAGATTTTGCTTCCAAGAAAGGTACCACTATCACTTTGCCTCCTCTCTTACTGGGCTTACTGCATTCAAGACTACATTTTTCCGTTTTTTCTTTTTTGGTGTTGCTTTCTTCATATTTCCTGTATTTGCTGTTTCATAATAATTGTATATTTGCAAATTCCGTTGATGTTTTGGTAATTAAACAACTCTTTATCTAGCTTCTTTTGAGCTGCTTACAAACAATTATTCTGTGATTATGCTCAAAATATATTTTGCAAACAGACACTTAGAAAAGGACTACCATTGGGTGCAAAATGTTGGCTCTTTTAGTGTTATAAGTTGTGTGTGAGGGGCTGTGTCTTGGTTGATATTTGGTGACTGGTAGATTACAGTTTGACTACTGGAAAGTAAATAATAACCTGTTTGTAGAAATGCAAGGTTTAAGGATGATGTATATGGTGTATGCTCACCTTCACCTTGCCTTGCACTAAATTTACTGCGTCTACTTATCTTACTAGCTTGATAACAAACTGGCAATATATACATTCCCTAAATGGAGAATTGTTTATCGATAATGGTATTTACCAAGTGCTAGGTTTGGCGAGTAACACCTCATGATTAGTTTGGTGAAATTGGGTTTTAGGCATAGCGAAGGTCGTGCTAAAAAAGGGGAAGAGCCAGCTATTTAAAGATGGTAGCCCAATGGTGTACAGTGGTGCTGTTGATAGAATAATTGGTAGACCACCCCCTATAACAGGAGATGCTGTCCTGGTAGCAGATGGAACAGAGAAACCCATTGGTTGGGGATTGTATAATTCGGTTTCCATGTTTTGCGTACGCCTAATGCAACTGGAAGATGAAGCAGCGAGGTAGGTGTACATATTCAATATTTTGTTGTTACTTTACACATTCACTTACCCAATCATATCAGTGGTGAAATTTGTACAGAGATCCTTCTTGTGCTATGAATGTGGAGAAGCTGCTCGAAACTAGAATAAGTGCTGCTGTCAGATTAAGGGAGCTTCTTGGGCTGCCTTCATCCAGGACAAATGCGTATCGTCTCATAAACAGTGAAGGAGATCGGTATTGATTTCTGTATTTATCTACTAAATTTTTGTAAGATATTACAGTTTTTTCCAATTTCTCTGAGCTGGCTGGGCCTTATCTATAAATTTATGTCATATTGTAGTTTGTCTGGCTTGATTGTGGATGTTTTCGGTGATGAGGCTGTGGTTGCTTCCTCGGCCGCTTGGGTTGAAAAGTACAAGCAACAGATATTATTTTGCATCAGCGGACTTAACACTATCAATCATGTAACCTGGAGGCCATCGATCGAGATCTTGAAGGAGGAAGGATTGGATTCATCTGATTCAGCAGATGTAGGTTTATCGGATTCTCCCAGAACGGTGAAGGTACCATGAGATGTTTTTGCTTTTGCTTGAAAGCTGCTACTCCTTGATTTTAATTCTCCTCAGAAGCTTACTCTATCTTTAATTCAATGATATCAATAGTCTTGATAAACACACTTCCTTGTTTTCAGGTAGTGGAGAATGGTATTTCTTATTGGGTTTCCTTAGAGGGGCAGAAAACCGGATTCTATGCTGATCAGCGTGAGAACCGGGAATTTTTATCATCATTTTCTGCCGGCCAAAAAGTACTTGATCTATGTTGTTATACTGGAGGTTTTGCACTGAATGCAGCAAAAGGTGGTGCTCTCAGTGTTACAGGTAAGTTGATATGTTGCTTCTAACATTAGTCTTATCGGCTTAATGACAATATTCATGATTAGAATGTATGTCGTAATTGAAAATATTTTTAAAAGTTCTGTTTCGAAATCCTATTTTTTTTGGATTCTGTCGAGTCAATCAAGCAGAATAGTGACTGATTGATTCACTATAGCTCATAAACAAGTTATCCCATAAATCAGATCCAAATTCCCAATGTACCAACAGAATATCTAACTGGTTTCAAATAGTATACATAATGATTCCGCATCATATGTCTCCTATGTACCACCATGTGCAAACTATGTTGACTGTTCCATTTTACTTGAAGGTGTTGATTCGTCTTCTCCTGCTCTGGACATTGCCAATGAGAACATTGTTCTCAATAACCTTAATCCAGAAACAATATCATTCGTGAGACAAGATGCTACAGCTTTTATGAGGAATGCAATCTCCAACGGTGATACATGGGATATAGTTATTCTGGATCCGCCAAAACTGGCTCCAAGGAAAAAGGTACTTACATGTGCTGGATCTGATGATTTACTATTCTGATGAACATTGCTAAGAAACTATTGTCGGTCAGCTTTTTTACTGTTGCATGGTCCCCTTACCAGGTATTACAGAGTGCAACAGGCATGTATAGGAATTTGAATTCCTTAGCTATGCAATTAACGCGAAGGGGTGGATTGTTAATGACCTGCTCATGTTCTGGGGCTGTCACCCAAAGCGGAGTGTTCCTGCGCATACTGCAGGCAAGTTGTGCCTCTCTACCTCATCTGTGTGCATTATGCTATTGACATGCTCCCAAATGCGCATTACAACAGTTAGTTTTAAATGCCGAATATGTTTTCTCCTGCAATATCACTTGGCAGATGTTGCAGCATTGCACTGCAGGTGATCATGGGCATGCAAATCGTTTATTTGTTTTTAGGATAATGTAATTTGTGTTTGTGTTTCCAGGGAGCTGCAACCATGGCTGGGAAGAAGATTACAGTGATTCGACAAGCTGGAGCAGCCAGTGACCATCCAATAGACCCATCCTACCCAGAAGGGGCTTACCTCTCCAATGTGTTGCTCCGAGTTCTATGAACCTCAGTTTTTGCAAATTAATTGAACACATTTTCAAATTAATTGAACACATTTTCAGGGAGGTTATGAATTCTTCATTTGTGCAGATGAAAAGAATACGCGGCATGAATAGCACCTCAGACATCAGTTCGTTAGTCTACCGTAAGATTAGCTGCAGCTGATTGTTACTTTTACACATAATTGTAGAAAACATTGCCATGAATCCCATGATGGCTTTGAACAAATAGAAATAGTAGCAAGCAAATTTACAGTGTCAACATTTTGATCTAGTCTCTTACAAACTCTGTTTAGCACAACACGTGGTGGATATTACACATGCGTAATGTTTTGTGATTGAGGTCTATACACACATATTTGAAAACCTACTGGAGAAGGCCTGCATCCCTCCCTCGCTTTAAAAAAAATATTGCTACATATGTTGAGTCTAAAGCTCAGCGACCACCAGGATTCCGGTTCCACGACAAGTAAGTTGGATCACCAAGTTGTCTGAGACAAATCACGGAAATTAAAATGTTGTTAGTAGTGTGATTCCCAGCACAGTGCAGACTCTATATTTACATTCTTCAGTATAAACTTATGGATAAAACGAGAATGCTGACTGCAGAATAAGATTGTTCCAACTGTGCAATGCTGACACAATCTTTGTCCATCAAAAAGTTCTGAGTAAATAGACTTGGTGTAAACAACTACTAGTACTAATACCAAGTCATGAATACTACGGACTCGACCCTGTAACAGCCACACGGTTCATAACATGACAAGTTGAGAAAAAGATCCATTTTCATGGTATGGCTTCGTCAGGAAATAGGTTATCTAGTCTTGCTCCAACATATGCCCTGAAACTTTCATGTTTATTTCAATTCCCAAGTTCAGGTGTAAATCTTAAACGGAAACAGGTGATCATTTCATATTTCCCAGGTCAATCTCACAGGGCCCATGTGTCATTTTGTCAACATGAAGGGCACCACAGTTTTATAACTGAAGCTAAAATAAACGCACCAAAACTGGACTTATGTTGAACAATTACTATATAAACTTCAACAAAAACTATTAACAAGTATCCCGGATAAGCCAGAAAGACATACCTTGGTTTGACTAGGTAAATAAGCACAAAAACAATGGCCAAGAAGAAGCACAATCCACCTACTGTGAGATATGCAATACCCACAAAATCATTTTTCCCTCCAAGCCAACTGGTAGTAGAAAGGACAAGTTTCTTCTTTCCATTAAAACTATAGGTATTGTAGAAGTTATTTATTGTCACGTTGATGACATCACCAGGCTGAAGATCTGTTTCTATTCTCCCATACAGTTTTCTGAAAGTTGGAAGAGCAGCAGTTCTCATCCAAACAATGAGGTCCTCCTGCTGACTTAACTGTTACATGGAAACACATCCAGGAGAGAAATTGTAAATTAATATAGTCATGTAAGCAAATGAAATCAAAATTATACTTTTCAAAAGGAATGTACTGGCAATGAACTGAAGCACTGCGAGAAAAGGCGAGGCTCAATTTATTTAAGCCTTTTCTGATCAATATTTGAACTTGAACAGAAGTTCATGGATTTTCTTTTATCTTGAGTTCAAGAACAGAACATGCATGTACCATGTACTCGTGAAATGAGACACTTATTCGACAGATAACCTAATTACAGGTAAAATAAACTCTACTTACAGGTATTGACTCGTTGAGCGAAGCACCACCAATTAAGGATCCATTCTGGAAGTTCCTAGGGAAAACATTACGTCCAAACTTGTGAGTTCTATCACTCCCCCACGAGATATCTCTCTTGTTTATGTCCAACCGCTGGTTTCTGCGAGTAAAACCATAGGTATCATTGAATAGACTCCAAGCTATTAGACCACAAGGAACAATTGGAGCCCCATTAGATGTGCCCTCAGGGCTACAAGAATCTGTACTGGAAGCATCATTGGGACTTCTTAATTGTTGATCACTCCGGCTCCTCACGTATCTAGATATAAATCAAGAAAGGCATTTAGAAAGAGCAAGAGGATATTTAGCAACCAACTTAATCACCTCCCGAAGTCCAAATAAATTCATACCTGCGGTGATTTTGGTAAAAATTGTCAAGCTGGTAGTACACATAAATTGGCTGCCTCATGTGCCTTGAAACCTGATATTTATTGATCGTTTAGTCACATTTAGAGCAAAACCTTCATCAATTGAGTGAATCAGCAAACACCGACTTTAAACTCACCGTAATACTTCTGTTGCAGGTCTTGTCTGCAGCACTCTGGATAAATCCAACACTGTTATTTCTCCACTCGTTCGGAACGCAATCATTCTCATATCGGTGAACAATTTCAACGACCTGATCAGTTGGGAAGATTATCAGTGTGAACTTGAAGAGAGGCAGAAAGTAGAACTAACTAAATGGATAGCCACTTGTAATACCTCTTGAGAAGCAAATAGGGAAACGATTCCTACTGGAATGAAAACCATACTGACAAGCAAGAATGTTGAAATCACCTGCAAGAATCGGTTAGTGAAAACATTAGAGCAATATTCTACTAAAGATGGATGGCATATAGACTATCCATCAAAAGGAATAATTATGATAAGAATGATAATAACAATAATAATATAAAAGAAACTACTCACCCATTTGGGAGTTAAAATAGGCTTGCAAGCAGGCAGTTCTTGTTGTGTAAACCTTGAATCTGAAGAAAACAAAAGCCTTATTCAATTTGCAAAGCCTAGTGTTATCATATTCATGAAATTAAGGTCTTCCTACTTAAGAGGACAATAATGGCATTAATCAGCCTCCACTACGCCAACTTCAGATAGACGAAACCAGATTATACATCATTGCATATCCATTATAGAAAGACAACTAATAAACATTTCCTTTATTCCACAAGAACAGCCCTGTTTTAATCGAAACCCACTCAATCTTAGCATTCTACACAAACCATTCCCTTATTGTGCATATTGACAGCAACATGACATCATCATTCATTACAAAAACTACACATAGAAACTATACATGTTCTAAATCCGCCTCACTGATTCAAGGCACTTCCTAAACAAAAATCCATTGCCTACTCTTCCCAACTATGTAGCCAGTGATCAATAGTCCAACATTAACATATACTCCAGCTCCGTTGACAAAAACAGTACATCCCATCCCCATAACTAAACCCCTCATAAAAGTTTCCGATCCAGTCCATTAGATCAAGCAATATAACCACATGTAACACAAATTAGTCAATACTAATGGTGCCAAAATCAACTCTCATATCATATCTCCTCAAATCAATTACTACAAAAGAGCTACAGCCATTCAAGACTGTTTACCCAACTTTAATCAGATAATAGGCAGACTTCAAGAAATAAAACAAAACTGGTTAAATGAGCTCAAGAAAAGAAAAATTACACTTGGGTCGCTTAGAATTTCTTCTGGGCGCCGCCGCATCAGCCGATCCAGGTGCTCCGGCACTCGACGACGGAGTGCTTGAGTTCATAACTTCCAAGAAAGCCAACAAGATTCAGTTTTGTTTTTTTTTTTGGTTGGTTTGTTTCGGCGTAATGGGCTCAATGGACGAAGGGATCCCTAAAATGGGATTCGAAGAAAAGAATGAAGAAGGAATTGAAGACTTTAGATTTAGAGAAAGGTAATGAAGAGAGAGGGTTTGGTATAAAAAGGAGAAGAGAAACAAAAGATTGCTGTTGAACCTTGATGATGAGAAAATTCCAATTTTTCTCCTCTTTGTTGTTTCCTCGTCTTCTTCTTTTTCTTTGACTTTCAAACGTCTGAATTTCTCACGAAGAGAAACTAAACAAAATTTGGAATACATGGAATATTATATACGGAATGTTTCGCACTCAATTTAGGAGTACTAATTTAAGGGAGCCCTAATTTAAATGCGGTAGGAGAGTCGAGAGATAAATAGTACTTACTTGTACTAGTTTAAAAGTGTTTATAGTTAAAATACCGATTTCACCTGTCTGAATTGGATGCCAAACACTCTGATAATAATCATTCGGTTTCAAACCAGTTGATTTATTCATGTTTGTTTTATTTTTGTGTCGTTTCGATCACCGAATTGACACCAAAATATATTGATAGTAGATTAGTATCATAGTACTTTCTCCGATCACTTACAAGAACATCATTTCGTTTTATTGACTTTTTTGATATCTAGTTTAACCTCAAATTAATCATAATTCATTGTGAAAAAAATTAAAAATTATATTATAAAAATATAATTCTTATATTTTTATAATATAACTTTTAAAATAATTTTTACACAATTTATTATGATTAATTTGAGGTTAAATCAAACTTCGAAAAAGTCAACAAAACAAAATGGAGTTCTTATAACTTACCCGAGAAAGTAAAATGATTATACTTTTCTTAATACCTTTTGTCAATATTTTTTTCAATACAGTTTACCATTGATAATTAAATGGGATTTAAAATAAATTCAACAAAATATATATGACGTGTTTTTTGTCTTCAGTTAATTGATTGATTGATTATTCAATTAGTGAATGTAGCATGAGCGCGTGAAGAAGATGTATGGAGAGTTTCTCCTATTTCTAGAAGGTATGAACAGGTCCAATGCCGTCTAGGGTGGGCAAGTAATATAGGGAGAATTGCACAAATAAAGGCTGATTAAGCTAATTATCTCAACTTTTGCAGTTATAAGTCTTCAAATCTTCTAGCCTGTCCTAGCTAGCTGGCTGGACTTGTGTTTCATCACGATCACAAATAAGCCCAACCACTAAACAAATTTAAAAGAGTTCCTCCTACATTGCACGATTGGTACTCAGTAGTATGACCTCTACTTTTTGGGTACAAAGTAACAAACTTGATAATTGAACTCCGTCTCGCAATCAGAGTTTATGAACAGTTGAAATTTGAAGTTATGAATAAGTTCAAACAGCTAAATTTAAAATTGTATTCCAATCTAGAAGCTATGATAACGATTAACAAATGAATACTATAACAAACATATAGCACGTTAAAGATTACATAAATAAACAAGAAACCTTACGATTATTTGTATGCAATGATCTCTACTATGGTACAACTCTTGAGATTGCGTCAAGTGTAATGATATAATTGCATCTCAAGGTCTCGGAGCCCATTAGTGGCCTAATGGGCCTGGCCCATGTTCCAACAAATTAGGGTTTTCATAAGGCTAAGGTGGTAATTCCACACCTAAGAACGTTGTAGGATTCTTGGTCGTTTTCCTGTTCCGACATATGGTCCGAGTAAGGAGTCCAACTGTGATGCCCAAGTCAGTTCTCCAGTCTTATGCCATTCTGGTGTTCCCCAAGGTTCATGATGTCCGAGTAAGGTGTTACTCGGACTTTAGTGCTTAGTTCTGACTTAGATCTTGGCACTGATAGCTTAGGGTCCGATTGACGGATGTCGAACCATGCCACTTGTCTGACTTCAACTGGCTTAGTCTAGTCTTGGTCCGAGTTAGGATGTCGGACCCTTCACTTCTCGGAGTACTTAGATCGAACTTGGTCTTTGGTCCTTAATCACATACCACTCAGACCCAAGGCCCATCTTAGTCGGAACATAGGTGAGTTGTAGGTCGGACTTTGACTTTGTCTTGGTTTACTCTTAGGATCACTTTATAGGTCGGACCTGGGGTTGGGTATCGAACCCTACCTCCCTATAGGTCGGACCTAGTAGTGTTAGTACGTCTCTTAACCCGTCTTAAGTCCTAATACGGATCGGACATATTCTAACACTAACACTTTCCATTGTTGAGGTTATATAGTACTTCCTCCGTCCCGCTCCAAACTTCTTGTTTGTTTTTGTTGATTTTTTAGCCTCCATTTGACTCCGAATTAATCCTAAGCATATCGTAAAAGTAATTTTGGAGCTTGTATTATGAAAATATAAGATTTCTCTTTAATAATATAAGTTTAAAGATTATTTTTGTAATATGATTTAGGATTAATTTGAGGTAAAAAAGAGGCTCGTAAAAGTCAATAAAATAAATGAGAAACTTAACTGGAGAAGTACAAATTAAAGAATTAGTTAACTTAGAGAAGAAGAGGCCAAGAAGACCGACCGGAACTAAAGAGTTGTTCGTCCATTACCTTTTTAGTCTGTTCCAAAGATGGGATTAGTACTAGAAACTAGAAAGTCTATCAAATAATTACCACAATTAAATCCTGTAAGAACACTCTTTACATGAATTCCACTCAAGTGTATTTTTAATCGTTAATTGAATCACACAATGAAATAATTCCATCTAATAGATTACACCTTAATAATTACATAAATTAATTGATCATATAAATTATTTAATTGATTAAGGAATTAATCTAATCAATTAATTAATCTAACAACCGATAATTTAATCATGAGCCCGTATACATAAAACATGACCCATAGGCCCTAACGTTTTGATCAATAATCAAATTAAGGCTCAGATGAAACTCCTAGACTGCTTAATCCAAAAAGTTTCAACGCCAAGGTACACCTGATGCAAATTTTAACCTAAATGCATAGTTCGTGATGATACAGTTCTTTCATTCGCGAATGCTTCATTAAGTCTAGAACTCGATTTCGTATATGTTCTAATAACTTAATCATTATCCCTCAATCTTATTAGTTGATCGTTGATGATCACATTGAACACCATTTTGAATATATCACTTGTATTGGTCAAATGACTATAACAATCGAACTACTATAAATATGAAAAGTAGAGTATTCTCTCTAAATCTATATGAGTAATAAATCATATATTTGCTCAACTACCATCTTCACAGGGTGCACATAACCAACTCAAGATCACTCAGGAGCAAGCAAGTTTCAACCCTAATGCTAAGGCCTTAAGTCTCTTGATACATCTAGAATAATGCAATTCCTTATTTTTGTGATGTGCCCAATACACATGTTGTATCTACTCCATATGAAGTTGCATTGGTTATGGACTTATGGTCAAAACCCATCACTACACACATGAGATGTATTGACTTTAGGTCGAAGGAGTAAGAACTACTACATCACTGACGAGTCTTCTTGTCTAGCAAGTGTCGTCGGAGTTTAATGCCAATAAGAAATCAAGAATACACACAAATTTAAATTTATAGTTCGCGGAAGTATACAAATCACAAACAAAACAAGTTAGTATAGTGAGTTAACTCGGAGTGTGGTTCTCTTTTAGACGCTTAGCATGTGAACGAGAATAAACTAAGCACAAGATCGTATAAATCTCTTGTGCGAACTATATTAATGCTAATTGTATTAAGTCGTGTGAAAAAATGAGAAATCAATAGTGAACTTGTGAGCAATGGAAATAACGTAATCGATGAGCATTGCGGTGAAGTAACAATGGTGAAAAACAATATTAATTCTATCACGGATTCTAGCAATGACAGTAGCAATTATATAACTAAAATGTGTATGTGAACGATGGGTAATTCAATAGGTTAAAAGATGTAAATGATCTCCGACCTCACTCTTCTACTTTATACTCATGAAACATACTCAATTCTAACAATATAATTTATAGTGTGTATGCGTAAAGAAGGGCTCGTAACTCGTAAGGAACATATAATCGTAATTATATATACATAAAAAACATAAAGTATACGAGTTTGGTTGTTCGGTTCTACAAAATGCGTGTTTAGCTACTCATAGGTTGAGTAGTAAACACCATAACAATAAAATAAACATTTAGGAAAATAGAAAAGAGAATAATCTTGATTAACTTCCTTTGTTCTTCAATGGCGGTGTCTTTGTTTTTGATTAAAATATGAATATAGGGTGCTATGTATGGAGGCTTATGAAGATGATGATGAAAGGCTTATTATTTATTATTTTGTGTGTTTAGGGGGTTTATATAGTGGAGGAAAGGAAGGCTGCAAATTTCTTAACCTCAAGGTTTAAAAGAGTGGTGAATCACACGCCAAGAGTATACGAAACTTGGGGCCAAAGCAAATTGCCGGAGTTCACTGTAGGCGACGACGTTGAAGGGGTGTTTTGTCCTTTTTGGGAAGTTTTTCCTTCGGACACAATTTGGGATATTTAAATGTCATTGTTTTCGAAAGTGGTATTCTACAATATTTGAGTACTTCGAAAGAGTTTTGCAAATGGAGCTTTAAATGTCATTCCTGTATGAATTTATCTTTGCGATCACATATCTCCTGAACTTTTGCGTATTTTGTTGAATTTGCCTCGATTTCTTGCCATAATTGCACACGATCAACTTAGGCTCAGTTTGTGTCGTCCCAAAAACTCTAAGCTGAACTAACCTGAACTTATAATTTAACTTAACTGAAGTGAATGAACATGAACTAAATGTATTTAAAATATAAATTTTAAATAATTAAATATGAAGTAAAATGAATTTAAGTGAATTAAATTGAAATTAATAAAGAAAATCATAGAAAGTGTTAGTCTCTTAGTGAGTGTTTGCAAATGCTTAATTAAAGTGGTTATTATTCTACATCAATAAGCAATTTTTTAGTGTTTGATTTTCCTGCTTATGCGTTTGATTCTCTATAATTAAGTTAACTAACTGATGTAATCTAAAAGTATTTATGGAGATGCTTTTTGAACTTTAAGCAACTAAAAAATAGGAAAGACTATAAAATGTCAAATAAAGTAAATTGTTAATATTTAAATAATTAATTATTTGTATTTTAACCAACAATAAAATATTGCTTAACTATTAACTGTTTGTTAATTAATTAATATATATACCAAACACCACATGATTTTGATTATAATCAGATTTGTTAAACTTAAAAAAACAAACAATTAAAAATTTGATTGTATTAATGTATTTGTTAAAAATCCTATCCACAACATTATTATTATTATTATTATTATAGTTGGGTAGTTATAGCCATAAATAGACCTTAAAATCCTCCTAATTGAGATTCAACGGTAAGGATAAAGAGTTCTCTAATCATATTTTTTAAACCAAAGAAACAATTAAAAGTTATTGTATTTGTTAAAAATCCTATCCACAACATTATTTGGGTAGTTAACCATAAATAGACATCAAATGCTCGAAAAAGTCCGAAGAGCCTAGTCGACTTAGTTGAGAATTTTTGGGGTTAGTTGAAAATTTAACGACTGCTATAAAAGATAAACTAGTTTAGTCGTCTTTGACAGAAGCCTCTAATCAAACGAATATATTATACGCCGTAGTTAGTTGACGGCGATCGTAATCAGTGACAGAATCCTACTACTCTAGTTGACGGCGATTGTAATCAGCAGTCAGCACGCACAGACGCAAATCAAATATGAAGTGGACACGCATGTCCATGGCGTTTCGCCACTGCACATCCAGCTCTATCTCCTCTCGTCTATCTCCTCCTCCTTATTCCTACTCTGCCGCCATCTCTCGCCAGGTACTCTTCGGTTCATACTCACACACTTGCAGTCTGTAGTCTCTAAGTAACGGTCAATTTCACTTTACATCCAAATTTACTTGTTCTATGTGTAATTGCATTACATTATTTTTTTTTCTTTCTTTCTAGTACCACTGTTGCATTCGATTGATTGTTTGTTTGTTTGTGATCAATTTACGAATTGGAGAGTTTTATTGTTGTTCTTGTTGATTATGATGGCAGATGAGTACCGATTCAAAGAGTATTGCTGCTAGACTGAGCAGTTCCGGGTTTATTAAGAGCCAGGGTTTTGTTGGAGGAAAATGGATCGATGCCTATGATGGCAAAACAATTGAGGTATGTTTGTCATTGATCCTCTATATATTATGAAATTTTGAATTTAGTCTCTATTTATTCCTAATATAATTTCGTGTAAAAAAGTCAAAGGGGGTAACAGAGGTAGTATTGTTTTGTTGACTTATGGGAATAGTAATGTACTGACTGTATCATATGGCAGGTGACCAATCCTGCTACTGGTGAGGTTATAACCAATGTTTCATGCATGGGAGGAAGGGAGACAAACGACGCTATTGCTTCTGCACATGATGCGTTTCTTTGTGAGTTCATCTCCCTGTATTCTGTCTCAGTGCAATTAATTCAGTTTATTTTCACAAAATCTCTTTTATATAGCTGTGAAGATTGTTACACACTTTAGTGTGCTTGAAACCTTGTAATGGCCCCTGGACTCTGGAGAATGTAATCCTGTTACCTGTTAAGAGTAGTCTTTATGCTGGTCCATATTCTCTATGTTATGTTCTGAATCAGCTTTCTGTGTCTGAACTGGTGTAAATTTCTCTTTTCCTATAATCATCAGCGCATGATTTTGTACCACATGAGACATTAATTCATTCTTGTTACCTAAAGAATGGATATTGAATGCTAAAAATGGAGGCTTGACTTAGCATAACTTAGTTGAAGATTTTTGTGTCTCCGGTGTTGTTTTTGAGTGAATGATACACATTAGTAATTTATATGTGGCCCTGTCTGTGGCAAGGGTGACTGAAAAACTAGTGTAGATTTTTGCACCACTGTCCACATATCAATTTTCTGTGACTGTGGGTGCAATTACTGAAAACTGAAAACAATCTATGTTAGTCTTCTATGGTGAAAGAATTCCATCCCAACTAAAATTTCAAGCTCGTAGGGAGGTGAATCAACATTTATTTTACTTCTCCAACATTATACTAGAGAGGAACTTTTTGCTGCCTTGAGTCATTGATGGCTCTCAAATGCATCAACTATGTAAAACATATGGATTAAACATGAATACTTTTATGGCACAGAAAGGATTGAACTTCACAAATCACAATACCACCTACTTTTCACTTTGCACTTCTAAGTCAATAAAATTCAACATGTCGTGATTGTCATGTACTCTTGAAGATTGCATTAACCTCACATTGGAATTTTTTTCCCTAATTGATGAAGCCTGGAGCAAGCTAACTGCGGCTGAAAGGAGTAAATGTTTAAGAAAATGGTTCGATTTGATAATGATACATAAAGAAGAGCTTGGACAACTTATGACTTTAGAACAGGGAAAGCCTCTTAAGGAGGCCATTGGCGAGGTACTACGTTCTCTTTTCTTAATGCACCATTATGGCCTTGCTGTATTCTGGGGAGCATTCATAAATTCGTACAACTTACAGGTCAGCTATGGTGCTAGTTTTATTGAGTTCTATGCAGAGGAGGGTAAACGAGTGTATGGTGATATTATTCCAGCAACATTACCTGATCGGCGTTTGTTTGTTTTAAAGCAGGTGATCTCTCTTTGTACAGCCTGTGAATATTTGTATGTTGCTGCTTTGTGCCATCTGGTCATATATTGACGTAAAAAGTATCCTGACAACATCTGGAATACTCTCATTTGTTTTACTGCCGTGTGTTGTTGGACATTTAGCTTGTATATAGTCATTCTTGCCACTAAGTAGTACGGGTATTTTTATTTTTGAATAACTGGTGGAAAAAATCTCACTTAACACTTAATTCACTTATAAAAGAAGGAATTAAGCATGCATATATTTTTGCCTAGTTTCTTATTCAACATAAAATAGGACTCAAGATATTATATGCAATACTCACCTCTCATGGTAATTTGATTGAGCCTTAGAACAAGTTCCCACCATAGGGAACAAATAATATGTACAACCCTGACTTATTCACTTAAAAGAACGTATTTGCTATCATGCCAAACCCTTTAATGCTAAGGGCATCTAATTTACTTGTATGTGTGGAAGTGCTAACTTGTAAATTCTCCTGCAGCCAATAGGTGTTGTTGGTGCAATAACACCCTGGAACTTTCCCTTGGCCATGATTACTCGCAAGGTCTGTTTTAATTTTCATTCTTCCTTGGTACACATGTGCCTGTTTTTTCATGCCTATTAAATCAAATCTTTTATTTTGTCTTGATATCAGGTTGCCCCTGCTCTTGCTTGTGGCTGTACTGTTGTTATAAAACCTTCTGAATTGACACCATTGACTGCATTAGCAGCTGCTGAACTCTCCATCCAAGCTGGGATACCAGCGGTAATTATGATCCTGAGCATCTGCTGATTTTTATATACATGATATATTGGTGCCTGCATCTTGCATTTTGCATTCACTTATACTTATTGAGAGTTAACTGCCACAAAATTCCGGGCTTTTGGATAACATGCATAAGCACTGCTAATCATCAACTGAGCAGGTAGAGAGCAAATATGTCAATGATTTATTTGGTATAAATGATTTGGTATAAATGATGACTCTTTTTTCTTAGACAACCATGCATAAGAGAGGACTAAAGTAAGTAGGTGAACATCGGTATGGTTCTAACTTTAAGTGGTATCCAATTAATATTTAAAAATAAAAAAGCTAAATTCATAAATTCAATTTATTTAGTTCTGTGAACTGAGACTGCAGAACTTTCATTTTGGATAATATAACATGTTAATAGCATGGTATTTGAGAGAGTAAAAGATATTGGAAAAACGAAGACTGAAAGTGGGAAGTAATGTAATAGCTTGAACTCTTTTCAGGGGATATATTTTGGGCACTTAATCTGATCTTAATTCTTACACTTCTGAAGAAGAACTTCATATTGATTTTCTCCTTCTCTAACTATGTTGTGGTAATGATTTTCTGCAATTTAGGGTGCAGTGAATGTAGTAATGGGAAATGCGCCTGATATTGGACAAGCTCTACTTGCAAGTAACAAGGTTTTTGAGTACTATCCATTTTCTCTATTTGATTATATTGGACCTTGCTTGCTTCTAATATATTCTGTAACTTTTATAGGTAAGAAAGATCACGTTCACTGGTTCGACGGCCACTGGGAAAAAACTGATGGCAGGTGCTGCTGACACTGTAAAAAAGGTACGCATTCAGGTTTTCTGCACCCTTAGAGTCATAGTCATCTCCGGTATCTGAAAACTAATATCTGCAGGTGTCCCTTGAACTTGGTGGCAATGCACCCTGCATTATTTTTGATGATGCTGATCTTGACGTAGCCTTGAAAGGAACTGTAAGAGAAATATTTCAATACATAGTTTCTGCTCAATCATATCATATTTTATCGTCTGAAGTTCATGATTGAATTACCTACTGCATTTTGAAAGAAATTACTGATCTTCATCAGAAAATAGTACTTCCTTTTCCTATAGCATGTTTTTCCATCCCACCGTTTTTTTTTTAGTAAAAACATGCAGTGTTACAATCCTGCTTCTTTTTTCTATAGCATGATTTCCATCCGACCTTTTTATAGTAAAAAGATGTGTTTCTCCACGAGGGTATCTCAGTTTGTTCTGACATATAAGCCGTTTACCATATGATGTAAGGACAAATCATGGTTATATGTTTCCTTTGTATACATAATTATGTAAGTATTAGTTAATCTGCCTGGCGTATAAATGAGCTCAGTAGTGCTCTTGTACAGTCTAGTCTGAGAAGTTACTCCCTCCGTTCCACCCTAAGTTGCATAAACTTTAGAGGGCATGGAGATTAGGAAAAAGTGGGGAAGTTTCGAAAAAAGGTATTTTATCTAGGAGTATTGATTAAAAAAGAATAAAAGAACGATAAAAATTTGTGAGTGGGGTGTTAGAAAAATAAATGAATAATGTATTGGTAAATTATAAGGTGGTTGAAAATAATATATTAAACACTAAAGTATTTTTGGGCGTGCAGTTTCTAATGGGACACCAAAAGGAAACTTTTGCAGTATCAGGCGGGGCGGAGCGAGTATATGTGTGTGCATGTGCACATGTGATGTGTGTAACTTGGACTCCATTAAACTTTAATTAGAAAGCACCCTTCTGTTTCCATTTAAACAAGACTGTTGAACTTTCTACACATACTAAAAGTAAAGTGAGTATGCTGAATTCCGGAGGAGACAGCCTGGACTGACATGATATCAGTAGTACTTCCTCCGTTTTTTTACAATCTTCCTCTTTGGTCAACTGTATATATGTTTGACCCGTATATGACACCCAAAGAGGAAGTGAATTCCAGCGTCATATTGATTCGGAAATGGACCATGTATTGTGATATAGCAGGTTATCATTATTGGAACTTGGGATCTGTAGGGATGCCCCTACTTTTCTACTACATTTAGGATCCTAGATGCATTAGAGATAGTCATTACTGTTTTTTCTGCATTCTATGCTCATTCTCATGGAAGGTTTCATACATATTCTTTGTGCAATTGCAGCTTGCAACGAAATTCCGTAATAGTGGACAAACATGTGTCTGCGCAAACAGAGTACTAGTGCAAGAAGGTAGTGTGCATAACCTAAATATTGCAGCCTGTCTATTCTATCTTAATTTCACTTGCACATAAGTGGGTACTTTCTTACTGAATAACTGTCTTAACTTTGTTCATTTTTAAGAATGTGGTCAATACAAGTCGAGAAGTATTTATTAGTCTGTTATATGTACATGATAACTACATCAAAGCCTTGAGTACAAGGGATACCAGATTTTATTCAACATTGCTAAATCCGACCGGACTGCTTGGCTTTAGCAATGCTTTATCCCGTCTAAACACACCTCAAAACTATTGGTTCTTTGTGTTGGATTGATCGAACAAGCTAAACTGTGTATATAGATGGATAGCAAACTGGCTATTTATTGCTGCCGCCTTTATTTATTTAGGTTTGTTTAATGCTAATCTAATAAACATTTTGCTGGCCCTTGCCCCCTTTAAAAACAAACGGAAACCATAAGGTAGGATTAAACAAACAACACAGAATAGGAAAGTACAAGATTTAGTTCTCAAGCAATCATAAAAGCTTATGGTATGCATGTAAATATGTAATTAACTAATGATACAATTCCTCATTCAACTTTGTTATTTGAAACTAGTTTTCTGTTGTAAAGTTTGTATGTTTCAGGCAGTCACTTATTTCAGAGTTGATTATATTCTTTCATGATAAACTTTGGAAAATAGTTGAGAACTACTATTATTTCTCAACCAATTGTTGTTTCGTATTCAGCTAGTTTCCAAGAGATTCTTATGTTGAGAACTAAATAGCTGACAAGTTTAAACTTGTAGATGATGCTTTTTATACATGTGATTAAAGAATAACCTTAAACTAAATTGCATATAGTAATGATTTTGTATTGATGATGCCACCGGTCATACTGGTTGAGCCTTTGAACTAATTTCTAAGCCCATTCGATGAATCAAGCCATTAATCCGTAAGGCACAAGGACTGAGGAACTGCTGTTGGCTCTTAAATGTATGGAAAACTGTTTAGCAAACAAATTATTGCTTTGATATTTAGGATCTGTTTAATTGTTGCCATCAAGGACACCTTAGATCATTATTGCAATTAGATACCAATGATTTGATATGAGCTGATGAACCTGAGGACTTTGCTCAACACAAAGGCAACTATCTAATATTCCCTGAGCTTTTGTGAATCTTTGTGCTCTGAATGAATTAAGCCGGCATCCGTCCACTGACATTCCTCTTAAAAATAAGCATTCTCTTATTCAATAATGACAAAGAAATAGATAAGCAATGGGGATGCTGATATACTATATCTGGTCACTTTTTTTTTTCTTGTTTATTCAATTCCCTCTTCAAAGTTTTCATTTTGCTTTGCGGTGTCGAAGAAGAAATAATGGTTCTTTGGTTTAATTTTCAGCATCATAGTAAGTTTGTCTTAATCTTGTATTATCCGGAATTCTTATGTTATGTTTTGGTCTTGTGACCTCCTGGTGTAGGGATATATGATAAATTCGTGAAGGCCTTTTCTAATGCTGTTCAGAGCATGAAAGTTGGAGATGGTTTCGGTGAAGGTGTCGTGCAGGTAATCGACTTTTTGGTTGTTGTAATGTGATATTGCTAAAATATATAGTAAGCCACCCCATTCGTAATGAGTGGAGAGAGTAAGCAAATTGAAATCACTGTTTATGTTTCATGCAGGGCCCACTGATTAATGATGCTGCAGTGCACAAGGTAAATTATTTCAAATCCATCATTTTAGTTATGCAATTTGCATACTGATAATAATGGCAGCTAGTTCTGGCATATGACTCTTCTCAATTTTACCTCACAGGTTGAATCATTTGTGGAAGAGGCCATCTCAAAGGTTTGTTTCATCTCTTGCAAGGCACTAATATAACTAGTACTTCAATGGAGATTAACTGGGTTGTTCTGTTAAAACTATTTATTCGGCCGATAATTACCTTATTTCTTAAATGCGTATAGTTTGGCCACCTGTTTAAGTTTTGGTGTTTGCCATGGAACATGAGATTTATGCTGATATCAGGGAACATAGAATAGAGTTTTACTTATAATGTTTGTTTCATATCTCGCAAGGAACCAATATAACAAGTTTTCTCACTGGAGATGAATTAGGCTGAAAATTAGTTTCCTCCCAGATCTGATAAATGCATAAAGTTTGGCTTCCTGGTTAAGTTTTGCTGGATTTCATAGGGCATGAGATTATGCCTGTATGAACCATGGACATGGTGAAAGAACGATGCACTTAGGAGCACTTTTTAGTTTCAACCACCTTATTTTCTTCTGTCTGTTTTTGGTCGCTTCATATTGTGGCTTGTTCTGTCTTGGCTTGATAAAATTATGCCTACAGTTATAAATGTTAACACGTGAGAAGGCATGCTATTAATTTCTTCTCTATTGAAGCTTGAGACAATAACTGCAATTTAATTGTTTTAGGGAGCTAAAGTCCTTACTGGAGGCAAGAAGCACAGTCTTGGGATGTCATTTTACGAGCCTACAGTGATAGCTGATGTCAAAAGTGACATGCTTCTAGCAAGGTAGCTCTATATTACCTATTCAAGTATAGAGATGTAAAGATGTTTTTTCTGCTATTGTGTAGATTATTAAGTCACCTTGAGATGCATCAGGAAAAATAAAAGATAAAGTGCATAAATTACCTAAAAGACTCACATATTTTCTACTTACAATATTCATAATCAACATCCATGTATTGTTCAATCCATAAGTTGCATGTTTAAGTTGAAGAAATCACATGAAGCTGAACCATGTATATGCTAATATTGCATGGAATATCACTCCAGAGAGGAAGTATTCGGACCTGTAGCACCTCTTCTGAAATTTAAAACCGAGGAAGAAGCTATCCACATGGCCAATGACACCAATGCAGGTTAGCAGTGGAAACTTTCTTACAACAGAGTTTACAATTTTGACCAATCACCCTTCTGATTCTTTACTGTATGAAATTAGTTTAGTTTTAAGACTGCTTGACGGAGCTGATATAAAAAATTTGTGTGCTAAACATGCTTGTTTGATTTATTAGGTCTGGCTGCCTATTTATTCACAAATAGCATGCAGCGATCGTGGCGTGTCGCTGAAGCTCTTGAATATGGATTAGTTGGTGTTAATGAAGGAATAATTTCAACGGAGGTAAAACATTAGCTTGCCCATGCAGTGGATAGAAATTCTAAATGTATGTTTCCGTCTCTATTAGTAACTATCTTACTTATTACTTATTGTAGGTGGCTCCATTTGGGGGTGTGAAACAATCAGGTCTTGGCCGTGAAGGATCCAAATATGGAATGGATGATTATCTGGAAGTATGTATTCTTTCGAATCACTGTCTACAGCATACACCATTGTTTGCACATAATCTCTTAAATAGGAATACCATTGCTTTTTTCTTGGTTTAGTGCCTGCGTCTAATACTATTACATGGTTTTATTTACAACTTTGATTGGTTATAATATTATGTTATGCATATCAACCTGTCCAAAGTTCAACAGTAATGGACATTACATACTCTGCATAATTAATAGTGGCGATATCCATTTTCTTGACTTCTGCATTATCTTTGTTTCACAATTCTGTTCTATTACATATGATGTGAACATCATGTCTTAGATAATAGTATGGTTCTCGGGTATGTATTCACCTGATCACCGGGCTGGGATCTTCATGTACTTCTTCTGCTACACCGTTCTATATGAGCAGAATGCATTATCTCAAGTTGTATTTACTCTTATAGCAATTGACCTGATGCAAGCGTTTTGTTTTGTTTTGTGCAGTTAAAATATGTATGCATGGGAAATATGAACTGAGCTGAGATATGAAGGTTTGTTCTCCTTCATCACATCCAGTCATCTTCAAACCTTCTGATATATGGAATAATAGCATATAATGCCTATGTTTTTAATGACTCGAGTTAAATGTCCAATTATAGTTTTCATTGTACACAACCGGTTCCAAATTTTGAAAGATTCCTATATACATCTATGCAGTACGCGGCAAGTAAACCTTAGAACGGATGGCACTTATGCATATCCTTGACAAGGAACACATCCGAACTCCAGTTTGTTGAACAGGGTCACAATATGGGATTTGGCAACGGTCATGTACATGAGTGAGGTAGCTAGCTAGCTTCCAAGGAATAATAAGTGGCACGCTTCATTTGTGTTCTTCTCTTTTGCTATGTAAAAATAAGTGCCTCCTTGTATTATACACTAGAGACAAATATGCTTTATTTTATTGCACTGGAAGTAGGACTTAGGACTTATCTTTGTTTCAGTCTCTGTATTTTGGTAAATGCGTATTATAATCCTGTTTCGCTTTTTAATTTGTTTTGATGCCTCTACTCGCAACTTTTCTATCATCACGCCAAAGAAATTTGAAATCTGTTCGCCTTTATAATCTTGTTCGTATCAAGAAATTTGATTTATAGAGTACATCAGATGCAGTGAGCCAGTGAGTGATGCGGCATTTCTACCATTTGTCCTTTAGTTTAATTTTAATCTAGTGGAGAAATTACGTATACATCCAGAATTTCTTTCATCAAACACACCACTGAATTTCTTTCATTAATCTCTATGGTCTAACCTCTGTTAGTTTTTTACATGTAAACTCCCTGATATTAGTCAAATTGGGTCAAAATCAAATTTGAACTGAAATTTCAAAAATGCCCTTGTGGGCGAAATAAAAAATTAAAAAAAAAATTTACATATACACAGTTAGATTTTACAAGATAACTTGTCAAATTGTACTACAAACATTTAAAATTATCCAACTTTTATTCCTAAATAAATAGTTGTGCAGCGGTAAAAAATTGGGATAATGAAGGAGATATGCATGATTCGATCCCTGGCGGTGGAGCCATAATAAGATTGGTTTAGGTGTGGAGTAATAAAATAGTTTAGAAAGTTTGTATAGTATTAGTGTAGAAATAATTGTGATATTTATCGTTTAAAAAAATAAAAACTAGTGGTTGCATTTTAAGCATTTAAAACCTTCTTTAAGTGTCCTCCAAACAAATATGTTATATTACTTCCTCCGGAAATTTTATAGTTTTACATTTTATTTTTGTTGACTTTTCGATGTCCGGTTTGACCTCAAATTTATAATACCTCGTTGCGAAAAAATAATTTAAAAAGTTATATTATGAAAGTATACTTCTTATATTTGTATAATATAACTTTTAAAATTAATTTTTTAGGTAATCAATTATGATTAATTTGAGGTCAAACCGAACATAAAAAAATCAACAAAAACAAAGTGTAAAACTATAAAGTTGTCGGAGGAAATATATGTTTTACATATATTACTTTTACACCCAATACTATGAATATATTATATTTCTTCGTATTTATGAAACCTTACAATTGGTTGGTCATGGAAAATATTGTGATGCGGTAGTCCATGACCCAAAAGATTTGAATTATTTTCTAAAAGTCGAAACCTTACATTTACACCCTTCTGAAACTCTAAAATCGATTGGTCGTTTCCGCAGAAAAATACGGTGACCCAATTTTCTTTCCAAATGTTGAAATCTTACATTAACATTTAACAACCCTTGGGTACATTTGAAATTACAAGTTTCATTAATGACATTATTAAAAATTTATTGACGTCATTCAATTTTTAACGGCAGGGGGTATTTGTTAGTGTATATGTGAACGGCAGGGGGTTTAAGGGTTTAAATATAATTTTTTTTACGGAGACTGAATTTGAGATGTTGATGTAAGAAACTCAGGGGTGTATAAATAAGTTTTTCAAATCTAATCTAGTTTCTTAAACGAAATAGTAAATCGCTTATTGATGTTGTTACGGTTGCAATTTTTTTTTTTAAACGACAAATATTACACCTACTCCTACACTAATGCATATTTATGTACGTATGTTGTTAATATAAGATTGAACGGAATTATATCAGTTAATTAAGGTTCTATTTGATTTGATTCGTTTCAATAAATTTAAATTGAAATGAATTTGCTTGTACCTCTGGCCATGAAAGTTTTAAAATTGGACTTAGTTTATGAAGAGAATTGAGTAATTTAAAGAGACCATAATCAAGGAATTTGTTTGACTAAGGTCAAATTAAAGAAGAAAACATGCACACATGCAGTCTTTAATGCATCATCTTTATTTATCTTTTCTTCTTCTTCTTGTTCATTCCTCTTTGCCTAGTATTCTCTTATCGTTAAGCAAGCAGGTGGTGCGGTAAAAAAAGGGAAGGAAAATGAAATAAAGATGGTGAAAATTGGGAGAAAGAAGAAAAAAGACTCATGATGAGAATATAGTAGTGGGGAAAAATACATTTGGCGGTTTCAATATCGACTCATATATATTCTGCTTTTGAGATAAAAATTAAATTAAAAGGAACACAACCGGCCTCCTTAAAAATGAGATGGTCCTGCACCCTGCTCGAACCGAATCTGATTCTCGACTCGTTATTGCAGCCACCGAGTTCGACCGGGTCGACTCACTCAACACATGCAAGCCTACAGACAATATTGGCGGCGTGTTTTTTAAAAAAGTGCACGTAATGAACTCCAGAGCTACCACACACAATAATAGTAGTACTAGGCAGTCGCAAACAAAAATCCATCGGCCGATGATATTTTATGCAAACTGATTTTTGGGTGATATGCTTATCCCATATACTATATATTTCATTTGTATGCACCCAAAACATTGCAAGTGAACCATTTATTTTAAAATTACTCAAGAGCAAACGTAATTAATTTTGATAGAATCCCCAAAAATAATGATAAACTTGTTAGTAAGAGTAACGTATTCAATCTTAAATTATAAGTAGTTAAATACATAATTATATGAGTTATAGGTGATCAAGTGAAAAAGAGACAAAATCATATATATATATATATATATATATATATATATATATATATATATATATATATATATATATATATATCTATATATATATATATATATATATATATATATATATATATATATAATACACACACAAGGTGCATAGCTCAATTATCTGCATAATGTACCTAATTAGGGGGGTCTCCATGATTCAAGAGGCCATGTTTCACCATATAAAATAGATTTCAAATAATAGTATAACAAAATAAATATAAAAAAGGGCAAAAAAGGACCAAGTGAAAAGAAGGGGGAGTTGAACCAAGGACCTTGACCTTCATTACCACTTCACCCATTATTATTCTATTGATTTAATAGCGCAAAAACAAGTATTATATAAAATTACTAAGAATTTTGGGACTCAAATTTATGAGGTCCCGTGCGATCGAACTGACTGCACGGACCTTGAGTCGCCCTACCTGATAACCTGACGGATTTGGTGGCCTTACTTAAGGTCCAAAAGTTCAAGATATTATTACTTCTTAATATTATTTGCTTCTAAAACTATTATGTAAGTTTCTATCTATAAAACTGTTCCGGCTAGTCTTTTTTATTTTCGTTTCGTTCGAATAGAATTGAATTAAATTGAATTGGGTTGAACTGAGCATAGATGATCGAGACTGAGTTTATTTGTGTATAGAATATCTAAACAAATTTAACTAAACTGAACTAAAAATATTTTTCAGATAAAAATCACATAACCTAAAGCAATAGAATTAACCAGGGACAAAATTTGGTGTGCGCTAAGGGATAGTTGCTTGCACACTTGCACCCCAAAAAACCAATCTATATTTCGTGACTCTAATTTTATGTATACTATACATGTAACGTACGAAAGAGTTTGTGGTGAAATGTAAGTCATTATGGAGTAAAATTAGTAAAAAGGTTTATAGTGGTAAAGGAATAAGGGCCCCTCTCATATTGATCTCGGAGGAATATATTCAATTTCTGTATAAGGAATAAATTCCGAAAGCATATTAAGATGCTTGAAATTTAAGCAAACTAGTATGCCAATGCCAAGAGCCAATGCTCAATCCAATCCTATCTGCTTTTGCCTCATATACTACTTGATTTTAATCAATTTTTATGGTTTTAAAACGAAATGAAGTACTAAAAGTTGAGGCTTAACTTTTGAATACATTTGCTTTTGCAATGGGACAGCTATTCTAATAACGTGACACTCTATTTTTAAATGTCTTAATTACTTTTCTTACTAATGGTCTAGGATGTGCCATCATGTGAAGGCTGTTAAATTAACTCATGTGGTATTATGAATTTTAACATCTCTACTATAATCAAGTATTAATTTTGTTTTCCTATGTCAAACTAGTTTCTCACCTAGAACAAAATTATCTCACTTGGAAGAATCTGGCCTGGCTTATAAATAAGAAGGATTATGTTGTGAGTGAATTCTAAAGAAGTTCAAGCATTTTAGAAAAGAATCTTTGCTTTGATTATCAACTAAGGAAGAACATATTCCTTTTGGAGCAAATTGGATATAATATTATCAAGTGTTCTAATTTGTACCATTTCTAACACGTGGACGATCCAAATGAACTCCGATGGCATTGTTTGGCACGAATTTATCAATCAGTTTACTAAACACCTCTATTAAAATTATTCAGTATTTATCTTTAAACATACATAGTTAAAAAGCACTGACGATTTGCACAAGTGTTTAAAATTTCAACATGGACACCATAATATTTAAGACCTTTCTCGGTAAATGATCAAACTTGTTCTTATGATATATTTGCAAATGTGACGATACAAACATACATTATTTATGTTCAAATTTGCTGGTTGCAAAAATCTACATCAAAATGTTCTCCCTCCATGCAACAACACTTGTTATTGGTCCCTGAAAAGAGTTGTTACTGATTTATTTTTTATTTTTCATTGTTTTTTGTCAGTTACATAAATTTGTAACATGTAAATTTGATGTGGATTGATGAAAGATGCATAGACTCCTCTCTGTCCCATTTGAAATTATACGGTTTGATTTTTTTCGGTCAACAACTTTCAACTTTAACTCTTGAGTATTCTTAAATTATAATGATAAAATATTTAATAAAATTATATTATGAAAATTTAGGTCCTATATTTTCATAATATAATTTCGTTAAAGACGTTATCATTATAGTTTAAAAGTAATCGTCAGTCAAAGGTGAACACTGTTAACCGAAAAAAATGAAAGTGGATAAATTATAATGGTACGGGGGAGGGAGTGAGTATTAATCATGGGATGGAAGGGGGATAGACAATCTTGTATTCCACAAAAGCACTAGAGATTGATTTGGTTTCATTTAGCCCCCTCCCTGAACTTTAGGACATAGATACATTTAAAAAAGAAACAACATCTAAGAAAAGATAGAAGCTTCACTGATCAATATTATTATTTTACTTATATATATATAGTATATAGTATAGTAATATATTACTACGTTTTTTTAAAGATAAATAAATAATATGTTGTGTTCTGTTATACCTCGCTTTATGATCAATTGATGTTCATGTCCTACTCCTTCCTAGTAATTTAATATTTACCATATACTATTACTTCTCCTTGTTTTAACTATTGAATTTCATGAATTTAATCTCGTATGATTTTGTACCAGTTAAGTCTAAAATAAAGTTCACACTTAACAAATCTTAAACCTAATGTGATTGGTTTTTAAATGACTCAGTCACTCGTTTATGTATCTAAGATGGAACTAGCTTACACTTACACTTGTTGATCATAAAGACAGTTTATATATATATATATATGTATGTATGTGTGTGTGTGTATATATATATATATATATATAAATATATATATATATATATATATATATATATATATATATATATATATATATATATATATATATATATATATATATATATATATATATATATATATATATATATATGACTTTATATTCTTTCCATTCTTTAATTGTTTCAGGCTTGTGTCTGGGAGCAGGGGGCCGGCGGGGGCCTCAACCCCCCCCCCCCAATTTTTTTCTTTTAGATATAATTTATGAATTTTTAAAATTTTAAAATTACTTTTTATGATTTTTGAACTTTTGACCTCTTAATTTTCAAAAAGGAATTTATATATATTTTCGCTTTTAATCTTGAGAGTTTAATAAATGAAAGAGATTAAAGTAAGATGTTAGGTTTTGTTGGTTGTGGTAATGCGGTGGCATATTGGTTGAATTCGAGAAAACGGGAAGTAGCTATGAGCCTATGATGAAAATTTCTATTCCAAATTTCATGCATTGTTATAAAATTTTAAGAAATAATGATGGGAAGCAATTAAGCTACCCTACAATTGTATGAAACCCAGAAAGGGGTCGTACTATAAAAAGACAACAAAAGAAGAATGCTTTGTAGCAACAAATTAAATAAGGAAAATATGATAATGATAATGCTATGGAGTAATGAGTATGTGTGAGCATTAGAAGTTTCATATGAGGTATGTTCTCTCGATAGAGATTACCCGGACCACACCATTAAATTGTTTGCCACTTGCTCGTAAGAGCATAAGGTGTAGGAGGTTGGCTAGGGGTATCTTGATGCTATCCCGGACCATATCTTTAAATTTCTTACCACTTACCCGCAAGGACATAGGGTGTAGGAGGTTGACTAGGGGTAGCTATTCTTTAAATAATTGATGGTTTGGACTTAAAAGGCTGTTTGGTTACAATTGATACTCTGGTGGTGATGATTTAAATGATGTTCCATCGGTTGAGAAAGAAGTAATGCTGCTAAGTGACTGTGAATTAATGTCATGGAGTTATTAATGGTTATGGTGAAGTAAATTAGATGATGCGCCACTCCTGTTTGGGTACAATGTATTTTGTTTGATATTGTGGTTTGAGTAGGTTGTGATGGTTGTATACTCATTATATTGGCTTTGGCTTTGGCTCCGGAGTATGCTCCGTGGATTTTTCATGTAATTGTGAAGAACATTTCTTATGCTCAGTTATTAATAAAAGTTCTTTTGCCGCTTCAAAAAAAAATAAAGAAAATATATAAATTAATCAAATACTGGACCGAAACTACATTCCCGGTATCTATGAAACCGAGTGAACAAGCTTAAAGTTTACATGATGTTCCATGTAGATATGTAATGTCCCATGTTGTACTGATTGCATGCAAAAGCCACAAATTGCGTACATAATCACCGAACTGATTTGAATAAACTTATGTTCAAATGAAAAAATATCAGAACTAAATTAGTCTGAATTGAAAACTGAATTAGTCGAAACTAAATTAGTCCCGTGGTTTAAAGGAGAAAATCATTTTTTAATTTCTTGCTTTGTCTCCTAAACTTGCATGATTGCATCGAAAGATATGACCCTCATTTGGACTTAGCTGAGAGTTGGTGGTACAACTTGCAAACTCCCGAGATCTTGGCATCCTGCTAGAAGGACGGACATACTAGACGGGCGGAGAGGGGCTAAGTAGCGCTATGGTCATATATAACGGTAATGGGGTGTGCTATCCTCAAATGAATCGATGGTTTTGGTTCTCTCATATATATATATATTTCGATGGAGTGGATGTTTGGATTAGGATTCATGTTTTAAATCCCTGTAATGTGGTGTTATGACTTCTTTTGTTTTGTCAGAATGTTGACACCTTGGATCACTAAGGTCGGCCCACCTTCGTTGGAGGTTGTTCCGGTTCTGAACTTTGTTTGTAACCATTCCGAGCATTTCTTGTGCTTTTTCATTAATAATAAAAAAGTTGTTGTTAAAAAAAAATGTATATTTTTAAGGTTGAATTAATTATTTTTTTAAACGGAAAATTTAACTATCGTTTTTCTACTCCTACACTAATCATTTACCACCTTAATTATAACTCCAAATATATTTATACTAACCTTTCAATTCAATTATGTCTAAACTATCTTATGCCAAGTCTTACCTGTAACTAATCAACAAATATACAATTACTATTGTATTTACTTGCGCAAAATGCTTTAAGTTTAGACTTAATCAGAGATTCATGTAATAAACTAAATTAGTCTTAAACGAAATAAAATATTATCTTCTCCACTTACACCGACTGTCACATAGCCAACTTTCATCTCCATTGTTATCCCAAATACAAAAGATTATTTTTCTTCAAAAACTCCATGTCTTTTATAATCTTAGTTAAATATTGATGCATTTTAATTAGTTTCATGGAAAACGAAAATAACACCTATGTCATTTACGGTGAAAAAACCAATGACCTTTACCCTATCACTCGCCGAGTCACGACAATGACATCATCCGAGAATTTTTTTTTTTACTTTATTGGATTTTTTAGGTGTAGGTTTTCTAATATAAGTAATAAACAAGGGATTAAGAACGATTAAAAATAATAATTTGCTCTAATATGATCTAATTAATATAATTAATATATGGTAGAGAACAACTCCGAAGAAGAGAGATGAATTAATGGAGTAAGAGTAGTATTCCATGAAACAATCTAACTGATGGGTCTTGTTCTTCTTCATGGGGTAATTATCATCACCATGGCCATATTCGAATTTATACATGAATACGAAACAAGCATTTTTTTTTTTTTTGAAGAAGAAGATGAAGATGAAAAAGGGGATTGATAATGAATAAGAAGATTTTTGTAGTAATTAAATTGAATATTGAAGTAAATTTGGGGGATTTCATGATATTTAAAGGCAATTTCGAAAGAAAAAAAGAAAAAAGAAGAGAGGAACATTTCCAATATGAAATTCTTGCCCACTCCTAGGAATTAGAAGTAGAAAAAATTTCATGTTTTTGTGAAGGAATCACATTTCCGGTCAGATTTGAGAAAATGTGGTCTGACCATTTTGCTAACATTTACTAATCAATTTCCATGGAAACCAAACAAGAAAATGTACCCAAGCCAATGGGTCAAAATTCCATTTCCTAGCAAACCTAACGGCCTCATAATCTACTAGGGGACATGACCAACTATACAAATGTGGTTTTTCCGGACGTGAGTTACGACTCATGTCATTGAAACGAAGGTGTAATTTACGACGATAAACTAGAATTCACTCAAATATTCCTTCGTAAACCAAAAAATCTCTATGGCACGGTTTTACTTTTCACCTCTCCTAGCTATATAAATTACTCCGACACCAAGTGAAAAAATTGACATTATGCAACCTCATTTAAAAATTAAAATTAAGTTGAAATTACGTATGACATGAAACAAAACCCAATAAAAATTTGGAATAAGAATCCTACCTCTCTAACAAGAGATCAAGAATGAATACAACTTGTTGCAGTGCAGGATGTCCCAGAGTTCGCTGCGGTGAAAATTAGAACTTAAGTTTGGAATGGAACCCAAATGCTCTATCATAGGATTATATCTAGAATGAACTGAACTGAAAGTTTAGTATTTTTTAAATGAATCAAACATCGCCTAAATGGGTAAATCTTTTTCCCACTTTAGAAAACCATATTTTACCCATATTAAATGTCTGCAAGATGGATAACTCGTTTTTATCCATTTTTATAAACAAGCGAGTCTCATAACCGTTTTAAACAGATCGGATATGGAGATTAAAACTCATAAAAGCGGATCAAAATTGCCATATGATCATCAAAAATCTCTATTTGACCAATGGTTGTTGGCTGAAGTGGTAATAGATTTGAGGACTTGAGGTTTCAAGTTCGAGTTTGTGGAGGTATAAAACACCATTAGGAGAGCCACTTCTCAAAAAGAGTCCCGACTCTTGAGCTCGGTTGAATTAGTTGAACGTAGCGCAGGTTGACGGTAGCTGCGCTACCGTCTAAAAAAAGAAAAAAAAGAAGCACCAACCATACCCAAATGAGTCAAGCATGAAACCCCTACTTTAGAATTCAAACATCCAACTTTAGTTGCAGAAACAAGCAACTAATTAACGGTTGCAACTAATTATGTTGTCGTCAAAAGTTTCCCTTGTCCACACTGATAAACCACAGAGATAGATAGTTATATAATTTGAAGTGAAAAATAAAAAATAAAAAACACACATAATAATATAGTTAATTATATAGTATGCTTTAACTTTTCTTCCTTTTTCAAGGGTTTAACTTGTGGGTGATGCTTCCACATATTACAAAACCTCTTTTTATTCCTCACCTCCTCTTCAATTAAAACCGCACCGCACCCTATTCTCTGCAGCATTTGTTCTTGAATCTCTTTCTATTCTCTTCTCACACACACACACAGAGAAGAGAAAGTTAAAAAAAAAAAAAAAAGAAAAGAAAAGAGAACATGTTCCATCCAAAGAAGCCTTCATCTATGAATTCTCATGAACGACCTATGTGTGTTCAAGGAGATTCGGGTCTCGTTCTCACTACTGACCCTAAGCCCCGGCTCCGCTGGACAGTCGAACTCCATGAACGCTTCGTTGATGCTGTTACTCAACTTGGTGGCCCTGACAGTACGTTCACTTACATACTTCTTCTATTTGTGTATGTATTTTTGTTCTTTTTAATGATTTTTGTTTTTGATTTAGAGGCGACACCGAAGACAATCATGAGAGTTATGGGGGTGAAGGGTCTCACTCTCTACCATCTCAAGA
Source organism: Plantago ovata (assembly GCA_028274465.1). Classification (NCBI taxonomy): domain Eukaryota; kingdom Viridiplantae; phylum Streptophyta; class Magnoliopsida; order Lamiales; family Plantaginaceae; genus Plantago; species Plantago ovata. The sequence continues at coordinate 36,920,582 of CM051455.1, read as the reverse complement.
GCCATCTACAGGTTTAAAACTAGTAGCTATCAGTTTCATTTCATGATTTTGAATTTCTTTTGTAATTTTATGGTTTAGGGTATCTAGATAGCTTGTGCTTATGATTTGTTGATTTACAGAAATTCAGGCTGGGAAAGCAGCCACACAAGGATTTCAATGATCACTCAATGAAAGATGGTGAGAGAGGTGTGAATTCATTCATCTTTTTCTTTCTTTCTAAATATTTTCTTTTTCGTATTTCTTGAAAAGATTTACTAATTTTTTTTGTTATTGAAAACGTTCACACATAACAGGTTCATCTATGGAGCTCCAGAGAAACAATGTATCGTCACCTGGCATGCTAGGTGCCCGAGAGTATGTTCTTTGTATAATTTACCTTTCTTTCTTAATTTGGTTTGTTTCTTGAAGTAAAAAATTCTTCTGTTTTTGGTTGCTTTTTATTACTAGCATATTGATCAATTTTTCCTGACAAACTTTATGTTAAAAAAAATGATGAGGGTTAATTCTATTCCAAATTGTATGGTGTACTTGTGTGATTTGACCAGTGTGAATAATACTCAAATTATCACTGATGCAATCAGGATGCATATGGAAGTAAACAGAAGACTCTACGAACAGCTTGAGGTATAAGTTTCTTATTCGGATCCTATGTAACACATTTGTGACATCTACTCTCAAAACGTATTGCAAGTGGATATATTACATCACATGCATCAGAAAGTTGGTTGCCATATTACCAGTACTAATGCACCATCCTATCAAAACTCTGAGTTAAAGTTGCATGCACGGAAATCGTTTTTTTTTTTTTCTAAGGAAAAAAAAAAACCCTAGAGTTGCACCAAGAGATGTTTATGCACACTATCTAAAGAAGATGCAAAAATGACAGGTTCAAAGACACTTGCAACTGAGGATTGAGGCACAAGGCAAGTACATGCAAACCATACTCGAGAAAGCGTGCCAAACACTCGCCGGCGAAAATATGGCTGCAGCAGCCGCAGCTTCGGGAAGCTACACCAAGCCCAACATGGTACCGGGCGAAATGTCAGGCCTCAAAGATTTCGGCCCACCCCAAATGAACTTCCCATCTCTCCAAGACCTCAACATATATGGCCCTGGAACCGATCATCAACTCGATCTTCAACACCAATCCCTGGAGCGGTCGTCTTCACTTGACCCGTTCTTATCCTCGGGCAATGATAGCTTCTTCAGCAAAAAGCGGCCTAATCCGTATGCCAGTAGCAACACCGGAAAAAGTCCATTGATTTGGGCTGATGACTTGAGGCTGCAAGACATGGGGTCTAGTGGATCACTCGATGATCATCACATCCAGCTCGGACCGCTTGATAGAGGGAGTGATCATAACATTGATTCGGTTTCTGATATTTATGAGAGCAAGCCTATTTTGTCCGGTGAGCATTCGATTGGGGATAAAAAGTATGACTCTAAGATGGAGAGGCCATCGCCTCACCGGGTGGCTGAGCGGCTCAACCATGCCGCCATTAGTGCCGGTGGACGGAGCTCGCCTTTCGGGTGATGATTATAATAAATAGAGAAACAATCAATTTTAATTAACATGTTTGTGACTTTCAATAACTCTAATGATGATTTAATTAGGGGGTTTGGATTTTGAATTTTAACATTAGTCTAAGTGATGATGATGATGATGATATATATATATAATGATCGTATATATGCTTTCCATGCATGCATTTGAGCGATCAATGATATGATGTTATTAATATATACTACTACGGCCTTTACATGTTGATGATGATTTTTGTTAGCTAATTATGATTGTTTATGTTGTTTATTTATTTCTGCATGCTTGAAGTTCGGGATCGGAGTACAGTTTTTAGTTGCTAGTCCTAGCTAGTATCCGTTCAATAATCCCCCCAGAAAGTTGTAATGATGATGCCTTTTAATTATTGGGTAGCAAATTTGTTGGAATAGTTTCTTTTTTTAAACGGATAAAAATTTGTGGGAATAATGGCTCATTAAAAAAGATACTCCTATAACCAAGGAACAGGCCGAGCCAGGATATATAAAAAATGGCGTGGGACTAATTATAGACTAGACAAGTCGACTCAAAGTCATCACTTACACCGGAAAATGGATAACAAATGTCATACGATTATAAGGTGATGCCAAACACACATAAATATAAACTAAATAGAACAAAAACTTAAGCTTTTAGACAGGTGAGAGTTGATTCTAATTTCTTAGTGAGGTATACACGGCAGTTTTTTTCTCCTATGATTTGCATTTCTAAACTATTGATATTTATTCCTCTATATATCTTGTGGCAAATAATTATAACTTAACTTTTGAAATTTAATAACGCGAATGCTTAAGAGGGAAAACAAAATTTCAGTTGGAAAGAAATTTGATTTGAATTAAAGGCTAGTATATTATGACGATAAGGTTTAGCTAAGGACAATGGTTTACGGACTTTAAGGTGATGTACATATGATGATCCTTAAGTACCATATAGGTCGAAGGTATATATAGCTTCAATTCTTTTGTGTCATTTTCAATCTTTCTTGGAGTGGTACGTACAAGTTTAAATATATTCTCTTCAATTCCATGTATGTCTAATCATTAATTCTGGAAACCTTTTCTGACCATTGATTTAGTTTTAGTTACATGTGTACTACATCCGTTCCAAAACAGTTGCACCGTTTTGACTTTTTGCAGTCAACGGAATTGAAGTTTGACTACAAATTACTCTTAAACTATAATATTAAAATATTTATCAAAATTATATTATGAAACTTTCCATCCTAAATTTTTAATATGTAATTTTGTTAAATATTTTAACATTATAGTTTAAGATTAATTTGGAGTCAAACTTCAATTCTGTTGACTGTAAAAAGTAAAAAACGGTGCAACTGTTTTGAGACGGAGGGAGTACTTCTTATGAGTTGGTCATTATAAGTCGGAAGGGTCATCATGCGTGCATCTTACTTGTTTTGACTAGCTATATATATAGTGTATAAGTGTATTGGTAAAAAATAGTCCACTTGGTCGTATGTTGATCCGATTTATTATTTATGGAGAAAATATGTTCACTAGTTAAAATTGCTCTTATGACAATCCAATTTCGACCATTTGACTGCGTATATTAGTACACGAATTAGTTAGACCTAGTTGGCTAACTTCATGGTGGTGACCAACTAATTAACATTCAAAGGTCACCAGTCCGTAAAAGTCGTCGGGTACCTCTTCCATAAAGATTAGATTGGTGCCACATACAACTTATCGACCGAAATCTTGACTCCCTCAACTCCCACAATGTGCTCAAACAGTCATGACTCCCTCAACCTCAACGTTCACTTAATGTTCTGAAATGGATAGAAACTACCGTATACTTCGCTAACTTCTCGCGGAGTGGGAGAAAGAGTCTGGGAGTCCTAATTTAAAAAGGGGGATCAAAGAAAAGATAGAGGCATCGAATTGCAACATATTCAAGCTCACCACTCCCTGAGAAAACTCAACTTACAGAAATACACTGTACTCCGACCGTCATTAGCCAACCGGTGTATTGCATTAACATATTCAATAAGCTCCATAATTAAGAATCCATAGCCAGTCACCCAGAACCTTAGAGAGATTGATCTTGGCCACCGGGACTCTTATTTGTGGAAGCGGAGCATAGTGTGCTTTAGGGGCCTAGCGAGAAATCTCTCTTCGGATCCATAAGCGGATTTTCATGCATCAGAAAAAAAGATCCAATTTCTCGTGAAAATTAAAAGGAGATAAGGAAACTGTGTCTTGATTATTCTCCCCCTAAGCTGTTCTAATCCATTTGCCGGAGATCTAGATTTCTCATTGTTCACCGACATCCCGATTTTGGCTAAGTTTTTATTTACTTTTAATTCGCGCACATTTACTTTATTCTGTCGTATTACAAGCTAACTTGAGCGTCGGAGTCCATACAGTCGGCACGACACCGGTGTCCCGGTGGAATCTCACGCTTTCTTGTTTGTTGATCTTGCCTTACATGTCACCACACTCTCTTTTTTCCTAATCCTTTTTCTCGCATGTAGTTGGTGTCCACAAATTATTAAATCTCAATTGTAGGTTTCTGAGCATCTACATATATATATGATCATGTCCGATGGTGAATCCAGAACACAATATGAGGGGGTCAAAAATTTGATCATGTAATATATGATTATAAAATCTATAACTGAGATATAATTTAAATATAAAAATAAAATTTGCAAAAGTAATAAAATCAGTAAAGGAGAAAATTTCTCTAATATTTAAAACTAAATATTGAAAACAAAATGTAAAATACAAGGATTTTTTTTCAGAAAAGAAAAATTTAAGGATTTTAAATTTGCTGAAAAATAAAATATTTAAGGTTTATATTTGTAGATAAGGAAAAAAATATGAAAATTAGAAGTTTAAATTGCCATCATCCAGGATCAAACTCTAACATGTTTTCTGACCGAGCGTGGGCAATATCCACTAGGCTACATAAATTATTATGATACTTATCAGAATCCTAGCTGGGTCAAGCGACTCATGTTGACCCAGCTTGGATCCGTCAATGATCATGTCATGTAAAAATATTCAATTCAATTAACTTATAAGTGAGTTATATATAATATTTTCATAAAGTTTTGAAAATATTACTAATTTGTAATTATTATTTCTTAAATATACACGCTAGCTAGCTAGTATAGTAAGTAGTAACTAGTCATTTTTCCAACTTCTAAACTTATTGTTGATAAATTGACGTTAATCCATCAACTAAAAACAAGTTTCGTGTGATAGGAATTCAAACTCTTCTGAAAAAACGAATTTAGAGAAGAGGTGTGAAATTATTCCATTTTATTTGATTTCTCATATTCGTTGGCTTTTCAACCATTTTGGATAGGTATCACTGTGAAGAATTCAATACGGACAGCGGTGGACCTGGGAGGCTGGCAGGGGCATTTGGACCAATGACAACACTCAAATGAAGAGAATAGAAAACAATATAATTTAATTAGTATCCAAAGTCCAAAACTTGTATGTAAATTTGTAGAATGTAAATTTGTAGAAGAAGAAAGAGACAGAGCATCCAAACTTTGCGGTCCTTTTTTTATTCTTTCTTCTTTCCTTTTCTTTTACCTCCTTGATATGTATGTATGTCCAGGTAGTAGTTTGTGTATGACTCAGTAGCGGAAGCTTGAACCCTAACTCACTGCTTGTATATAAGTTGTATCTAAACCTGAGTCATGACTCGCCAAACACGGTCATAATATTAACAACAATTATATACTATATATATATAGTAGTACTCCTGTACAGTGTACACACTGCAAATAATTATTAAGTCATGTCTATTACGTGAGGTTTACGCAAAGAATTTATTCCAACTTGATGCACATTCTTTCATTCTTTTCCTTTTTAAGCTGAATATAAGCCTGTAATTAATTAAACACGTTGGTACTTCTTCTCATGGTTACCCAAGCTTTCTAAATTTGTCCAATGGATCTTTAATTAGTTACCACCTTTGAAAAATTACTACTAAATGTTTTAGAATTATTGATATGTTATTTAATATTTTAACAGTTTTTTCATGGTATTTTTACTCGAGCCGAGCCTAGCTAGAGCTCGAGCTTGAACCCGTTCGAGATTAACGAGCCTAACGAGTCGAGCTCGACCCTATATATAGTGGTTCAAGCTCCATCTCGAGCCTAAAATTGAGCTCGTTTTGTTAATGAGCTGAGCCTAAACTCGGCACGTTTGTTAACGAGCTCGAGCTGAGCCTAGAGATACTCGGCTTGACTCGTTAAATAGCACTATGGTCAATGACATCACAAGTTATATATCCTAAATTGTAATTAAAACGTACTAGTAGAAATTTATAAAAAAAAAAATTATAATTATAAAGCATAAAGAGAAGAAAGTGCGTCTAGGTAGCTAGTTTGGTTAAACTTGGTGGTGAAGCCATTAGCTAGCACAGGGCTATTTTGGGAGCATGAGACAACCTTTATTTGGTGTTTGTAGCATTGCATGTTGAAGTGAGAGTAAAATGTAGTAAAGGGCTCATGATATAAGATCCTTAAAGCGTTAGTTCTCAAAGACAGAGAAAGAGAGATTAAAAGCATGTAGTAGTAATGTGATGATTATGATGACGATCATCATGATATGATACTACTGCAGCTGAGTGTAAAAAGGTAAAGTCATACCTATTTTATTACACTAACCAGAAATATATAAAGAGAATTTAAGCGCGCGCGAACTCTCATGCAGCAGTAGTGTTCATATATCGATGAAGCTTCTACCTTTACACTGCCAAAGTAGCTGCTCGCTATACCCTCTCCTTTTTATTTTTATTCTTTATTTTATTCTTAACTAAAGCGGTTTTAGAGATTCACTAGTAATTCTCTATATTATGCTCATGTCAAGTGTAAATGTATTATAAACAGTGCGAATCTTTGTACTGTAAAATATAGAATCATGATTAATTTGGTGGTTATTAGAATAATGTGGATACTCCTTTTCTTAATTTGAAGTATCTTTGGCACACACTCTCATGCAACAACTTGTGGGGTGTACTTCAAACTCCCTGCATGCATGCATATTTTGATCATCATATGATAATCCCAATTAGTACTATCGTACATTGGATTCTGTCCCATCCCATGTTGTTAAATTGATCATTGTTTCTATATCTTTTGAATCACTACTCTTCCTTTTAATTTCTTTCTCATCTTCTGCATGGATTCCTTCTAATTATTTTCATGTAGGAGTAGCTTCTTTTGTCTTTATTTTTGTCTTTATGATTTTTTTTTTAAACGGCTAACAAATTTATTGAATAATCGAGAGCATAAGTAATGCTCATGAAAATACAACCCAAAGCAAAGTACAACGTCCAAACCGGAAATGTAAAAGACCATCAACACAACCTGAAACAAACCCCGTATCCGTTATGACCGTGACGCTACTTGGCCCTCTCCTCGTCTAGTATGTCCAACTTCCTAGCAAGAGGCTAAGATCTGGGGAGTTTGGAAGTTGTACCACCAACTCTTGGTCAAATCCAAAGGGTTGTGCATAACTTTCGTTGCAAATCTAGGGGACTTAGCTAGAAATGAAAGATGATTTTCCCCTTTGGATCACGGGACAATCACGAATAAGAAAAGTGGCTCTTTACAATCCGAACCAAAACATCACAAGCAAGACACTAGAGGGACTAAAGCTAACTCAAACTAGAGTACATCTTGAACACCACTCGAGGTCACCACCACGCCAAACTTCGATCACCACTAAACGTCTTACAAACCAAAGTCAATAACCAAGGACCCATAATAAGCCGAGCCGAACCGAAGTAAAAACGAAGGACGGAACACCTCCATAACGAGGGACGGGTCACCTCAATCACAAAGAACCACTCAAGATTCCCTGCCTCTTACTTCTATCCAACTCCTACACCCTATGCCGGAAAGTGAGCTTAAAGAGAGCAACTTTAAGAAAGGGGACATCAGAAGCTCTATCAAACGTCAAGCTCCTTCCTTGAAGCGGGATAGTTGTCGACATATGTCGATCCTTTCCACCCCTTAAGCTCACATACCACCAAGTGGCAAGTAATTTAAAGTGTGACAAAAAGTAAGAGACCCGAGAAAAAGAGCCCACCACTAGTCAAGGGAAGATAAATCGTTAGGCAAGATAGGAGAGAGCAAGGATGGTTCATCTAAAGCTCCATGAAACGAAGAGTTCCATTCCCAATCGGCATGGATACGATAGATTCATAACCTCACTCTTGCCCCTCACACAATAAAGCAAAAACCTTCAAGAATTGACACTTGAATCACGAGGATATATCCAATTTCTCGAAGTTAAAACTTGGAAGGTAATCCAACGTACCAAGTCGACATACCCAACCACACGTCCCTTCATAAACCTTCAAATGTATCTCAAAATCTTCCACACCAACTTTAGTTCCTTCGGTTGTCTCCTATGTTTTAAAAAACGGAGTCGGAGGTTGAGCCGCACACCCCCCAAAAAAGGTTTAACCGGGGTCGGACCTGTTGAGTCGTTTTATGAGTCGGTTGAGCCGGTGTACCATTATAATATTAATATATATATAATATACTAATACTAATATATTTATACTATATTATTATTCATATCTTCGTCCAAAATCACACTAAACAAGATTAAATGATCACCAATCAAGTAAAATGACTTGGTGAAGATCCATATTCAATCAAGATATAGATGAAAAAAGGCTTATTTTTTCTTTTTTTTTTTTGCTTTTTTTTTTTTTTTTTTTTGCAATTTTACCCAAAAACGGCTCAATCTCCGGCTCAACCGCTTTCCGGTTCATCGGTTTTGCCATTTTTTGCCTGTTTTTTCCGGTTTTAGGGCCTCCGACTTTTTAGCGTTTAAATAGCGGTTTCAGACCGGTGAGCTTCAGTTTCCACGGTTCAACCGGTCGGCTCAACCCGGCTTTTAAAACATAGGTTGTCTCCCCAAACCTAAACAAACAAAAACCATTAGCAAACAAACCCCCAACCCTTAGGGGAGCCCCCTTTTCTCAACCACCCCTTCTCGCCCTTTCACCTCTACCTCTTCAAAATCTATTATTTCAAGCAAATATACGACGGTTCCATATGCCAAGATCCTATTGAGTCATACACCTTGAGTCTATCCCTACCTTTCAACCAACATCCTATTATGAAATTTTATTACGCTACTAAGTAGCTACGCAGAAGATTTAATTAATTCCTTAACGCCTCCATAAATTCATGTCGTATTAAAATATCTCATATCCCTTTGAAAGAAAAAAAAAAAGAAAAACCCTTAAAGATTACTAACATTCTTCGGTTAACCAATAAAGGGATGTGAGAACTTATATAAATACGGTACGGTAAGTTCAAGTGGATGACCGGGAGCCCAATTGTATTACAGGTGGTTCGTGTGTTCTTTTTTTAATTATAAATGATAGATCGAATTATTAGAAAAGAATGACATTTAATTATATGATAAAATTGTCCATTTATAAGAACATAAAAATCATCAGACCGCAAATGATGGAGCATTCCTTTTTTTTTTTTTTAATACTATTATAATTACAATGTTTGGGCTACAAATTTGCATCAATAAATTACTAATCAACCTCATTTCAATAATCTCTATACAGAGCAGTTAATCACCCATTCCGGAGATCGAACCCGTGACCACTTGGTTACGGGGTGTCTCAACTTCCTCCATTCCAATCATTCAATTTAACTTTATTTGTGAACAACTCTCAAGTTTAACTACAAAATATTTTTAAATTATGGGCCCATAACTTTATAAGGGCCCCTTAGATGCTCTAATATTAGAAAAGGGCCCCTTAGATAAACAATTACAGATTAGGCCCCGACTTTGACCAAAACTCTGAAAACAAAAGCCCAAATTCTGAAAACAAACAGGCCTTATCTTTAAAAATAAAAAAAAGTAAAAAAACATTAAAAAAAAGCAAAAAAAAAAAAAAAGAAATAAAAAAGATTTTTTTTTTACAGCAAATCGGAGCTGCACATCAGCTCCGATTTGCTTAGCTGCTCCGACCAGATCGGAGCTCAACAGCTCCGAACAGATCGGAGCTGTAGAGCTCCGATTTGATCGGAGCTGTTAAGTTCCGATCAGATCGGAGCTCAACAGCTCCGAACAGATCGGAGCTGTTCAACAACTCCGATCTGTTCGGAGCTGTTGAGCTCCGATCAGATCGGAGCTGTAGAGCTCCGATTATCAAATCGCTGTTGAGCTCCGATCTGATCGGAACTCAACAGCTCCGATCAAATCGGAGCTCTACAGCTTCGATCTGTTCGGAGCTGTTGAGCTCCGATCTGATCGGAACTCAACAGCTCCGATCAGATCGGAGCTCTACAGCTCCGATCATATCGAAGCTGTTGAGCTCCGACCGACTTACAGCTCCGGTGCCGGAGCTGTACCGGAGCTGTATTGAAGAAGAAACAAAAAAAAAAAAAAAAAAAAAGGAAAAATAATTTAAAAAAAGAAAAAGGAAAACAAATATAGCTAAGGCCATGTTTGGAATCATGTTTTAAGGCTGAGGGCAATTCCGTAAATAACATGTAGTCAACCCAAAAAAACCCCAAATTGGCCAAATCTGTAATTGTTAATCTAAAGGGTCCTTTTCTAATATTAGGTGCTCTAAGTAGCCCCTACCGTGATATTTTCTCTTAAATTATAATGACTAATTAACTAACAAAATTATAATATTACATATATACTTTAAATTTCCTGATTCTCGTTAAATATTCATCCCAATATTTCAACAATAATTTTTGGACAAAATAAAAAGATTACATGTAAATGTGCGAACAACTAGTTTTAACCTGAATCCACAAAAATGTAAGGGGGGACTCGGGAGTACTAGACCCCCGGGGGGTGAAGATTATAACCACGGTCTTAAACGACTTTGGAGTTTTGCCCTTGTCTTCTATCTTTTCATGTTTGTTTAGGTGTTTTAGAGTTTTGTTTTTGTACATTTCTCATGCACACCGTTGTAATTTGTTTATTTTATTTATAATAAAAGTTATTTGACCGTTTAAAAAAAAAAAAGTTCATTTGTGCATGTTTGATTTACTTTATTTTTTATTTTTTACATTTTTATCAAGAAAATAAATTTTGAGAAAAAAACAATGCTCAACAGATTGTTATTTGGAAAAGTAGTATTGATTGAATAGCTGAATAATAGCATGTGTATAATGAAAAAAAGAAAAAAAAACAAAAGAAAAAAAGAAAAAAAAAAGAAAAGAAAAAGAAGAACGGAGTACTGGCTCCGGAGGGACTCTTCTATCTGCTGTTCTTGCAATTCAATGGTTAAGATTTTAACACGTAGACACTTATACCACTTGCACTTTCTTTTGTTATCTCTCTTTTTCATGCATGCAATTAGTCTTAATTAATTAACTACTCCTTACATAATCGCAGTTTCCTCCATTATTGTTTTCTTTCTCGTTTACATTATATACGTTTTTCCTGTCTTTTTATATGTAGTGGTTTTATTTATTCTATTTATGTTCTCACTTCATAATATGCATAGTTTTTTTTAATTTTAACTTATCACTTTTTTTAAACAACATTTTTAACATTTTTAGTGGTTGCAACAATTTATTATAAACTGATAGATTTTTTCAAATTAAGCTGGAGAAGTTTGGTTGGATCTCTTTAAACAACTTCTCCTTAAATTAAACTAGATTTTAGTTGTTTTGTAAAATTAAAGGAAAATTGAATTTACAAACATTAAGCCATATCTAACTTTTAAATGGTTTTTTACGACCAGAAATCAAATTCTCTGATAATTAAGCCAATTTTACTCTTCTCTCTAAATTAATTCATTTATTTTAAATTGAAACTATTGCTGACACCCCCTAAAATTAACGGATAATATTAACGCTCCAAATCATTTGTAATAATAAATACTCCCTTCGTTTCAATAATATTTATCTATCCGTTTTAACTTTTTCGATCAATAATTTTTTACTTTGAGTATAAATTAGTCATAAACTATAATGATAAAATATATAAAAAAATTATATTGCGAAAATTTAGAAACTCAATATAATTTTATTAAAATATTTTATCATTATAGTTTAAGATAAGTCCTAAAGAAGCCTCCATAAGGAGTTCTATAAGACTTAATAATTTTTAAGATTTATGAATTATCTTTTGAACTTTGAAAAAAAGAAAAAAAGAAAAAAAAAGAGTGAAACACGAAGGAATTGAATAAATTAAATTTCATTAAACTAGAAATGAAAACTGAATTAAAGAGGGAAGAAATAAAAAGTTACTGGCCTTCTCTCAATTTTTGATTAATGAAGAAAGGAGAGGTCAAGACATAATTAATGAAGAAAATGAAACATTAAATAAAATGGAGGGAGTAATGATTAAACAAACAAAGTAATCAGGAGCCTTTTTGTTGAATAGTCCACGTGCTGGACATCTGAACGGTAGAAGAGCAGATGGAACATACAACTAGAATAGGCCCTCCCGAGCCCGGAGTACTGAAACCAATTCCAAATGGAATGGGCCCTTACCTGTGTGGGTTTTGGAGGCCCACGATCTAGGAGAATGCGACGGCAAGGCTGTTTAAAGAACAACAGTTTACCTTTCAAACGTAGTAGTTGGGAGTACAGTAGTTAATTGGTCTGGGCCCGATCTAGTTCCGTGGTCCAACAATGAGTTGCCGCTGCACTATCCAGTAGTCTCCACGTCAATGCACATTATTAGTTTTAAAATCTTAATAAATCTCGAGCGCGCAATAATATTATGAATTTATGATTAAAGGTGCTCATAAAAGAAGCAACTCCAATGTCAACCCTGGCATAATATTTCCCTAAATATTATTACTAAATAGTTTTTTATAATTATATAGGATATCAACTCCATAGATGATAATTAGAGGTATTTTATTATTTATGTTTTAGTGATGAAAAATGACACATGAAAGATTTTAATGATAAAAAAGGACACATGTAGGATATATATGGTGAGACATAGATATGAGAGAAGTAGAGAGGGTCAAATGAGTATTCATTTATAGGAAGTTTTTTAGGAGTTTCAAATTTAGTACAGTATTACATTTTTGTGGGCCCCAATGAATTTAAGAGTCTTGAGATTGTTGGTTTTTAAATCAATTTTCTCAATTTCATGCTAAATATAAAATTGGAGAAGGTTTTAGGACTCCTATAACTAGTGCTCTAACTTATGTTCACACAAAGAATACAGGATAAGAGTGCAAAATCAATTTGTAACCGGTGAGAGCAATTAATGTGGTAAGTGTTAAATGTACAAGGGGTTTGTTTATTCATGGGACTGGAGTGGTGAAGATCCAATTGGACAACCACCTTAATCACGGAAATATGCGATACCATCGTAGTTAAGAGATGAAGTGTGTTTCGAATGGAAATTTGGCAAAGAATAAGTAAAACTCACCATGCAATAGGTCCACACTCCACACCCATTTTAGTTCGCGGTTTGAGGATACACTATGTTGGACTTCTAGTAAATATGGATGGCCACGATACCATCTAGCTTGGAAATTTCCTCTTCTAGGAGTATTGTAAATTTGAGATGTTGGGGCGGAAAAATACATGCCCAAATTCAATTATACATGTAGCCATCTAGGTGCAAACGTGGTTTATTACATGTGAACTCCACACGCGTGGAATCTACGTGTATGTATTTTGTACGTGTATTATATTTCTATATGAAATCCCGTTGACCGTCAAACGTTGTTTTTTTTTTTTTTTTTTTTTTTTTTTTTTTTTTTTTGCGAGTTATACGAGATTACATTGTAATTTGCAAGCACAATACTAACATGTTATAGCTAGGGAAAATTAATATACAAGTAGACAGTTACAAAGGTTAGTAAGATAATATTACGAGTAGCAAGAGACATATACATGATGTGGTCAATTGTAGTGATACAAATTAAGAACGGTAGTTACATGCCTAAATTTAATACTTAAAGAACTGTAGGCCTAGCCCAAAGACAATTATACATTCTGTACATGTAGCCATGTAAGTGCAAACGTGGGCTATTACATGTGAACTCCACACGTGTGGAATCTACGTGTATGTATTTTGTACGTGTATTACATTTCTATATGAAATCTCGTTGACCGTCAAACATTTTTTTTCGAGTTATAGTTACGAGATTAATACATTGTAATTTGCAAGCACAATACTAACATGTTATAGCTAGGAAAAATTAATACTATACAAGTAGACAGTTACAAAGGTTAGCAAGATAATATTACGAGTAGAAACGTTAGAGCCATATACATGATGTGGTCGATTGTAGTGATACAAATTAAGAACTGACTTTGACAAAAAAACCATGTCACCCACAAGGGAAGAACTTATGATCATGGCCGTAATTAAATCGTACAAACAAATTAAAACCAAGGTCATGTTCAAGGGGAGTCAAATATATCAGCAGGAGGGATAAAAGAGTCCATCGACAACCCGGGAACGTTAAAAACGACATCGTCTATGCTCCAAAGCTCCTCCATTCTCGTCCTACTATGCTCCAAAGACGTCTCCCCAAACCGGAACACTGTTGCAACGGTCCTCCCCTGATGCGCAATCAATACACCATCGACGTCTCTGTAATCACCAATGCTGCTACCTATGGTGGTCTCCCAATAGACCGTGTCGTTCTCATCAGGAGAGTGGACTCTGGTGAGGTGAGAGTCCTCCATGTAGATGAGGAGGCCGCTCTTCTGGCAGAAATATCCGTACAACACATGGCGGATTACCTCCGCGGGTCCCTCGTTTCGCTCCATCACTGCCGCACGATCTGCTGCTACTTTGAGTACGAAGCAATCGTTGTCTCCTATTCGCTTTTCGCCAAGGCATTGTGCTTTTGCGAAAAGATTCGCCGTGCTCTTTGGATCCAGGCCCTGCATGAGAAATTTACAATTAGTTATTTCAAATAATCATTTTTGCAAAACAAATTTTAATTATCAACTTATATTAATCCATCACTATGGTAAATTAGTACTACATAGGGTTTGCGAAAATTGTTCACTCCCAAACATTCGGATATTTATCGAATTCGATCTTTATGTTATCGAGAAAGAGAGGTGAAGTTGAACAAAGGTAAAGTTGAAAGGAGAAAAGCAGAAAAATCCGGCCGATGCTTATAGCTTTAAGAAACAATAATACGAGTAGGATACTGTTTGGTGGTAGTTCATCGATCCCAAGATGATTAGGTGTGACTGACAACGTCACGTCGTATGACTCGAATCCTAATATGAACGTCGCTCTCTTTCTCTAGAATTTGATCCGAGTGAGTGAGTGTGTACAAAGACAAGTGTTTGGTGCCAAACCATACCAAATGGACATTGTCAGTTCCCATATACATCAAGCAACAGTTTTGTTCTGTGTTGCTTTCCTTCCCCCCATTCAATTTCAACTTAAAAATCCATACCCACTTTCTTGAAATTTGTTTCAACTACCATACCACTACTTAATTTAGTCTTATTCTTATTATAGTCTGTACTTAGTGTAGTATATGTGTTTGATCAGTTTCAATAAAGTACTTATTTGGTGTAATGCTAGTTAATCTCTTCTTTTGATATGGAAAATCACACACTTTAGACAATTTCTAGTAGTAGACTAAAGCACTTCTTTGTTCACCACCTTGTTACTTTTGGATCGATCACCTAAGTTTCACCCAAACTTAAGTATCCAATCCAACAAGTAAATCTTTTATGGGAAAATGAGTTACTTTTCATCTTATCTTTCACTTCTACCTCATCAATCCTATTACAAAAGAATATTTATCAATTTATTTTTCTTAAATATTTCTTGCCTTTTAAGCATTTTCTTATCTACCCTCTGTACCCATTATGCCGGTTCGTTTGTTTAGGACTCTTATTCTAACCGATTGAAGTTTACAAGTAGCCGTCATTTTTACCTTAGTTATTTCACCCCGATTAGATTTTAACCCTCCGTAATCGTATAAAATAAATAAGTTAAAATTTTCGAAGACATGCAAAAAATGTACTACTACAAATTTTATTACGACAAATGTACATTTAGACCAAATTAATGGGGGAACAATGGTCACAATCAAAATAAAGAGAGAGAACACATTAAAACGATTAATTAAATTACCTGAATAATACGGCGTAACGGTCGTTGGGGACCTTTGGCAGCATGAGTACCAAGCCAAGGTGTATGCCGCCACACTATCTTCCCATCACTTCCGGCCACCACCTTGTTCTCACCGACCGCCAGCTCCAATGACCACATTCCAGGCGACATTTGCCACAGCACGAAGCATCCGTTTTCGCCACTCCTCGAACCCATCGTCCTCACGTTCTTCCCTGTCGAAACCTCGGTCTCACAACGTATCAATTTAACGGTCCCTGATGTGTACATGTTCTTGGCACACGTCTGTTGCTTGGAGCATCCCGTTGCAGCCAAGTATTGTTGTATTATATAATGTGCCGCTGAATTCTCCTGATTTTAAGAAAACCACCCAAAATTCGTTTCAGTCGTTATGAGTTATAGAGTAGTACTACTAATTTAGTTTTGACTCTAATAATAATTTGTGTTGTTTAGTTTTCCCCTGAATAACATCTCATATTAGTACTCCCTCCGTTCTCTCAGAATTGTCCTGTTTTGACTTTTTTCGGTCAACAGTTTTTAACTTTGACTCACAATTACTCTTAAATTATAATGATATAATATTAAATGAAATCATATTATGAAAATATAGAAATTAAAATTTCATAATATAATTTCGTTATATATTTTATCGTTATAGTTTAAGAGTAATTGGAAGTCAAAGTTGAAAGTTGTTGACCGAAAAGGTCAAAATAGGACACTTCTGAGAGAACGGAGGGAGTACTACTTATAAAATACTCTTTTAACTCCCAAAAAAATAATAGTACGTATTTAGAGTTATAAGGTGGTAAAATCATTATGTAATACTATAATAGTTAGATTTTACATTTTCAGAAGAAAAAAATTCCCAAAAGAATGATTATCTATGTTCACCTATTAACAAATTTATAAAATTTAGTCATAAGGGGTACCTAAGAAAGTAAGAAAGAAGTAAAATTTAATTAGGGAGTATATTATCTTGAATTAGAAAAACACAAGTATAAAACACAATCATTACCATTAAAGCATAATCATCTTTTTGGCATGTAGGGATCAGTATTGTCTTAAAACAAGAAAATAAAAATAAAAAAAGGGAAAAAAAGAGGTGAAATGTAATCATGGAATGGATTTCAACTTTGCTTTTTTCTTGAACACATGTAACTAGTACTACATCACCAATAATGTTAAGCTCAATTATCTTAGGAGAGCGATCTATCAAAAATTTCAAACTAAAGAGCTAACAATTGTAAAAAGACTAGTTGAAAATGAAACATGAAGAAGAAGAAGCTCACAATGGGAATGTCTTTGATGTGAAGATGCTCATGAACTGTGGTGTTGGAAACCGGAATGGGAGCCAAGGGACACCCCAAGACGCCCAGCAAAAGCCTCAAATCATGAGTCTTAGCAGGACTCATGTTAGGTCCGTGCAAAGCCGAAACCGGAGACGATGAATTATTACTTCCTCCTCCACCTCCAACTCCACCGGCAGAGGCATTATTCCTCTGTACTCGAAACCATTCCCGAATTAGCTCCCAAGAACTCTCCTTCTTGTTGGTTTCTTGATCTTCAACTCCGAAATCAGGGCCTTCCATTAATGGAGTCAGTGGCTGAGGACACCACCTCTGTTGTTTCCTCCCACTTCCACTCCTTGGAGCCATGTATTTAATTCCTTCTTTCTTCTTTTGAGAGGTTGAAAAACTGAATGATGAGGGATTGTTGGATTTAAAGAGAGAGAGTTTGAGTGTGAAAGAGAGTAATTAAATTAAATTAAATTAGCTAGCCAGGAAATGGAAGTAGATATGTGAGTTGGAACTAAAACAAGTGACATGTAAAAACTTACATTAAAAGGGACAGGATATCTGCTCTCTCTACCCAACAAAGGCAGAGGGGAGATTATTGGGAGATGATGATGATATCTCAGCTCAGTCCCCTGTATTTTTGGGGATTTGAGAACTCTCGCTTTATTCCTTTGTCTTTCTTTTTCTTCTCTTTTCTTACTTCAAAGTTCTAAAATACTTCCTCGGTCACCATAATATCCCTAATATTTATCTTTCTTTTTTTTTAATTCAATATGTTCCAACTTTGACAATAAATTAATTTTAAACTATATATAATGATAAACTATATAATAAAATTATATCTTAAAATAAAAATCTAAATTTTCACATACAATTTTATTAAATATGTTATTATTATGGTTTAAAATTGATTTGTGGTCAAATTCAAAATCTATTGAAAAATAAAATAAAATGGGTAAATACCAGTATACCACGGACAATTAACAAACAAGTCCCAAGTATTAACAGTTTAATACCACCCCTACTGGTAATGGGACTGCGATTTGTCGTGTCGTAGATGCATTTATTCTCTTGAGCCACTCCAACTGAGATACTACTCCTGAATTAATTAAATTAATTAGCAAGGCCACTTTAATTTCCAAATCTGGCAACTCTAACTACACCTAATTTTACCTAATGGATCAATGGACAGCCGGACACTGTAATGTAATACAGTACTAAATTAGAATGCTGATCCAAATTAGATGGGTAATTGTTCCAAATTGGTCACAATCGGATGGGTCGACTACGAATTGAATTCAAGGTTAAAAAGATCTTATTTTCTATATTGATCCGAATAAGAGGTAGAGATTCACAATGAAAAATTAAATTTAGTGTTGGATATGTTGGAATCTGTATCGATCCTCAACTGTTATATCTAATTTTAGAGGTAGCACCGATCTAAATAATGGGTGAATTGGGACAGGGGGTCAAATTTTATTTGAAGGTTAATGGAATATTTATTTTTAACATTTTTGGAATTTAGAAGGAGATCGATGACTTTTTATCAGTCTGTAAAAAAATACTAATGTCTAAAAATAAATAAAATAGGGTGGCAGGGGATCAAATAAAGTGTTTTTCAAATGTACTAGTGGTACTTCATTCAAATGATTATCAAATTTATTATAATCCCGTTAGGAGCTCGGTAGTTAGTTCACTGTTGAGCAAACCATTTGTCATCATTAAAATTGGCCATGCAATTTAAAACAAAGAGTCTACTGTTTTACCAAATCTCGTACTCCTATCGTACTACTGCTTAACTTAATTTCACCCACTTGTAATTTCTTAAAACTTAAATCTTGTAGTCGTAGGTCTTCCATATAAAACATGGTTGATTATGCTCTGAAGTCCAGTCAAACAAACTTAATCTTATCAAATTATAGTACAGATTCTTAACTCATGCGGATTAATTTTTTCCCGTCCAATTTGAACTTGTTTGGTATTTATTCAACTGTTTTACGATAATAAATATGTTTGATTAATGTCAGTATAGTATACAGGATGACTGATTGAAAAACTATTATTTATAGTTTATTAAAATAAGGTCACTCATCAGTTAACAATCATTTTATCAACTATAAGTCACCTTATTAGTTCATTTTATTAAACATACAATACGTAAACTCTTTTAGATTGGTAAAAAATTATATCAATCTCTAAATTTACACGTTATGATCATTGCACGCAGCTGTGTGGTGCCATTTTCATTTTAACTTAGCTAGATGACATCTCAAATTCAAACTGGAGACCATGAATGAGGAAATTGAACTTGTCGGCAAGTTTAATTTTATGATCATGAACTAATTAGCTGGATATACTAAAGTAGCAGTGGGTATTAAAATGACGTCATTTTCATTCATCTGTTGGATAAATAATGGTAGATAAACTATCTATTTATAGATATACTGGTAGATATAATGTCGAAGAGAAGGCAGGACTAACATTGTCGGAAAATAATACAGGTTGTAGAGTCCGCATCAATGGGCTTATCATACGTAGCCTGCTCAGCGTTAAGTGGGGAAGAAACAAAGAAGAAAAGATGAACTTGATTGACGGCAATTGATATCTAATCTTCCAAGCCAAGCTTTAATACAACTAGTACACCCTTTTTACAACTTAAATACATTTTCTCTTCATTAGATCCGTTTCTTTCTGAATATATATAGAGCTACTGGTATGTTATTTTTCAACATTGTTAATCACTCACGTCACGGAGAAAAATACACCGCTTGATAGAAAGAAAAAAAAGTGAGTGGATTAATTTGATGCCAAAGATGAGAATTGTAATGGATTTGGCCATATACCTTGTGGATCAGGATCGACGTATGTAATAATTATTTTTGGAATATAATTAAAACAATTTTTCAAGAAATGCAAGTTTTACCCGGAGTTGAACTTAGTAGGCCTTGCATGGTTTAAAAAGAAATAGAAAAAAAGACAAAGATTGATTTTTTTTTCCTCCAATAATATTCTAATGAATATGACTTTCCTAGAATTCCCTTATTCAGAAATTTCTTTTAAAAAAGTTGTATCTTGTCATTTAATCGCCATCCATTAATGTTTAAATAATTAAGTCTAATACTATTTCGTTTTTTTCTAAATATTTTACGTTTGGTTTTAAAACTGTTTTTAAGAAGTTGGTATAATGTGTGTAGTGTTTGATTAAGTGGTAGAATCTGCAATAAAGTAGTGAGATAAAAGTTTGTCAAAAAAGAAAAAACACAAATAATTTTAAAAAACGAACAAAAAAATTAATATAGATGAGCAATTTTTGTGTAAAGTTTTCCTTTTAATGGGCGGATTTTTGTATCAAGCCCAAAGACCGCAACCTAAAATGGTTTGGTCCGAGCCCACCCGCAGTTTGTCCTCGGCTTTCAAACATCCAGCCCAGGAAATTAATTTGATAAACGCTATAGAAGAACCTAGAGTGGGCTTCATAGAAAAACTCATTCTTCACTTAAAAAGTTATAACTACCACATATTCAAAATAAACTAGTCACGCTTCTGTAACCGACATATTTCTAAAAAAACATATTTAGTTGAACGAAAAAATTCACTATATAATATATATAACGTTGATCAATAGAGTAAACCAATAAAATTATAATGCATAAGCATGGTTATATTCTTAGAATAATCATCCACAAAAAAGAAAAAAAAAGTCAGAATTATTCTGACAATAAATTCTTTAGGCCATTAGTGATAACTGTTTTATCTGTATAATTTAAAAACAATATCTGTATAGATGATTTGTTGTAAACTTATAGAAGCACTTTGATCCTAGACAATAAAATTAACTACTGACTTAAAATTTATCGAAAATTTCTTTGTATACTATAAAAATAGAAATTACACGATCGAACAAGATTCAAATCACGCATCTTTATGCTTAAATTAAAAACAGGGTGTTTTACACGAACCTCCCTAGATAATGCATTAATTTCACATAAATCATTGCTTTGTTAGTTTATTACATTTTGACCCCCCTATTGTTAGTAAAATTTTGCATAAAGAGTGATGTTACCAAAATATGTCAAGTCTCGTCCTAGTTCGTCAACATGTGAATTAGGGCGACCCGGACTCTCCGGAAGATTAAGAAACTGCGTGAGTGCTTTCCGAAGCAAGTGTCATCATACCGAGAGGTTACTCCCTCGAGTAAATTGGCACATCCGAAACCATGCACCTTCGGGTTCCTAATATTCTCAGGGACACATAGTCTATGGGAAATAGCATGTAAAGGTTCACATGCTTTCGGCTTGCTATATCCGAGGTCTAATACTAAAGTATACCTAAAGTATACGGAGGACCACGATATAAGCATCCAGATATGCTACCCACAACTAAGCGCGTACCACAAGTGGAAAAAAACAAAGGTAGATATTTATCCTTACATGATCATTGGGCCACGTCCATGACTATTAAGGTTAAGCCTACCAACCACATATGTGTGTGGACACTGGGCAAATTGTTGTGGTGGCAACGGCATGTGCTCGTCTAAAGTCTATAAAAGGAGTGGTTGTCGAGAGAAAGTTAAGGTGGAAATCACATTAGGGCTACACTCTCAAGAATTACACTCTATAGGTACAACCTTGAGTCTTCTTGGTGGGAAGAACTCTGGGCAACAACAAGAGATAATCTTGTAGAAATATCCTTTGATTTAGTTATATTTTTATTACTCATCATATATACACACACTCAGGTTATGTTAACAAGGTAGGCCTTAACGACCTTCAAGTAAAGTCTTATTCACCGGTTTGACCATTCGACAAGCCGGGCATACTGCACAATCCCGCCCCCCCCCCCCTCCACACACACACAGGTAGATATCCGCCGGAGTAGTACAAACGTAGACGAGCCACATCCAAGAAAGATCAGATGACAAGAATCCAGTGAAGCCATGGAGTGACCTGCCAACAGACCATCATTCTGGAGAGAAAGCAGTCGAAGCCTTTAACTCTCGCCACTGAGGTTCCTGGAGGCGAGTTTAGGACATCTCTTATCTTATCTCCCTAGGGAGAATCACGTCCCATCAAAGAGAGGTTTGAAACATAACCTTTCACATATTGTTTGGAACTTATTTTAGAATGTCACATTTCATCTTTAAATTAGACATTATACGATTGATATTATTTTAGAAAGTTATTTATGTCAAAATCTTTCCATTTTAATCAACTACCTCTCTATTAATTTTATATTTATTCTTACCCCCTCGATTATTCACATCTCCCTCCCCTCCCTGAATTACACCTCTCAAAATTAGGTCCAAGTCGTCTTTTAGAGCACTCCTTATATGGAGGTTATTTTGGGACTTAAATCCGGCCCCAATTAAACCCAATAATACCTCAAATGGGAGCTTTTTTTAGTAGCTCTCAATTAAACTCAAATATTAATATTTTGTTCTTAATTACTTGTTTGTTTGGTTAATAGAATTGTAATGTGGCACATGAAATCCGCATAGAAGTCTCAATTAAGCCCCAAACCATTGGATGGTTCAATTTGAAAAAAAGCTTCAGTTAGGGTTTCCATGTTTAATACCCCAATTAAACCTGAAACCATAAGACAAAAAATTTAGAAGTAACATAAAATAAAATAAATATTTTTTAATATGTTAATTGGGCCATGTATCTATTATATATTTTTGCATATAAAAATTATAACAAATACAATACCGTTTGTACCATGATATTTACATAAATTGTTAGTTTATAAAATTACGTTATACAAATAAATTTTGTAACCTTATGGATAAAAAAAATTAATTTTATGGCGGTAAAATAAAATTTAATGGAGGGTATAGTGAAAAATAAATAAATAAAGTTGTGGGTGCAAATGCCCCCACAGTCCTATGTTTTAAAAGTCGGGTGGCAGCCGGCCTAAAGTTAGCTAAAAGCCAGAGGGCTCAAAGCCAGCCAAAAGTCGGTGAGCCGGAAGCTGGTTGAGCCAGTGGCTTTTCCGTTTTTGGATCAAAATGCAATTAAAAAAAGGAAAAAAAAATTAAAAATTTCCAAAAATCCCATCTATGCAAAAAAAACAAATGTATATACATATATATATATATATATATATATGTATATACATATATATATATATATATATATATATATATATATATATATATATATATATATATATATATATATATATATATATATATATAAATTGACAATATTTCACATGAAATTTGAATGATTTTATTATTTAGTGTCATTTTAGATGAAAATATGAATAATAATATTATAATGGTATGGCGGCTCAACCCGGTTACAATGCGGTTGAACCGGTTCGACCCCCGGTCAGACCTTTTTTGGGGTTGACCGGCTTAACCTCCGGCTCCGGCTTTCTTGGGCCACAGTCAACAATGTACAAAGAACTTGCCTTATGCTGAGATATCTCGCGATATGAGTATTGTTAATTCATTTGACTGGTTACCTCTAATAGATATAACGGGACAAAGAAGAAAAATTTGGTATGAGAGGAAAAAAACTTGCAAAATCAAGCTTCCTGCAAGAGAGAGAGATTCAACAGAAAACATAACTTTATTTATCAACTCGTCGATCTTACAATGACTTAGCTCAGACCCGAATAATCTAAAAGTTTAAAGACACAACTGACCCATAAAAGAAAGATGTATGTCTGCTTTACATGCCTAATATTAATTAAAGCAGATAGAGTTTAGAAATCAAATCTATATCAACTTGGCAACCTTAGAGCACTTATTATTATGGTTGAGGTTCAATTAGGGGCTTCTAAAAGCCTAAAAAATAGTCCATCCAAAATGAAGTCTTCAATAGTTTGGGCATTATTTGAGTATTATATGTGAGTCTCTATTTCCATATTACTCCATAATTTTAGTGTCACTGTGGTGTTATGACTCGTGTTGTTGAAACACTGTGTCAGTGTTACTGTATTGTGTTAACAACATTTATGTGTTATGGCAACACACAGTATAACACATTGTCACATTTTTTAACACGTGATTATATTATTTAATTAGTTTTGATTTTTTTTAACAAATTAAATAGTTCCATGTTTTTGGTTGATTTTTTGTGCAGGAAAAGATTTAAAGAATCAAACACTCACAAGGAAAGATATGGAATAGTGTACAAGGAAGGTTGGAGATCTAGAAATATTACAAGTTAAGGAAAGATCTTACTACTAACCTACTTGATGAAGAAGTCTCAAATCTTCATAAAATATCAAAAAGACTTGCTCATCAAGATAGAAGATTCGTTCCCACTGAAGTCTAAACGTTCAACTATAAATATTAAGGGAATCAACATCTTCTGGTTACGGAAAAATAGGTTTAGAACATAATATCATTCGTAGTATTTTTCTGTCATGTTTCACAAGCTTTAAAGTCTAGCCTTTGCTGTATTTCATACTCAGTTTGTTAGGTTTAGATTTGTCAAGATCAATCCGATCTTATTTGTGTTTAAGCTAGTTGTTCTAGTTTCAAAGTCATCTATACTTTGTAAACTTTTATCATTCTAGTGATTTCGCAGCCTTCGGGCTCCGCCGGGTAATAGAGATATTGCTTGAGTAAAGTGTATTCCTCTGAGTTCTTTATTATTCCGCTGCATATTATATATGTTACAAGAACTCTGCAGTAAAGTGCGTTGAGCGACGTGTTTCCACAACACCAGTCACAACACAGTGATTCTGATTAGAGTTTTTATTTTAGGTCTCATATTTGGGGTTTAAATAAGGGTTTGTAATTCATAGTCCTTTATAGATTCCATTGGAGGCTATTTGGGGTATAATTGAGGATTTTATCCCCAAAAAAGCCTCCATAATTGCTCTCTTAGAACTCCAATTAGAGCAGTCCTTATGGAGGTTACAAAGGGGTTTAAATTGGAGCTAAAATTCCAAATAGGCTCCAATGGGGCTACTAATTAGTAGTTCATGGAAATTGTATATTAGTAGCCCCAATTTAAGCCCAAAATATGGAATCCACAAGGAAAAATCGATTACATTTGGAAGGATTAATGTGGGTCGCACAAATAAAAATGCTCAAATTAAGCCACCAAACCATTTGAGACTTCATTTGGAAGAGACATTTTTGAGGTTTAATTATATGTTAAAAGTCTCCTAATTAAGTCCCAAATGCTCTTATAGATATATATCACTTTAATTATACCTTTTTTGGAGTTTGAACTCTCAACTCCTCCTGTACTACTCCAGCATATCACCAAACCACCTTATAACTTTCACAAATAATCATAAATTGATAGACTATTTCATAACATATATAGTAATACAAGGACTTTATTTATCATTTATTTATCATTTAGAAAATGATTAATGATTAATGTGTCGAACAGGGCATAAAGTTGGTTCTTTATCGTATGTTTGTTTATGGTAAACGTGTTTGGTGTGAGTTAAGTTTTACTGTTTTAGGCATTGAGCTGAACCTTATGTTTTCAATTGAGCATATCTGTTGGTCACGATTCACTACCACCGATCAATCCAATTATCCAAGTAATTAATTACTTACAGGATTCTGGATTATCCATGAGAATATGAATGAGATCGATCTTCTTGGTGACTGGATTATTATACACGATAGATTTTCTATTTTTCTTTTAAAAAGCCAAAAATTTATTAATAACCTGCACTATGCAATACAAAAGAGTATGAGAAATACTCGTAGTATACATTACAGTAATACAATGGAAAAACGAGACATCACCAAGGCCCTGAAAGCCAACCAAGGAAAATTACAAACCAAAACCCAACAATACACACCAGGGGAGGAAACATAATAAACTGAAAAACTAAGTTCCAGCTAGACTCAACTCCCACAACACAGTGTCCTCGAATAAAGTCTCCAACACCTTACACCTTCAAAAATGTCTCCAGGAAGCTCAAACAATAGAATGGCACAACATAACCTTTACCAGCATGCACTGATGCACACCGTCAATTTTGTCAAGAAGTAAGAAGCAACTTGGTACAGAATACTCAAGAGAAGAGAGTGTTGCATGGGAACAAGTCCAAGAAGAAACAAGTGATCATCACAGAAGAAATGAAACTGGAGGAAGAACAGAATTTTCATATAATGTGTAAAGTGTTGCAAGCAATAGGAGAAGACTTTGGATGCTCAATGATCACGTGACACGCACACAATATCAGCCAGATTCAGTCGAATTCAGTTAGGGAAGTTAGCATAGCTAGATATTTTGTAGCTCATTTTAGTTTCTTTGTACAGCTGTAATTTAATTCTCTGATTGCTTTATACAATAATTATCACAAGTATTGTTAGCCGAGCGGTAAGGGTGTTGGGTTAGTAAGGTGTTGGGTAAGGATGTCCTAGGTTCGAAACCCAGGAAACACAAGGTGGGCTAGAGAGGAGAATTTATTTTTTTAAAAAAATCCAGATTTAGCGACGCATAGAATGGTCGCTAAATTAGCGACGCTCCCCATGGGTCGCCTCGCCATTTAGCGACCAAGCGTTTAGCGATGCATTTTCTATGCGTCGCTAAGGCGTTTAGCGACGCATGGGGAGCAGTTTAGTGACGCATGGGAGCGTCACTAAACTGCGTTTTTCTTGTAGTGTATAACAAAGTAAACTATAGCTTATAAGCCTCATTACTTCGTCTTTCAGATTTGTAGGGATTTTATATTCTTGCACTCTATGTGATACGTGTTGACGGGAATCAAATTGAGTATTTGACCAATTAAGATAAACGGTTAGTTGGAGAAAATATAGTAATTTTAGTTAATCTTATTAATACTAAAATTAACAGTCACTACAAGGGATCTGATGTTCAGCGACGGACTCATCCGTCGCCGAAAATCAGTGATCCGCAGCTGATTAGGATCAGCGACGGGTCGCTAAATATAGCGACGGATGAAAATTCCGTCGCTAATACGTTGGTCGTAAACGAATTAACGACGAATCAACGATCCGTCACGAATTAGCGACGGATGATTCGTTGACCGTGTTGCGACGGTTGAGTCATCCGTCGCTAAGGTCATGGTCAGATTACTAGTCTGACCAAGACTTTAGCGACGGATGAGTTATCCGTCGCTGGTTTTTTTTTTTTTTTTTTTTTTTTTTTTTTTTAATAACAAATTCTTTATATTTAAATAAAATCTAAACCAAAAAACCCATTGAACCTGTTACACACATCATTAATATTCGTAATAAATAAATTCCCCAAAAATAAATGCGAAAGCATTTTCAATAACGAAACGATCCAATAATCATAATAGTCATAATAAAAATCATTCATACAATAAATATCTAATGTAATATCCGATAGGAAGTATAATATTCGTTCAGGAGTCGAAAAACAACATAAAAAAACTAAACTGGATCATGGAGAAGGGGGTGGCGGTGGTGGTGCGCCGGAGGAAGGAGGTGGCATCCCCAACTTCGCATAAATGGCAGCGATGTGGGCCTCCTGCTCAGCCTGTCTCTCGGCCAACCTCCTAATCTCTGCATCCTTCTCTGCCAACTCCGCTCTGAGGGCGGCCTGACCAGAGGAAGTACTAGAAGACGTGGTCCGTGAGGCAGAGTTCCCGAGATGACGGGAACGCGCATGCCTCGCGCCACTGGTGGTAGCAGCCAAACTCCCTAGTACGAAGCGACGACCCTTCTCGTCCTCTCGATCCAGTTCCAATAAAATGTTGTTCATCTCCTCGACAGTGAGGTCCTTGTCACGAATCCTCTCTGTATAGGCCTTCTGAAAGGATAAATCAATAGTGCAAGGCGTTAGTGAATTCAAGTATTATTGAAATCAACCGTATTTAATGAACACAAGTATTGCAGAACTTACCGCAATCTTCTCGGCCTTAGTAGACAACCATTCGCCATCAGGGCCCATTTGAGACTTCGTGAAGAACGTGAAGAGAAGACTTTCGTTATCCTCAATCTGAATGACACATGAATTACAAGTATAAGAGGCATGATAAAAAAGATCACAAAGTATAAGAGGCATGATGTATAAAATCACAAAGTTCGAACTGATATTACAAGTACAAGAATAATATTAAAACCACAAAGTTAATTAATTATACACTTACCAGCCTATTCATGTTGGCTGTAGCGATGGACTGAGAGCCAAATCGATGTGTGACCATGCTCCTGGTACCATCCTCGGGCGTCGCCTTCCTGTTTGCGGCGTTCTGCTCAGCCGCACGCTGGACTTTTGGGTCAGGCCAATAGGTCTTCCACTGAACCCACAGTTCATCTCCTAGCCAACTCGGCTTCCCCAGTCCGTTAGTGTGCCTGACCTTCATGGTATTAACCATCCCCTTGTAAAGGGAACTACCATGGGCGTTGAAGCAGTACCAGAGTGGCCACAACAGAGCTTTGGGAAGAAAGTAATATTTCTACACAAGTACAGACAAACATCCAAAAACATACTAATTGTGAGAACTTAAAAACAGTCAATTATAACAAGTGTAGCACATGCACAACAATTTATCGGTGACTAACATATCACCCAAGTACAGTGGCTAACATACCACTCACATTGTCCTATATTTTACTACAACAATGGTGACTAACATATCACCCAAATATAGTGGCTAACATACCACTCACATACAGTAACATACCACTCAAGACAAAAAAACAATTATGAAACAGCAGTATGATTATTAACTCACCCTCAGCTCCTCAAAGTACTCTCCCTTCAACTGGTCAGGGATGGTAGTCCACTGGACGCCACCCTGTTGTGGTGGGAGCATCTTGGCCCTGATGATCTGGCCTAGGTTGTGAGCTGCCTTTACCGCAAATAACCTGCAAAGAATAAGGCAATCATTAAGCAAACCTTCGTAATATATAGTAATGAACTCAAGCCATAATACAACATTTTTACGTAAATATATAAGTTAAATCATAATACTTACTTGTCCCCGTTGGGGTAGAGTACAGGCCTACCATTCCACTGAAGACCGTCCATGGGTGATCTGTAGGGACAGTCATCGTCTGGCACGTGGGCCCGTGGGTCACGGGGATCGCTCGAGCCCCTACTGGACTCAACTGGAGTCCCACGAGCAGCCGGGGAGCCGTGCTGTGAGATAGGCCCGGTGTCATCTCCCTCAGTACGTGGTGACTGAGGAGTGCGTGGAATCTCATCCCGGTGTAGGGTGTAACGAGGCAGTCTGGGTTTCGGCATCTGCAAATTAAAGCAAAGATATGTGTTAGTACATACACAATTGAATATAAAACATGTACAATCAGAGATACAACAAGGAACGACACTAGACATTCGGATGGTCACGCCAGTAGGACTCCCAAGCATCATGAAGGGGACTCGGCATCCACTCAGTAGGCGGAACTCCCAAAAGCCAGTTGGCTTTCCAAACCTCAAGTACGGGAATCCTCACTGTACGTTCTGACATATTTGAATGCTAAACGTGACCAATCGAAGTTTAGTTCATTGCTAACGTATTATTTCATTCTATTTTTCGAGGTTTTTACTTGCCATTTAAGATATGTGTAATTAAGGAAAAATGTTATATATATAATTATTATATTTTGCTAGCATACCCAAAATTCTTACTCATTTTTATTATTAATTTTTACTTTGCATTATACTTATAATATTTCTAAATTACAACTAATTACTTTGCATTATAGTTACGATATGTCTATATTATACATTTTCATTAACAACTAATTACGGCCGAATCATACTACAACTAAATTCTAGAGGTCTCCAATCAACCCCAAACAAAGTATCAATACTCCAAATATCAATTCAACCCAATCAAAGTCTCAATTCCTAAAACAAAGTTTCAATTCCTAAAATACCCAATTCATCCCAAATCTATCAATTCACCAACCAAAACTTGTGCATCTCCCATAATTTGAGCTACATAACATAATAGATACTAGTAGAATGCATACCATTCAATGAAATTGAAAAAGAATGAAGAATACTCAAATTTAGACAAGTTAGGGTTAGAAGTTAATACCTTTGATTGCGGAATAAATGGTGAAAGAATCACGCAATTGACTAGCTACCCTTGTTCCTTGATGGAAGAGCTTCGAAATGACTATAACCTTGTGTAAAATGGCCAAGAAATGAAGAAGTGGGGAGATGGCCGACGCACGCCGGGAAGGAGAGACGGAGTTTCTGTGTGTTCTGTGTGTGCGTGAACTGATCTGTGAATTTTTTTTGTTATATAACCAGGCTGCGACGGATGAGCCATCCGTCCCTAAACAGCGACGGATTACTCATCCGTCGTAATTCAGCGACGGATGAATCCATCCGTCCCTAGCTTTTATTTTCCTATTTTTTTCTTTTTTTCCATGGTCAAAGAGACCTACGAGGGATGAGTCATCCGTCGCAATTCCGAGACGGATGAATCCATCCGTTGCAGAATACAACAACGGATGGCATCATCCGTCGCTAATAATGCGACGGATAAGCATCCGTCGCAAGTCTCAAACGTCCCAAGGGTTTAGGGACGCGCATTATCACGAATTGTCTTCATCCGTCGCTATTTCTTTTTCATCCGTCGTAAAAAGACCGATCCGTCGCTAAAAATAGCGACGGATCGATCCGTCGCTGTTTTCGGTCGCTGTTTATGGTATTTCTTGTAGTGAGTATCACTAATTTGAAAGAAAGTATTTAGGTTACACTGATTTGATATAAACTCTAAAAAGTATCATCAATTTGGTACACACTTTGGTATAGTTTGGTACAGTAAACCCAGACTGCTTAATTAGTTAACCACCTGATTAATTAATTAAGTGCTTAGTTCTTATCTTGTTAATATGGAAAGGTGAAGTAATGGGAAATTATATATACATGTCAAATCGTGAGGGCGGCCAACTATCAAATCTTCACGATTTTACGTAAAACGTATGAAACACATGCATATTGCATTATTGCATATAGTGATCATAATCTTTATAATAATATGTAACACATGGTAGTATACTTATGAATTGAATGTTAATATGGAGAGCTACAGTAATCGATCGCATAATAATATGTAACACATGGTAGTATACTTATGAATTGCATGTTAATATGGAGAGCTACAGTAATCGATCGCATAATAATATGTAACACATGGTAGTATACTTATGAATTGCATGTTAATATGGAGAGCTACAGTAATCGATCGCATAATAATATGTAACACATGGTAGTATACTTATGAATTGCTTGTTAATATGGAGAGCTACAGTAATCGATCGCATAATGGATAAGGGTTTGTCTCCGTGATCAGTTTAGGTTAGTTTAGGTTATGTTTGATTAGCCTGAAAATCTTTGAAGTTTGAACTGAAACTGAATTTAATAAAATTTGATCAAACTGAAATGAATTTAATTAATTTGAACTGAACTGAACTTAATAAATCTGAACTGAAATGAACTTAACTAATTTGAACTGAACCGAACTTATATGAAGTATAAATTTTAACTAAGCAAACCTGATCTGAATTTATCTGAACTGAACTAAACTTAATAAATCTGAACGGAACTGAACTTAATTATTCTGAACTAAACTTAATAAATCTGAACTGAATTGAATTTAATTTAATTGAATTTAAGGTGAAATGAACATAGGCTTAGGCTTGTACTTAGATTTGCAATATTTTGATATATCCACCATATGTATTGATATATCCACCATAGATATGATATGGATATGATTTCATCTACAAAATTCTTAATTGTAAAATTGGTTAATGGATTAGAATCCATTTGAAACGAATTTGATAGGACCGAACTGTGTTCAGACGGATCAGTTACCCGAAGCTTTTTTTCTTAATCTCCTACCTTCTTTTCTGAATCAGAACCCAATCAGATTATCTTGACTTGATGGATACCCTTCAGATATCCTCGCAAATCCGACAGAATTAGAAGAAGAACAGAAGAATAATGAAAAAAATTAACTGGAAAAGTAAAAAGAAAAGCGTTCCTACCGATAACGGACGTAGGATCCTCTAGCACGATCACGCATTAGGCCAAGTGACTTGACTCGGGGCAAGGAGCCTCATGTTAATGAATGTAAACTTATTTAGATGACCAAGAAAATGAAATGGGACTAAGCCCGAAAAAAAAGTTCTAAAAAGCATAAAATAAAATAACAAGCCCTAACTCTCGTATAACCGTAGCCGCCGACGCCATCATGGTTTGGATTGCGTCCGCGGACACATCTTCTTGGACCAGATCCATCTAGGTATTCATTTGCGACTGATAAATATTTTTTTTTTTTTTTGAAACGGTCAAAATTTTATTCATCGCAAGATAGCATAATAAATGCTAAAAAAGAAAAAGCGTACAAGGACAACTAACAAAAGTCTCCTAACCATAATCAGGGATCCGATTGTATTTAATGAATGGTGTGGAAAAAGAACTTCCCCTATAAATATATGGCTAACAACGAGTAGCAAAACCACAAAATTAACAAGGGAACAAATCTCTTAGTCCACTAGCTACTTGTAGTAGAGCCATCAAGCATATATATTTCTATTTCTAAAGCTACTACTCAAGCTCAAAATGGCAAACACGATCATGAGTGTCGCAACGCCTATTTCTATTCCAAACAAGTCCCATAGTTATTGTCGTACTAGGTCATTTGACAGGAAATTAATAAGTTTCCAATCTTCGTGTTGTGCATCATCATCGTCTGCAAATGGTCTTGTGGCCTCCCTTGTCCCACAAACTCATGATCATACCTCAACTATTGCACGACGCTCAGGAAATTACAAGCCTTCTATGTGGGATTCGGACTTTGTTGAGAATATCAGTATTAAACACTATGTACGTACTTAATTAACTGCAGATTTCATTTTATTTCGTTTCCTTATTTTTTCAGTATATTAATTCATGCATGAAAGGGAATTTTATTTATTTTAATTTGTAGGGAGCGGGGGACAAGAGATTGGCTTCTGAGCTGAAGACAAAGTTGAAGATGATGATCCTGAAAAACCAACTGCAGGAGCCAGTTGATCAACTGGAGTTCATCGATGACTTGCAAAAGCTTGGAATATCATATCATTTTGAGGATGAGATCAACCAACTTTTGACTACAATTTACCAGAAAAGGCATTTCGACAATAATGGTGGTAGTAATTATAATTGTGATCATCATGATGTCACAAATTTGTACACAGAAGCTCTAGAATTCAGGCTCCTCAGGCAACATGGTTTCAAAGTTCCCCAAGGTACACAAATGATGATATATCATGTACATGTACATTAATTAATCGTACCCAGATATTATTTGTCCGTCTCTTTTGGTCTACCTAATATCTAATATATAGACTGCGCATGTCTATCATGATACTTATTCTCAATTATATGGCAGAAATGTTAGGTTGTTTTATCAAGACTAATGACAAAAGAGAGTTGGAATCTACAAGCTTTGAAAACGATACAGAAGGATTACTCCAACTGTACGAAGCTTCTCACCTTTTGATGGAAGGAGAGGACAAATTGGAGAAAGTAAGAGAATTTGCTACCATTTTATTGCAAAAGTATCTTGATGATCATGATCATGGCAACTCGATTGACCACAACCTTGCTATAAATGTTCGCTCTGCTTTGGAGCAACCATTGCACTGGAGGGTTCCAAGGCCAAATGCTAGGCGGTTCATAAATATGTATGAGAGACGAAAAGACATGAATTCTACGTTGCTTGAGTTTGCCAAGCTCGACTTCAACATTCTTCAGGCAACACATCAACAAGAACTAAAACACGTTTCAAGGTTATTAGTTCACATACAATATATATACTATTGTTGTGCAGTAACTGTTTGTATTATTTCTGCTACTATGGTATGATACTGTCCAATTTGAGTCCGTTCCTAGAACAGGTTAGGACGTCTGAGAGTTTTATTTTTGAGTTCTCTCCAAAAATCTTAATTTGTTAATTTCACCTTGGATCGGATAGGTGGTGGGCAAACACAGGTCTAGCAGAAAAACTACCATTTGCGAGGGATAGGCTGGTGGAATGTTACTTTTGGACAGTTGGAGTTCTTTCCGAGCCTCAATATTCAAAGTTAAGAGTTATGTCCACTAAGGTTAATGTTTTGGTGACAACAATTGATGACATATACGACATTTATGGAACCTTGGAAGAGCTACATCTATTCACCGATGTCATTCAGAGGTTACCTGCAGATCATTAATTTCATTATCTTTCTTTATCACAATTATTTTCATGTAGAAATTTATGATAAAAATGTTCATGTTCCTCAGATGGGATACTGATTCAGTGGACAAACTGCCACACTACATGCAGCTCTGTTTCTTAGCTCTCAACAATTTCGTAAATGAGGCAGCGTATGATGTTCTAAAGGATCAATCTTTTGTAACCATTCCTCATTTGAGAAAATCGGTAAGTTATTGTGGTAAATAATGAATCCGGTAATGAAACTTTTCAGATAATTAATAATGAATTACAAAATTCATAAAGTACGGAAAAATTGTAAATATACACTGTATATGAAATTAGTCATAGATTAAGAATTTTCATTTTGATGAAATGAAACATCTCTCATGATCAATTCATCCAAAGTTGTAAAATGACTCATGCAGTAGAGAGATTTGTGCGCTGCATACTTGAAAGAGGCAGAGTGGTACCACAACAGCTATACACCTACAATGGCAGAGTATATCGAGGTTGGATGGATTTCAATATCTGCTCCAGCGATTCTAACTCACATTTTCTTTCTACTTCCCGAACCAATCGAGAAGCAGCTTGTTGAATGCTTGTACAGCTACCATGACACTGTTAAGTGGTCAGCGATGATTTTGCGCCTTGCTGATGATTTGGGAACATCAACGGTATGCATCAATCAATCAATGCTAATATTATTGTGGATAATTATACAAGTAAACTTAAAGAATTTTACATTTTTAATATACGTATAGGAGGAAATGCAAAGAGGAGACGTTTCAAAAGCAGTGCAATGTTATATGAATGAAACTGGTGCAAGTGAGAGGGATGGCGAAGAGTATGTAAGGTTTATGATACGCGAGACATGGAAAAAGATGAACAAAGATATTCAAGCTGGGGAATGTCCGTTCCCACAAAGTTTTGTTAGAGCTGCAATGAATCTTGGCAGAATGGCACAATATATGTACCAACATGGAGATGGACATGGACATCAAGACAATTCACAGACCAAGTACCGCATTCAAACTGTGCTATTTGAGCCAATTCCTTAGATATAATGACAATAAATTATAATTGCATTCAAAAAAATGCATACAAATTTCATTCACAAAAATAAGTTGAAACATATGGATCATTATATATACTATATATGTTTGGTTACTAGCTAGCTTGGTAGCAATTCTAATGTTGCTAGTATCTACCAATTCCAGTGTTGGCCAAATCATATCAAATGGTATTAGATAATTAATCATATCAAATCATATACTATAGATTTGGTTACTTTTCTTCGGATAGGTCTAAGTGACTATTGCCTTAGGCATGAGAGAACGGCATAAGTCATTTTAAATGGTACTCCCAACACTTCCATCTTTTTAGGAGAGTTGAAATTCTATCATGGTATAAAATTATTTGTTTCCTAAAACTTTAGGTTGAACTTTCATTTATGGGCTTTCTAATTATTAGAAGAGTGGGCGCAAGCCCTAATATGAATGCCAAAGCTCTCTAAAAAATCAACATGTAGCACCACACCCTTGTATTCAACTAAGAATCCATTTGAATCTTTACGGTAGCTAGGTTAAGTTCATTTCTCTCCAGCAAAAATCCACTCTAAGTCTCTAACTAAACATGTTGAAAAATATCAACGTCTGTTTAATGGATCTTAAATTGGAGATATGAGTTGGATAACTTTATTTCATTATTAGCAATGACTAATTAGTAAAGACTATGAGAGTTCAATTCTAAGTGAAACCGAAGTGCTCCCAGAGACACCCCATGCACCCCCGTATTCACGTGCACAGTGCACACTGAACACATGCATGTATCAAACCATCAGATTAGAATATTATGTAGAGCAATTAAATTTGCATGAGAAGATTAAGCGAATTAACCCGGGAAAAGTAATCAGGGAAAATATGCAGAACTACTTAATTCGGCCCAACATCGATCTTCAGTGTATTACTCGAATTTACAGTTTTTGTTTTCCGTGGACCGTTTTTCATTGTGCTTTGGGTTTGGCCCATCAATAATGAGGCGTGGATACCCTACTTGTGAGTTGTAATAATCATAATAACGCAATGGTTATGGGAACAGCCTGCATTTCAGGGAAAGACATGTTTTTCAGATTTATTAATTTTAATTCAAAGCTTCTCAAGCGAATCAAATAGTCTAAGCTCCACCAAAAAAAATTAAAAAAATAGTTTAAGCTAAGTAGTTTCAAAGTATGCGAACTTTGCTAGTAGTAATCATTATCAACATATATACACCTTGTTCCATAACAATTGAACCATTTTAATTATTTTACAATTAATAATTTTCTATTTTGATTATAAGTTATTTTCAAGCTACATGATAATATATAACAAAATTTTATTATGAATTTACATCCTAAAATTTTACAATACCATTATAATATTGTTAAATATATTAGCATTATAGTTTTAAAAAATTTGGTAATGAAATAAAAAGACTTTGATAGTAAAAAAATCATAATAACGCAATTGTTATGGGACGGAGTAGGTATGGCAATGGATCAGGCTTTCAGAGGTCCGAGACATTAGGTCTTGTCCCAAGCCTCAGGATGAGACTACACTCTTGGCCCAAGCCCAGCTCGTCATGGGCTGGACTGGGCCCATTTTATTTTCATTTTGTTCCATTTTGTTCCAAAAAATTAGAAATGAAAACAAGTCTTAGTGTTACCAAGTGGTGTGACTTTTAATGGAATGGTAAATTTATTTATATTTTTTTCTTGCGATCAAAGACTACAACGTCTCCCTTCATATCATTTACAAATTTTATACACTTCTCTATATAACATATATTTATATGTATATAAAAGTATTATAAGTGTATAAATTACAATTTAATTTAATAATTATACAACTATATGTGATCCCTAGGCACAAGGTGGACAGGATATAATCTCTCTGAAGGAATGGAATGTTGCGACGATAGCAAAGCTATTGTGGCATATTAATATGAAATTATATAAGTTATGGGTCGGATGGATCCATAGCTATTATTTGAAAGAGACCTCTGTTGATCAGTTTAATCCAGGGACAGATAGCTATTGGCTAATCCGCAAAATTTTAGTATCAGAGAACAAGTTACAAGTCAAAGGACTGGCCGCATGGCAGAATGCGCATCTTATTGGCCAGTTTACAACTCTGGCGTTGTATGCAGAGTTGCGTGGAAACAGTGCCATGGCGAACAGTTTTCTACCGCAACAGAGCTCGACCACGCACACACTTTATTCTCTGGTTGTGCTGTAGAAACAGACTGTATACACGGGACAGGCTGCTCAAGATGAACATCATTGTGGACAGTTCATGTGTTGATCATCTTTTCTTTGGATGTTAGGTGACGAGGATGATTTTTGTGAGTTTGCTTGCTTGGATGCACATTCAACACACGCCCATGGAATTCAAACAAGAATTGGAATGGATTCAGCATATGACAAGGGGAAATCAATGAAATCCATGTTGTTAAAGCTAGCTTTCACATAAACGATATACCATGTGTGGAAGGTTAGAAATATGAAGCTCTATCAAAACCTTCCTTTCCATATTCAGGTGATAGAAAAAATCAAAGATGTTGTCAAGATTCGTTTTATTGGAGATGACAAGCTTCTTAGTTACTGTTATAGTCTATGATCTGAAAATAGAAGTTGATGTATTGCCGTTTGTAGTCGAGATGTGATAACAGTGCTATGTTATAGCCCGTTTGGATCTGAGGATCAACGTTTGTAATGATTGATTATGGAATAATGCAAACAATTTTAATTTGGTTCCAAAAAAAATTATATAACTATATTTAATACTAATAATGTATAAATAACAAATTAAATAATTATATATATATATATATATATATATATATATATATATATATATATATATATATATATATATATATATATATATATATTATATATATAATAAATAATACTAGTAGTATACAATTGGGGTCGGGCAGGCTTGGCCAATACAAGCCTAGAAGTTTATTCCCAAGCCCAGTTAGTCGGGCAGGCTTGGGCGGATAAAATTGTGCCAGGCCTGAGTTGGGTTCGGATTGTCAGGCCCAAATTGTTACCCCTATACCAAGGTGGTATATGGATTTTATCCGTACAAGGGTACATGTTGTGCATACCAAATTGTACCGTATTGCCGATTCCGCAGAGTATGGGGCATGGCTCATGCAAAGAAAGTAAAACAAAAGGCACGTCCGCTAATTATCACGTTGTGATTGATCAATAGAGCGGTGATATATCTCAGCATATTCTTGCCAACAAATTAGATTCGACCATCTCCCTTAATTTCCAGACAATTGTTAAACAATTCCACTCAAAGAAAAAAGAAAAGGAAAATGATTATACACTTGTAATTTACGTACATGAAATTATGTTAGAGCGGTAAAGTATTTTATTTTTAAAATAAATGGCTCAAAACATTTCATTAAACACTCCTAGCATAAGTAATGCTCAAGAAAAAGAACCAAATTAGAAAAAATCAAAACTCTCAATCAAAATACAAATAACTCAACCTCTATACTAATTCACAACCGCCAAACCACCAAACAATTAACGAAGACTAGCTAGAGGCTTCCAAAACAATCCCGAGGAACGTAAGCCACCAAGAATACCAAGATCACAATGTGGACCGAGAAGCTAAGTCAAGTAGAGCGGTGAAGTATTGATGAGAACGAATTCATATGAGCTGGTGTTTGAACGGTTTTTTTACATTTGATCAACATGTTGTAGTGCCCCATACGTACTATTTTTAGAGTTACTTCAGGGGTGGTGAAGTATTGATGAGAATGAATTTCATTTGTACCTTGTGCTTTACGTATTGCACTTTATATCACACTAAAACACTATGAGATATAATAACATATTGTATGCTTATAGCATAGAATAAACGTGTTGAACTATGTAATTACTCTTAAATTGCAATCCATAGATGTCGATGTTATATGTATTGTGATTCTGATCACGAGCTAGCCATACACCCTTTTTTTTTTCTCTGAAATTTTTGATACATACATGAGAACTCGACCGGAATCAATTTGAAATATGTATGTGTACGCGTCGACGTACATTTGATTTAGAAGTCAGAAAAAACCTCTCTATATTTCAAATAAAAAAGAATAATTCTAGCTAGGCTAGCTATGTGAAACGTACGTACAAGTCAACAATATATGCGGCGTACTTCATGGGTGATGGTCCGTACGTAATTTGTGAATGCAAGTTAAAGTTATAAGCACAACTTCATGTCAGAAACAAACATGTGCATTCCTCCTATACTCACAAAGCCAGGTCAACCATATTACCTGCTGTAATCCACCACTAGCCAATCGAATGGACAAGTTGGCATCAAGAACCCGTAATGCCCGACTATATGAAAGATGTAAATGACGGTGAGTTGTGAAATTTATGTGATGTATATGTATAGTATGGCCTTTTTCTATATTATGAATATGTATAGGGATTCCTCCATTTATATTTATTTTTTTAGTTAATTTCTAAGTGGTAAAACTTATCAATTTTAAAGAATAGAGTCCATATATTTTTAATACCCTGCAACATATTCTAATATCATATTTGTTCCCACTAGACTAACAATTACATTTTGGTACCCAAAATTGATTTTTTCACTTTTCACTTATTGAAATTTTGACTGATCCAAATAGCCTTAGTGAAAAAACATGATTTTCTTAATTTTTCTTTTTCATAATTTTTCATAGATTGAATAAGAATTTTTTCATAATTTTTCTTTTTCTTTTTTTCTTCCTTTTTCTTTTTATTCTCAACCTTATTCTTTTCATGCACCTTTATGGCACTAAGTCTAATAACTATTTTCTTCCTTTTTCTTTTTTCATCTTCTTCTTCTTCAATTTTCCGGTATCGGAGATCCGACAGTGAAACTCCGATCGAGCTTCACTCATGGAGACAATGAAGCTCTCCGACCGAGCTTCACTGTAACAGTGAAAGCTCCGATCGGGTGAAGCTCGAATCGGAGCTTCACAACCCTGATTTGGGGATGTGAAGCTCCGATCTGGAGCTTCACGCCCCAAATCGAAGATGTGAACTTCCGATAGCTCCGGTCACCGGAGCTCCGATCTTCTTTAATTTATTTTTATTTTTATTTTTTAATATATATTTTATTTTTTGTGATATTTCATTTTTAATATTAAGTTTATAGGGTAATAAAGTTTTAGAAATTATGTAATTTAAGAATCAAAGAAAAAAGAAAAAGAAAGTTAAAGCCTTGTTTGGATCATCCAATGGCAATTGTGTAATTACAACAAAGTCAACCCAAAAATCCATTTTCAGGTACTAGGATGTAATTGTTGATCTAATGGGAACAAATATGATATTAGAGCGTCTATCAGGGTACTAATGTGAGATTAACTCTTAAGGAATAATATTAAAAAATTAATTTGTATGAGTATTTAGTTGTGAAATGGTGATAAAGTACGATAGAGAGTGAAAAAGTTGTTATTTAGAAGGAGAGATAAATAATAAAAAATTAATAAATGGGTTGAAAAATTTTCCATATTTGGGTTAGGAAGTTTGTAATAGAACGCCCATGCAAAATAGAAACCTAGGAAGTTATTAATGAAATGGAGGAAGTATTATGGAAGATGATAATTACCCACAATACAACTTTTATACTAGCGATGGATAACACCTTTCGATATTATGGCGAATTCGATAGAACAGAAATAAAGAGATTGCAACGGAAATGAAAGGAAAAGTAAATAATGGGGTGCTATCGATCACGAACCTAAGATCTTCTAACACAACGGAAGTACGGAACACTAGGTCAAGCGAATTGCCTCGGAGTAAGGAGCTTACTGCTACTATGATCCTAATAACAACAACAAAGCTAAATTAAATCTCAAAAGAGACCGTACTGTTATGTTGAACTCAATATTCATAAAAACGTAGAAAAATAATGAGAGTTTTACAAAGTTTATATAAGAATTAAAAAGTTAACCTCACATAACGACCAGAAAACGATAAACATGAAAACATAATCAAAAGAGTTTGGATGCAATTAAGATGATAAGAGAAAGTAAAGCATGCAGAAACGAAACCAGTGTCGGGTACCCTGGCGCCTCCCACATGGGCCGGACCACCCCGCATTGCCTTCTAAGTTGGTCTGTAAGCCCGTGTATTCATCAACTATGAAAGAATGTAGGACCTATATAACTTGTTCTTAGGACAAATTAACCGCATGTACGTCACAGTTGAGCTAAAGGTTAAGCTAATCGTGAGATCAACTCTGCATACCTGTACTTTTAATTCTGCAAAGTAAAACAAACAAACACAGATATATATATCAAAGTTAAAGCACATCGGAAAGTAAATAGAACCTGTGTTTGTAAAACTTTTCAAATAGCTTTTGATAGCTACTTGATGCCCAGTCAAGGCAGAAAAACCACTAAGAAGAATATGTTCGTACACGCCGTACGTATACTCCTATTCTACCTTAGCTGAAAACAACACTAGTCACCTTACAATGGTATAGAATCCCCTTCTATCTATTCTATTTCTCAATACACCGTTAGAGAGATCTAGAATATAAACTAGTGTAAAGACTCTAATCAATCAACTAAACTAAAACGCTACAAAAAGCTCTCACGTTGATGAAATAATGTCTTGAGTTGTAACCCTTCTGTTCTTCGATCCTGTAGTATTTATAGTGTTGGAAAACTATGTTGGAATACTACTAGGGTCTTCAATACGTTTCTGACTTAAACCTGGACACTTCAATCTTCACAAGGTAATGCAAAGATCGGAGTTAAGGGATTACAGAGGTGCCAAATAGCGTAAGCTCTCCAATTGTACACTGTTAGCTTAGCGCTAAGCAAGTAAGAGGGATGCAGTAGGGGCAGTCTTCCTGCTTTTAGGTTTTGACAAGACGTCTGACGCCATTGATTCATGTACTATTCCTGCCCCACTCAAAAGAGCGATGGAGAATCTCGGGAAGCTTTTGCAAAAAGTCCGAAGCTATCCTTTCCGTAAAGTTCACTATCCTCTTTCCGATTCTTTTTCAGCTTTGGTCGTCTGAAAAAAATCACATC
This sequence comes from Plantago ovata, assembly GCA_028274465.1. NCBI lineage: Eukaryota > Viridiplantae > Streptophyta > Magnoliopsida > Lamiales > Plantaginaceae > Plantago > Plantago ovata. Next base: position 36,878,442 of record CM051455.1, on the reverse strand, counting down.
TTCAATTAGAATCCTTTTCCTTTTCAAAGTCCTCTTCA